>BFEA01000074.1:3193673-3228145 GCA_003427395.1 Chara braunii | reverse complement strand
GCAGGGGTGCAGGGGTGCAGGGGTGGCAAGGCCAGTGGTGCAGGGGTGCGAAGTTGCGGGGTTGCGGGGGTGGTCGGGCCGGAGCAGGGGTGATTTGGAGGGGGCGGGGGTCAGGGATCCCCGGACCCCGGTCAAAGCCCAACCCCCTCTCGGCCCCGACGGATCCCCGGGTGACAACACTGGTTTCGGCACCTATGCTATATAAAATCCAGTCATCCACCACAATAAATGCTAACAGCGAGCACACAAAAAAAATACAAGACAGTAATCTCACAAGAATCGGAAAATAAGAGGTCCGGACATTCACCACAGAGAGAAAAGTTACAATGAGTAGCAAATATGCTTTAAGAAAGCCAGTTTAAGTGGCAAAACCCTAATCAAACTGAGGTGCGAGGCACAAGGCCTCGATACGCCGTACTGGGCCCTATTTTCAGCACAGTCGGCCACCCTAAGTGAAGGCAGGCTCGACCGAGGCCTATAGGCCATTTTTGGGGTCACCACGCAACTGGGGAAATTCAGGCAGTTGTGTAGTGCCAGTTGGTTGAGAGCACCTAGGCCTAGGCTGCCTCTTTCCAATGTAACTGAGGCAGGGCCTGGGCCAGATTCGCAACATGGACCGAACACAGGCCACGGGCAGTTGGATACGGGCAACCACCACAGGCCCATGGCCTGATTTGTTTGGACTGGGGCTCAGCCTCTTTGGGCCTACTGGAAGCTTCAGGGCAGGGGCCTAGCACTGCCAAGTTGCACGCAAGCAGGCAGGCCACTTCCATTTAGGAAAGTGCCTGCCCATGCATTCGACATTCGGGCACTGGCTGCATGTTGCGCAAGCGTTGTTGCGCTAACGCTGGCCAGCGCTCACGCTCTCACAGGCGAGCTGGAAGGAGCAGGCAGCCATAGCCGAGCTGCGCTGCTGTATGCTGGATGGGGCGCATGGTGGTCCTTGGGTGCATGTGGCATCTGTGAGTTGGGGAATGAGGTTGTGCGTGATACAAGAGACATACCTGGTTCTTGAAGCGTACGACATTGGCCGAGATCTGCTCGTACTTCGGGGAGCTGTTGACGTCATCGGCGACATTGTAGATTAGGCTAGATAGGACTTGTCATCTGTAGTCTGGGCGTCGAGCGCCTGATAGGATATCGACATTGGTTCTTCGTTGATGATGATGAGACTACTTCAGCAATTGTTAATTATGAGCTTTTGATGTGTTCTTATTTGGTGGAACTCGTGATGCAATTCTGTTATTGGTTCGAGGTCACGACTCTCTGGTCTCATATGTATGATGCTGTTTAATTTTTGAAGTTCACTATCGCTCATTTGGTATCAGAGTTGTGGTACGGTGCGCTCATCTGGCGCTTGTCTTTTGCCTTTGCGGTACATGCACATGGTCTGCTAACCGAGCGGTTGTGGGAAGTGTGTAGTGAGGAGGGTGGAGATAAGTGTGGCGACCCAGGAGGTGAGGGGTATCGCCAGGATGGCTTTGTGGTGTGTAGTGGGTATTCACAGTGTGATGAGAGCTATCCGCTGTGTGCTTGATGCTGAGGTGGAACGATTGTGCAATGCTGGTTGTGCCGAAGCAGCGATTGGTCATCACAATCAACATCGGTTCATCTGGTGAGAATATATGTGGTTGGGGGCAACTATTTTGAGGTACGTTGCACCTAACCTTATCTATCCTCTTCGACACTTCTTATCGTGAGGATGTGTGTTCTGTCTTGAGAGTCCTCTCATGTGAGGAGTTGCGTGCGCTCAACCTTGAGAGTCGTCAGCCCTCACGTGGAGCATCTGAAAGGAGAGGGTGGTGCTATTTGAAGGGCCCTGGACGAAGCACTAGGGCACGGTCACCATGCCAACCCATCAGGAGTAGAGCATGCATGCTTTGCTGCTTTGTCCTTTGTCTACTCGCTGCGCTATAGAGGGGTTCTGGGGGGCAGGCCAGCCCTATGGGGAAGACGGGACCGGACGTCTATGAATAAATACTTGCGGGGACCTTCCATTGGTTGTGATCGTCGTCTTGTTTGCGACATTAAATAATTCCTGAGGACTTCGGGGGTCGTAAATAAAAACGCCTCCTGATCAGCCAATTGGTCGGTGTAAGGCTTGCTGCACGCGAGGATAAACACGGTGCAGGGCTGGCCACCTCGGTAGGACTCGGGGCACAGGGGTGGGCCTTGTGCACACCTTTAGACACGCACGCTGTCCGGATCGCTCAGGGACGTTGCCGACAAGAAACATTCATGAAGAACAGAGGGAGGGTTAGATTCCAGGTGATAAGTTCGGGCAAGATTCCGTTCTGCGAACAGACCCAACAATTGATTCTATTTTTATTTTGATTAGTTAGATGTACAACCATTAACATTTGACAGACAACATAGTTTAGAACTGTTCTTTGTTCATTGTGCTTTCTGTTTGCGAACTAGTGAAAGTCAAAGTAGTTTCGTTTGTAGGAATCTGAACTTACCTGTTGGACCCAAATGTATTTACTCTGATGCAGCCACCGATTAATTATTTTAATTATTATAAATTGGTTTGTGCACTACGCTACGGTAGGCATCAAAGAGTGACCTAGTGCAGATTGTGTACAGTTCTGTAACTTATGAGCGACAGGAATACCACTAGTGAGGATGATCGGATTTTGCGATCGGTTAGACGCCCGATTGCCCACGTAGCATTAGGACCTGAGGGAGATAGATTATTGTTCCGCCAGCTTAGGGAGAGCCAGCAGCAGCAGTGGAGAGCTAGGGCAGCAGAGGCCACCAGGGCATTCGCAAGTGAAGTCGGTGCTTCAGCAGCCATGGCAACCGCTGCGTAGCAGAGTTCCCAAGCTAGCAGTTCATTCCTGCTAGGATCGAGGTGGTGGACACACCCTCACAATCTTGGGAGATGGCCCAAGCTACTGACTCCATCGTTGTCCCGCAAACACGTTCAGACCCATCGAGCCTTTGGTCGATGAATGTGTTTGAGTCCTTAGAGGAGATAGAGGAGGAGTGGTCCAAATCAGACCCGAGCTTTTTGGACGGCATTGGCAAAAGCCCCTAGGAGTGAGATGTTCGTCGGCGAGGTAGTCATCAACGGCCGTAAGACCGGGGCTGACACTTGCTCGACTAGGAACTTCATTAGTCGCTCGTGCATTGAGACGTTGCGCTTACAGGGGCAAGTGCAGCGCCTGAGTCGATATGTGGAGTCAACCTGTGCTAACAAACAGCGCATGGTAGTCCATGACTACCTACAGAACGTTGAGTGTTGTTTCCCGTACGCGGGAGGGGAATTGAGACATCGCGTTTCGTTCCTAGTGAGCGATGATCTCCCTATGGATATCTTGTTAGGTATGTATTACCTCTCCGTCGCACAGCCCCAGTTTGACTGGGACCGAAAAGTGGTCAAACACACTTTGTCAGGTGGGGGGACCACCAGATTACGTAAGTTCAAAGATAGTAGTCTGATTGAGTCCTACGGATGCATGTGTGCGGCCGCGTTCTATAACTATTATAAGCAAAATTCGGAGGAGGGTATGTATCTAGTCTATGTCTCTGCAGCAGGCGAGCCGGTGAAAATGTCGTCGGAGATAGAGGAGTAGTTGCTAAATACCCTGATCTATTTGAAGAGACAAAAGGGGTTGTTGAGAGGGAGGTCGTCCACGCGATAGAGATTATCCCAGGATCTAGTATTCCAAGGGGGAGGATCTATCGGATGTCTCCAGGCGAGCTTGATGAGCTTCGTCGGCAGCTCAAGGAACTCGTTGAGAAGGGTTGGATCCGGCCGAGTGTCTCCCCTTACGGATCTCCAGTCTTGTTTGTACCGAAGAAGGGGGGGACCTTCAGGATGCGCATTGACTATAGGAGCCTCAATGCGATCACTGCTAAGAACCGAGAGCCCCTACCGCGCATCGATGACTTGCTAGATAGAGTGCAAAGGTGGCAGACTGGCAATGCTTCAGTAAGATAAATCTGAAGTCCGGGTACCATCAGATTGCAATACGGCCCGAGGATCAACACAAAATCGCATTTCAGACCAGGTACGGTCTGTACGAGTTTGTGGTGATGCCTTTCGGCCTGTGCAATGCTCCTGGCACCTTTTTTTTTTTTTCTTTAACCCGACACACACACAACCCCTTCTATTCTGGGGGGCATCAGTCTGGTTGCTTATCACCGGCAAGCAGACAAGCAATTGGAACGAAAGTCAGACAGTATAGACAGCAGCACGCTATGAATCGGATCTTTCATGACTACTTGGATACGTTTGTCATCGTGTACCTCGATGACATGCTTATTTTTAGTAGGACTGTCGAGGAGCATGTTGACCACTTAGACAAAGTCCTCAGTTTCCTTCGGCAACACAAGTTCAAAATCAATGGGGAGAAATGCGAGTTTGGTCGCACCAGGATTTTGTACTTGGGTCATGAGATTTCCGCGGAGGGTTTGAAGCCCGATGACGCGAAGGTGGCCAACATTCGTGACTGACCGCGTCCTTACTCTGTGACTGAGATGAGGTCTTTTCTATGGATGACCGACTACTATCGTAACTTTGTTAAGAACTATAGCCCCTTTGACTAACCTGACTCGCCTTGACACCCTGTGGGATTGAACAAACAGGTGTGAGGCTGCTTTCAGACATCTGAAGCATGCGTTGACACACATGAGGTCTTAAAACCTCGTGATCCTGCCAAGTCGTTCATAGTAACCACGGATGTCAGCCAATATGGCATTGGTGCCGTGCTCACGCAGCAGGAGGGGTCGAAGTTGAGGCCAGTCGAGTACATGTCCAAAAAGATGTCATCTCAAAAGTTGGCTAAGTCCACCTATGAGAAGGAGCTCTACGCGATATATATAAGGCACTGACCCATTCGAGACATTACCTCCTTGGGAGGTTCTTCATCGTCAAGACTGAGCATCAGACCCTTAAGTGGATGAGAACCCAGTCAGTGCTCTCTATGCATTGAAGCGCTGGATCGAAGTCATTGAACAATATGATTTCGAACCGCAGTATCTGAAAGGGGAGTACAACATCGCGTAGGCCTGACTTCTTTGGTGCGCTGATCACTGAGTTCGAGCTTGCGGACGATGTCACTCGCTCTTTGGTGGAAGCCTATCACGAGGACCAGTTCATGTCTGAGATCATACGCAGACTCGAGGCGAAGGACAGGGTGACTTCTGTAGAGTTTGAATTGGTCAACAGTCTGCTGTTTCTTGAGAAGGCCGGTAATAAACGATTGTGTGTGCCGGATAGAGAGTCTTTGCGTAGTTTATTTTTAGGCGAGTGTCACGATGCCACTGGACATTTTGGCTACAAAAAGACAGCAACCAATCTGTTGCAGCGGTTGCGCTATGTCTACGTCATTGTGGATAGATTTAGTAAGTACGCTAGGTTAGTCGTGATGCCTGCAACAGCTAAGACTGACAACGGAAAAAATTCCTAGAATTAAATAATCATTCTATAGTAAAATTACAATCTAAATTTCAAATTTTCATTCCATCTTAAAAAATGTCATTCCAATTTTAAAATTTTTCATCTTACTTGCAAACTTTCACTCCAAGAATAGGGTATCCCTTCTTATTTGGACTGCATGCTAGAGATGGAATAAAGTCTGGATGAGTTCATGAAATATTTTAATTGGACTGTCATTCTAAGTAAGGATTTTCAGTCATAAATAGGTTAATCCAATCTAAATTAGAAGATATTTGTTGTAGTAGAATGAAAATTTAATTAAAACATTTCAGAAACTCGTCCAGACTTTCATTCCATCTTGAACAAATAGATGTATTTGGAAGAGAAAACTCATTTTTAGACGGGAACTTGTCAAATAAAACTGAGAATTTTAGAATTGGATGAACATTGGAATGATAATTTATAAATATGAAGGATTTCTTTTTTATGGAATGTTTTTTCGACTTTCATTTCTCGTGGGAATTTTTCTGTTGGAGTACATAATTAAGTTGTTCAAAGAGAACTGGGTCAGAGATTTTTGACTGTCAAAATCTATAGTCAGTGACCATGATGTGCGATTCACTAGTGAACTGTGGAAAGCCGCAGTTGCAGAGCAGGGAACGCAGTTGCAGATGACATTAGGGAACCATTCAGAGGCGAATAGGCAAGCAGAGCAGTTGAACCGCGTTGTACAACACCTGCTGAGGCACTGCATCAAGCCTAATCAGGTAGACTAGGATGAGAAAATTGCTCTCATCGCCAGCCTGTACAATAACGTTGTGCACAGCGCAACAGGAGTGAGCCCGAACAGTCTACTATTGACCTTCAAGCCTAGACTGCCCTTAGATTTCTTACTACCTGATAACCAGCCTTCTGTTGCACCAGGAACCTTAGAATTTGCTTATCGTTATGAGCGTCTGATTCAGCAGGTTGTTGAACAAATGTATAAGGCTCAGGCGACGATGATAGAATCTGAGAACAAGCGCCGTCGCCCGTCTACGTTTCAGGTAGGAGAGAGAGTCTTGGTTAAGTCCTCAGAACTGGGACAGGAGCACAGGATCTCCCGCAAGCTCATGCCACAGTACTTTGGACCATGGGATGTCCTAGATGTTGTTGGGGATGAACCGGATGGGCCATCATATGCTATTCGCATTCCTGGTCACTTACGTACGTACCCTGTATTTCACGCTTCTAAACTCGCACCCTCCAGAGAAACAGATCAGTTTCCCTCTCGTTGCACGCCCCCAACCATGGATGGAGAGGTCGACATCATTGACCACAAGGAAATGCCAGTTCCAAGACCGACAGGCAGGGGACGTCCTCCGAAACCGAAGCTGCAGTACCGAGTTCGGTTCAGACATCATACTGATCCAAAGGAGGATTGATGGTTTACCAAGGAGGAACTGATGCAGACCGCTCCTCAGGCTGTCGCCCAATATGAAAAGTCTCTGCAGAAGGGAAAACGCCAGATTATTAAAGACACATAGGACTAGCGAAGTATGGAGGAGGGAATGCGAGGCACAAGGCCTCGATACACCCTACTGGGACCGATTTTCAACACAATCACCCGCCCTAAGTGAAGGCAGGCTCGACCGAGGCCTACAGACCATTTTTGGGGTCACCACGCAACTGGGGAAATTCAGGCAGTTGCGCAGCGCCAGTTGGTTGAGAGCGTCCAGGCCCAGGCTGCCTCTTTCCAATGTAACTGAGGCAGGCCCTGGGCCAGATTCGCAACATGGACCGAACACAGGCTGCGGGCAGTGGGATACGGGCAACCACCACAGGCCCAGGGCCTGACTTGTTTGGACTGGGGCTCGGCCTCTCTGGGCCTACCGGAAGCTTCTGGGCAGGGGCCCAACACTACCAAGTTGCACGCAAGCAGGCAGGCCACTTCCATTTAGGAAAGTGCCTGCCCACGCATTCGGCATTCGGACACTGGCTGCATGTTAGGCAAGCGCTGCTGCGCTAACGCTGGCCAGTGCTCACGCGCTCACGGGCGAGCTGGAAGGAGCAGACAGCCATAGCTGAGCTGCGCTGCTGTATGCTAGATGGGGTGCATGGTGGTCCTTTGGTGGATATGGCATCTGTGAGTTGGGAAACGAGGTTGTGAGTGATACGAGAGACATACCTGGTGCTTGAAGCGTACGACATTGGCCGAGATCTGCTCGTACTTCGGGGAGGTGTTGACGTCATCGGCGGCATTGTAGATTAGGCTAGATAGGATCTGCCATCTGTAGTCTGGGTGCCGAGCGCCAGATAGGATATCGACATTGGTTCTTCGTTGATGATGATGAGACTATTTCAGCATTATCAATTATGAGTTTTTGCTGTGTTCTTATTTGGTGGAACTCGTGATGCAATTATGCTATTCGTTCGAGGTCACGACTATCTGGTCTCATGTGTATGATGTTGTTTAATTTCTGAAGTTCGCTATCGCTCATTTTCCTTGCAGAGGAGTCTGCATTTTTTTTTTTTTTTTTTTTTTTTAAAAGAAAATCAGGGCCTTATGGTCCCGGCTCCATTCTATTCTGGGGAGCATCAGTCCGGTTCCTATTCCAAAGGCAAGTCAAAATTACATCGTTGGGACTCACTCATGCTTCCTTCCGTCTGGCCGAAGGACCCCTGGACAGCATTGATTGCTCCACCTCAGTGGAAGATTGACTGCCAGCTTGCCCATCCTCTCTCTTTCCTCTCAGACCGGACAATTAGGTCTGCCAAATTCCATCGCTGAATCCTAGAAAGATTCCCACTATTGTGATCATCAACCCGAGCCCTTCCCATTCCACCTGCTTTCCTTTTACCTGAGCAATCACTAAACCCTAAACCCTAAACCCTCGTCCTTCTTAACCGCTCCCCAATATACCATTTCCATTCAAGGACTGCCTTCCTCATTGCTCCGAAACCTTTTGCTTTGGCCCTTACCTCCCTTGCTCGCCTTCATTACTAGCCTGCATCCTGGTCCCCACGGTTGTACATCAAAAGTAGTGACCCGAAAGCAGAACTGTCTCAATTAGATTCTGGCTCGAGGGTTCCATGCCCTGATTCCATGCTTTGCTGTTCCAGATTCCTTCTTGAAGCGGAGTTGTGCCACTCCTTCCAACAGATACGATCATTCCGCAACTCAGCAACCTTCCCCCCTACCTACCATGTCTTGGTGAACTTGTTTCTAGCCTTCTTCCGCTGCTCTTCATCGTCTGTCCATGTACTCTTGATCCTCGTCCATCTGAATTTCCTGTTCCTTCTCCAACACATCAGATTCTGGCTTTGGTTCTGACGCTGGCGGAGCCTTGACTGCCTCCGCAAGTCGGGTATATTTATCCGTCAATCTCAGCAACTCCTTGTCCTTCTTCATTATGAGCTCGTGCTGTTGTCTGAGTTGCTGGCGTAACTTTCGGGAAATGCCCTTCGCTGCGCGCGCTTCCGCTAATGCATACCTCAGCTGTTCTGCTATATCGCCTTCTGCCTCTTTCTTCATAGCCTTCTCTTGCTCCCTCCTCCTCCTTTGAGCCTCAGGATGTAACTGTGTTGTATGGCATTGTCTGATGTTGGGGGCCCCTCTCCGATGCTGAGTTATGCCATTCCTTCCAGCAGATGCGATCCTCACGTATTTCAGCGATCTTGCCATTKTTGAGCCAGTTCCTGTAGAAGCGCAGTCTGTCCTTCTTTCRTTGTTCTTCGTCTTCTGTCCATGCTTGTCTGACTTTCYGCCATCTGGAAAGAATCTCTGCTTGAATCATTGTTCGAGTTTCACTCCATACCTTCTCCCGTGGGTTGGACTGCCCTTCAATTGATCTGCTGCATCTCTCCTTCCAAATTATCCAAAGGGTCACTTTCCTGATGAGTTYGAACCAAATCTTCTCTGACTTTCGTGCCATAGCGGGGATATTGGACAAGAGGAGCAGTTGAATGGCCTGATCAGGGAAGGGGGATGAGAAGAGGGAATCCCAAAGAGAAGAAGCTCTGGCCCAGTATTCGGTCGCCTCTTTGCAACGTACCAGACAGTGAACTATATCTTCTATCATGCCTTCGCTGCAGACTGTGCATAGTTCCGAACTGTTAGGATCTGTGGCTTTCCGTCTGGTGTGCAGCCAATGGTTGACTGGTAAGGCTGCATAAACGATCAGCCATTGTAGACTTCTAATCTTAACTGGTCGGACTTGCTTGAATTTTTTCCAGTGGATCTGTGTGATTTTGTCTGCTTCCCCAAGAGGTTCCGCCATCTGTTTTTGATGATAGGGTCCGGGTTTTTAGTCTTCAGGGATAGTCTATACCCAGTTTTGACTGTATAATCTTGGATTGGGATTTTGGTCTTAATGTTGTTGGAAATGTTCGGCTTCCAAGCCCATTCCGCGGGGTCGAATTCCAAAGATCGGATTGGGGTGTCCAGAGGAGTCTGCATTTAAGAAAAATAAAAACTGGATTTTTAAACTTTTTTTTTTGCAACTTTATTTTTGTTTCCGCCCCCCCCCCACCCCCCCCTCTCAAAATTCAGTTCCAATTACTCAAAGACATTCAGAGGCCGGGGTCCTCTACATTACTTCCCGGTTCAAAACAGATATCTGGAAGCATCATCCAGCTTAGCTTACAGGCTGAAACCCTGTAGGCCTTTCCTACAGACCTAGCAGCTCATTGGCTGTGTAGTTCCTAGAACTACAGACTACTCTATCTATGTCCTACAGAGGGTACTATTTCCTGTACAACTAACAAAATCCTATTGAGAGACTCTTGAGAAACTGTGCAAGAGTAGGCCTATTTCGGCCTTACTACCCTGTTAACCAAAAAAACACACCTAGAGAAAGAGCCGCCAGCCTTGACAAAACCTATAACAAAACAGTACTGAGACTATTGTGAGCACTGCTAAATCTAATTCTACCTCACTTTTTACCTACTGATGTACAGTCGCCTCTTTTGAACCGAAGCCTATGACGGTCCGGGGAGTACATCCAGGAGGCTACAACTACTATTAAACTGCCAAAACTGGATAGTTTTGAAACAGGTCAGTGGGAAGCAAGAAAAGGAAAAAGAAAAGAGTGCAGATAAGCACGATGAGGAGTGATCCCATTCGTTAGGAAGTGACACGGAGGAGAGGGTAGGATTAAAGTGAGAGGTACTCAACATCATGGTTCGTTTGGCTTTTTGCGGGGGTGGCATTTTAAAGTGAGAGGTACTCAACATTATGATGTTGAGAGGTCCCACAATACGTGCATATCGGAGACAACACCCCTTTTTGTTCAAGGTTTGAGTGTGTTGTTATCCAGTCCGGGGTTGGGAGGCAACGGTGCATGATCTGCCACTGAAGGGCCCGGTGAGAGGTCAGCATAATGTGTGCATAGGAGGTCCATGGGATATCTCTTAATGTCGATTCATCCAGTGGTGAGTCCCAGTTCCATCTGTTGCGGACAATTAGGGATGATGGGTGGAGACGATGTGCCTGTTTGTATCCTTCCTTCACCGTGTAACACCAGATCGGAGTGGGTTTGTGGCCCGACCATTCCCATTCTTCTGGGTCAAAAGGGAGGGCACAAATCGGGGAGGCCATCTCAAAGGCGAAGTACCCTGTGTCCTATTCCCCCACTACTCTAATTCTGGTGAGGTTATGTATGGGTTGCTGGCAGTCAAGGTCAGACTCCTTTCTCAGATGAGTCCATTTCGCCCCTGACAAGTCCGGTTCATAAGCCTGGAATTGTACTGTGTCCGCAACCACTTTGGATACTTTATATATCATATATGACCATGGGGATGGGGTTGGCATCGTTTTTGGAGATCCGGTGATCCATTCTTAGTTGTGGGCCGTTTTTTAATGCTGCCACCCAACTCAGAGGTACTGCAGCCTGGAGTTGGTCAAGTTTTGCTTGACTGTTTTTTATGTGTCTAAGTGCTGGCGGCAGTTGTTGGGTTGTCTTCCGCTTACCCTCCTACTTAATATCCCACAGATCCCCTATCCCAAACAGATCATTTCTCACCCATGTCATCCAATGGCTGTTGGCTGCCAAGGAGAGGGGGTGACCGATATCATCCAGTATATGTGGGTTTTCAAATATCGGTTGCCTCCATATGTCGTCCCATCTGGGGAGGGGGAGGTTTGTTTGTCGGGCCCATGTCCCGCCACAAGCGCATGATGTTCGTCCAAAGCGGGTTGTGTTTAAGGTCTCACTTGGTGTCATTGCGTGTCGTCCCATCCCGCTTGTGTTTTCGCGGGCCTGGAATAGACCATGCCTTGTTTGTTAGCCAGCACAGTGGGTGGACAGGGTTCTCTGGCGGGGACGGAGGGACCAGAAGAGCCAGTTGAATGAGCGTCAGTGGTACCCGGGGGACATCTGTAGCCAACAACAATTGGGTGATCATTTTAAAAATAAGAGCTTTGATCTCGTCCCCTGGGTCCAATATGCCCAGGCCACCCACTTTTTTGGGTTCGGTAATGTACTTCCAACCCACCCTCTTAATACACTTCACTTGCTCATGATCGTTTTTCCATAAGAAGGCAGATACGGCCGTTGGTAGTGCTGCAAGTTGTGCTTTAGGGATTTCCCAGAAGGCCGTCTTGTACCAAATCGTGGCTCGGACGACATTGTTTATTGCCAGTGCCCGACCTATGAGTGACCTGTGGAGACCGTCCCAATGTGCCAGTCTTTTGAAGGCCGTTTCAACTAAAATTTGTCCATGATTTTTCGGAGGGCCGAGCGCTGTGAGCCTGATGCCTAAAATTATGATTGCCTCCTCACTGGGGCGCCAGTTAACTGGGGGTGCTAGGGGTGGTTTTGATCCGGTCAGGCTCAACCACCACCCTTCAGTTTTTGTTCCCCAGTTGACTTTCATATCGGTGGTCATGACAAAAGTGTGTATGGTCTCTGTTAGTGCCTGTAAGGAGGATGCAGTGACTTTGATGAGGACCGTGAGGTCATCAGCCAGTAAAGATGTGACAGGTACGAGATGTGGTGGCAGTTTCCGGATGTCGATGCGTTTTATCGCTGGGTTAGCCCGGATCATAGCTGCGAGGGCCTCCATGACCAGTACAAAGAGGAGGGGGGCAATGGGGTGCCCCTGTCTCACGGACCGCTGCAGCTCGAAGGGGGGTGATAGGTGACCATTGACTGTAATGTTGGTAGTTGCGGTCGTATGCATTATGGCTACCCACGCCCTGAAAGATTCCCCAAAATTCATTTTGCGTAGACAACAGTCCAAAAAGTCCCAATCCACGTGATCATATGCTTTTTCAAAGTCGATGAACAAGATTGCCGCCTCTCTCTTATGATGTCTCGTGTACTTGATGGTTTCGTTGACCAGCAGGACATTATCTTGGATGTTCCTTTGTGGCGTGAACCGTGTCTGGTCCAGGTGGATGAGGTGTTCCATGTACGGGAGCAGGCTGTTAGTGGGGCCTTTAGAAACAATCTTGTAGGGGAGGGGGAGAAGTGTGATGGGTCTGTAGTTTCTGACGTCTGCTTTGTCTCCTTTCTTGTGCAACAGGGTGGTGACCCCCTGGCTAACCAATCCCCCAAAGGTCCCTTCCTGTCTCACGGCTTGAACATAGTCTGACAGGCTACTCTTGAAGACTTCCCATTGCTGGAGCCAAAACTCCTTTGGAAAGGAGTCCAGGCCGGGCATATTTTCCTCCTTCATCCCTTATAGTGCCTCTAGTAGTTCGTCGATAGAGAGAGGTGTCTCCATATGCATTTTTTGTTGAGTTGAAAGCATCAACGGAAGCTGTTGGAGCATGAGGTTCCGAGCGTTTGTGAGTTGTTCGTTCCCCCATTGTGAGGATTCTAGTGCGTAGAGTTTCTGATAGAACTGGGCAGCATAGTCTACAATGGTGTAGGCGTTGGTTGCATCAGGTAGGGTGTGGTTAAAGGGGTGCTTCAACGAAGCTACCATTGTCATCCTTGCCCTTGCCCTTGCTTTTCTGAAAAATACCTTGGCCATTGTTCCTTCGGTGTCTTGTCGCCGTATTCTTGCTTGCACTCTCCACGCCTCAGTTTGATGTTCCAAGTAGGACTGAAGGTGGTCCCTTGTCATTTGCAGTTTGTTATAGGTCTTCTCATCTAGGGGGTCTGTCTGTAAGTTTTTATCCCATTCTTCTAAATTCCTGAGCAGGCTGTTTAGTGTGGCCTTGCGTCCCCTAGCGTGATTAATTAAGAATTTTTTGACACGGTCTCTCAATTGTGCAAGGTCGTCATTGAACGAGTGTACTACTGAACAAGATGCTCCTCGTCGAGTGATCCAATATTCCCAAAAATTATTTACCAAGTCCTTCAAAGCTTGCAGTTTCAGGAGCGAAGTATTGAACTTGTAGAAATTGGGACCCCTTTCAATTTGATTCAGGAAGGATATGCCAAGCACTATTCCTCTATGATCAAAAGACTTGCATGGACTGACGGTCATGATATCGGTCACTGTCAGTGCTCCAATTAGTTCCTCAAAGATGAGGATGAGGTCGATTCGGGAGTTTGATCTACCTGCAGCCCATCTTGACCGAACACATGTGTATGCTCTTTTGGTTGGATGGAGCGTCCTGTAGGTGTCCGTGAGCTGCAGTGCAGCCATGAACCTCGCCAGCATCTCCACATCCGGGGTCATGCTATGCTGGGTGGCATCCCTCTCCTCATGTTGTGACGAAGACCTCCTATCTAGTATCGGGTCCGGTGTGATGTTGAAATCCCCGACAATGATCAATGGGGGCCCTGAGGGTAGCTCCTGGTAGAGCTGGTGTAGAAATTGTGCTCAGTCTAAAGGATCATTTGGGCCGTATACACCAACAATTCCTACCTCCTTTTCGCCTATCTTCGCTTTGACATACACCCATCGACCATCTTGTCTATCATATTCACATGCTATGGGTGTGATCCACGAGGAGGGGGGAATCCATATGGCCACTCCTGTTGAAGCGCCAGACCTCCCCGGGGCTGAGAAGGATGTACATGGCCATACTCACTTTTCTTTTGCCTTATGTGGGGCGGAGTGTGTGAGGTGCATTTCCTGAACGCATATCACGTCTGGCCAGTTTCCTGAGTCTTCCCCTTTTAATATTCACCAAATGGCGTCTCGCTTTTCTGGTAATGTCTGCGTTAAACCAATCAAGTTAAGTGCTCTTATGTCCAAATCGACCTGTTTGAGTTTTTTTTCCCAGTCTGGGAGCCTCCTTAAAGGGCGGGAGACCTGTGGAGTGGGGGGAGGCACTGGGGGAGGTGGCTGGTACGGTACGCAGTCCATTTGCTGATGCATAAAATTCATTTATGGCTTGGACTAGATACCTACACTCCCCAGCTGCATGTCAGTTGCAGGTATTTTATGATTGGGGGGAGTGCAGGGACTGTTCCCGCTGACCGGTTTCCTTCCAGCTGGAGGAAGGGTGTCATTTCTGATCTGTCCACCGCGGGGGGTTCATTTTCAAAGTTTTCGTCCGAGTCTGAATCCCCCCTATCTGCTTCCACCTCGCTGTCGTGATCTTTGTCCCCCTCTTCATTCCCTAACAGGTCCATTACCTGAGATGCCAGTGAGCCGTTCGGTGGCAGCTTTGCCTGGGCATTGGAGGGCCCGACCAAGAGATCAACTGGGATCCTCTGCAATAAGGGTGGCTGGGTTCGAGTCAGCTGTCCATGGTTCGTGCCCACATGGAGTACTATCCCAATGTCCTCGACGAGCACAGTCGGCCAGAATTGGCTGTCGTTTGTACGCAGACC
This sequence comes from Chara braunii, assembly GCA_003427395.1. Classification (NCBI taxonomy): domain Eukaryota; kingdom Viridiplantae; phylum Streptophyta; class Charophyceae; order Charales; family Characeae; genus Chara; species Chara braunii. The sequence goes on along the minus strand of BFEA01000074.1, from coordinate 3,213,043 downwards.
CGAGCATCCTCTCTTGTTTCGGACTTCAACCAATTCGGTAGAGAAGTTGTACCCTGCCGTTTTGTCGTTGAGCTCCTCGAGCAGCGCGGTCACAGTGGAAATGATGGCTTTTGCCACTTTGCCCCAATCGATTTCATTAATGTTGGTGTATTTATTGACTGCCTGTTTAATTTGTTGTTTGGCAATAATGCGCCTGCGGATTTTTTCCCAGTGCAAGGGTGGTATGAGTTCAGTAATGGAGATGGCTGCTGGAGACAGCGAGTGTCGGAGTATCCAGTCAGTGAGCTCTTTCAGTTGTGCTCTTACTACCTTGTCCTGGATTGTGTTAAGACTCGATCGTTTCTCCTGGGACGGGACTGATCCTATCCCTGGTCTTTCGCTGGTCATTTCCTCGTCCCAGGTATCTGGACACTTTTCTCGGTCGTTCCCGTTGGTCCCCTCCCCCTGTGGGGCCGTTTCCATTTCATGATCCAGTACAGGGTGGATCCCGACATCCATTACCAGTGTTGTGTCGAGGCTGGTGGCCTGTGGTACGCTCGCCTGTGGAGCTGATTCCATTTCAAGATCTTGTGATCGGTTTATGCCTTCTACTGGAATAGGCGGTGGTGTCTCGGGCTGTAGCACCCATGTCGACTGTTGTTGTGGTTGTGGCTGCAGGTGGTGTTGTTGCACCGCCCTTTGTTGTAATTGTTCCAAGATCCGCTGCTGCTTTTGCCTGTAAAGATGCTGCTGCTGTCGCAACCAGTTTTGAGCTTCCTGGGATTGTTGCCACTGTTGCAGGCGGGTGGGTTCTTCCACCCTGCGTTGCTGCTCTTGCTGTTCTTCTCCCGTTATCAGCATTTTCTGCACCTGCTGCCAATGCTCCCGTTCCCGTTGTACTTGTTGTTGGTCCTGTTGCAGGCGGGTGGGTTCTTCCACCCTGCGTTGCTGCTCTTGGTGTTCTTCTCCCGTTATCAGCATTTTCTGCACCTGCGGCCAATGCTCCCGTTCCCGTTGTACTTGTTGTTGGTCCTGGGTTTCAATCCGTCCCATTGCTTCCCTTTGCTGTTGAACATGGTGTTGAGTCTGTTGCAGGTGCAGTAGCAGGCTCGCATGCTGCTGTTCCTCGGTCTGAGGACGCAGTTCGGTGGCCTGACTCAGCAGTCGGTTTTGCTCACTCTCCTGTTGTTCTTGTTGCTGATGCATCATGTGCGCCTGGTCTAAGGCCAAGTGATGGAACAGGGCATGTTGGTCTGCTGTGAAGGCGGCCTCTTGCCCCACTTCGTAGGTGAGGCATTGCTCATCATTCTGTTGGTCTAAAGCATGGTCTGGTTCCGATTCAGACCCAGATTCTAACTGCAGATCGGGTATGAAGACATCCATCTCAGGAAACCGCACCCTGTGTGCATTTGTGTAAGCAATCGCCTCCCGCAACTCTGCCTCTGCCTGTGCTTGCTCCATCAGCATCTGTTCGTACGCTGGTGTGCGGTAGTGTCTGTAATGTGGTTCCCCAGGCTGTGTGTGGTCATGGTCGTGGGGTGGAGGCTGACGGTCGGGGGGCGCATCCGGAAGGGCATTTGTGAGTGGTGATGCGGGTGTGTGGGGTGAGGCCGTCTCCCCTGTGGTTGGGGTCTGCTGTTGCGGGTGGGTGCCAGTAGTGTTCTGGCCATCAGTCTGCTGTGCGTGGTGCAGGTTTCCAGAGCTAGCGTCCTTCAGCAGGTGCTTCTCCCAGGGTGTTTCTTCCGGAGAGGGTGGCAGGAGAGCGAGGTCCCTTGACTGTTGTGGTACCCCTTCTTCTATGTTCACCAGACCTGTTTTTTCGTTGCTTTCAGAACTGACCCTCTCCTCCTCTTGGCCAACCAGCAGCTCACTCATATTTGTGTTGATTTCCCTTCCAGGTGCTGCCTCCAGAGGAAGGACAGCAGTGCGTGGCGGATCACGCGTTAAGCTGTCAGGGGTCCGTATGATCTGGGGGCCGTCTCGCTGTTGTTGCTGCTGATGGGGTTGGAGGGGCTGTGGCTGTAGCCTTTGGACTGCTTGGAGCATTGACTGTGAGGCTTTCAAATGATCGGGTCTGATGGTTGGGATGTCCCCTTCGGCAGGGATAAGGCTCCTTAACCCCTTGGTGATTTGGCGCAAGTGATCGAACCGAAGAAGTTTGCGCATCGCTTTCTGTTGACTGCCATTACCTTTCTTCTCATGCTTATCTTTGGCCTGTACTACAGACAGTGACCCCGTAACTGCAATGACGAGGGGGAGCGGGTGGTCCGATTGTGGCAGTGCCAATGGCTCAGGCTGAAAGCGAGGTTTCTGTTGCTCAGTCCTCGTATTTGTGATAGGCATCAGAGTGGTTGCCCCCGAGTCCGTCTGTGGTAGTGACAATGGTTCAGTCTGGAGCTGAAAGAGAGGGTACTCCCCCAATTGCCTAGATTCGATCTGTTTTATTTTCTCACCGCAGTTGGTTTTATCCTTGGCCATGGTCCCCTTCCTGTGTTCACTTGAGGTGATTGCAAGCGCCACTGTCTCTATAGTGGTAAGCGCGAGGGGGGGCGACGGGGCTGATGGCAGTAAGGTTATGGGGTCTGTTGTTTTTGTCGTAGCCGCTGCCTCCAGGGGGAGCAATATGTCTGGTGCTGGCAATGTCGGAGGGTGGGGATGATTGCGGTTCTCTGGTAGCGCCGTTTCTATTGCCGTTGTAGAGCTGCAGCCTGTGTCCCTCCCCTGGTCCGAGTCCTGTTCATCTTCCCCTTCTTGCTCCCGGGGCTGTGTGCTCGGCTGTGGATCAGTCCTTGGTTTAGTGGCTTTCATTTTCTTCTTGGACCCCCTGCTATCAGGTGTGGTTAGCTGGGACAGTGTTATTAATGGCTCATGTGCTTCTTGTCCTGGCAGGGTCGACATGCTGGCTGCTGCCTGCCCCATGTGAATGTTATTTTTCATACCATCCCCAAGTTCGCCCCCACCAGCGGTGGATGTGTCGCCCGTAGCAGGTGCAGCATGGGAGGTAGAGGGGGAAGTTACTCCTCCCCTGTTCTCCCTTTGTTAGTCATTTTGGGATGTGCCGGTTGTGACTTCCCCATTCAGTGGTCCGGCAGTTGCCTGTGCTGCCCCTTGTGAGCCATTTCGCCAATCAGTCTTTTGTATTCCTTTGTTTCTCTTATCTTCCCATGATGGTGTCGTTTTTGTTAACAGATGCTCGTTGTGAGTTTGTCCGTCAGTGATTGGGGGCACGGTGGCACCATCCGGGTTTAACTTTTCAATCCAGGCGCCCTGGTCATGGTGTTGTTGAGTGGAGCTTGCAACTTCCCGCTCAGTCCCTGGTACAGCGGAAGTGTCCTGCTTTGTTGTTTTCTGGTTCCGACGTCGTCGCAGCAGGGCGGGCTCCCTTACCTCTTCGTCCTCCTCCTCATGTGGCTGCTGGTTCTGTGAATCCGGGGGAGGTATGGTATGTTCCTGCTTTTGTTGTGCTTCACCCTCACTCACCCCCGATCGTTTGCACAGCACCCTGGCCGAAGTTTCCGGTTTTTTGGTGGGTCGGTCTGTGCCCTTCCAGACCCATGTCCCTGGTCTGTCCTCCCTGTCTAGGACGAAGATCCATCCCTTTAGTGTGCTGTCTTCTGGCAGCCATGTGCGTTCTTCTGTCGGGTGAGGGAACAGAAGGCCTTTTATTGGTTTTCTCCTGGATTTTGGGCAGTGAGGATCAGTGCAGAGGTGACCCTTGACCTTGCACGCGTAACACCAGGGTTCCTGGGCATGGCTGATGGGGACAGAAATGACTCGGCCTCCATAGATGTAATCCCAAGAGTCGGCTATGGGGAAAGGCTTTGTCGGGTCCCATTGTACTGCAACATAGAGGGAGATAAGGGTGACCATGCTCACTCCGGCTGACTCGATGAGAAAATGGTATTCTACATCTTTTGCAGAGAATTTGAAAGAACCCAGGAGCATCATTATCCATTGAAGCTTATCGTTCATTGCTATGTTAGCCTGGTCCATGTGGAAATGGAACTGCACCGCGTGGGTAGAGTAGACGGTGTTCCTTGTGGTGACCGCCTGTGCCGAGAATCTATACACAGGGCGTATGTATCCCCCGTTCTCTTGATGTGTTTTCTCGGGTTTCTCATAGAGCTTTTGGATAACGTGGCTTCTGGTGGGGTGGATGGGGTTGAGAGGCAGCAAGCCTGTAGCCGTTTGCTGTGGCGCGGGTGTGAGCAGGGAGATTAGTGATGGCCGAGTGGCCTGGGTGGTGTGAACCGGGGTGGGTATGGTCTCATTCCCCGTGCTTTTGAGCCTGGCTACCCACGTTTGTGATCCACTTGACAGCTGTCCCTGTCGTAGGGCCGGGGTCATTACCCTTGTTGCGCTTGTGCAGGCTGCAGCTGGGGTTGTCGCAAGTCCCCCTGCACTGGTGGATCTCGCCAGTGCGATGGCTTCTGTCCTGGGGGTTTGTCTCGCCACTGGTCTCCACTCTCTGGATTTTTCTTGTCGCCCATTCCACGAGTTCTCTTGTCGTCCATTCCACCTGTGACGACTGGCGGGGGTTGTCCATGACAGTGGGAAGGACCACCCTCGGGCCTTGTGGAATGGCAATCCCTTCCCTTGTGCACCTCTTTTGCCCATCCTTTTTGTCGTTGTCCCCTACCTTGTGATACCCTTCCCCTCGCTTGTTGTCTGCGTCTTTCTCACCCCTCTGAACTGTGTCTCTGGCGATTGTCTTTGGTATAGGTTTTGGATCCGCGGTGTGTTGTGAAGAAACGAAAGGCACTAACACATGCATCCTTATAACGAGGGCTGTCACACACACACACACACACGCAAAAAAAAAAAAACAGCGTCCTTGTGTTTGAGGGCTGCCGCTCTCTGCGGATCGATAGCGTTTTCCTATACTGACAGTAGCAGCTGTGAATCCATGTATTTCGTTTCTGAGCTTGGTGACATTCGGATCCAGACTCGACATTGGACTTCAGACATTTTGAAGAGGGATTATTTGGGACTCGTAACGAGACTTGGTGTTGACGACTTTCCCATCTCCCCCTTCCTCTTCGTCTGATCCCCTCCTCTTCGTCTGTGTATGTCTGGACCTGGCGCCTCTTTCCTGTGTATAGCGTCAGGCCCCCCTCACACCTTGTGATGAGCATGATGCATGTTTGGTCTGTGTGGAAACATTGATTGGGCTAGTCATTAGTATTCTAGCATTCTGCTTCGCTATCTTCTACTACGTGAAAGAGGTCAGTCCCGGTCAGGTCAGGACTTGTATATAAATCTTCCACCGCGGTATAAAACACCATTTTGTATGTATCGGAGTGCACATTGCTTGTTGAGATTCCACTTGCACTGCATTGTCCATTCAGTCCTTTTTATCACATTGCGGATCCTCGGCTTATATGTACATCACCCAACTGGGCATGGGCGAACATGGTGACGAGACAATGCCACCATTTTTTTATCTTCCCACTTATCCTAGCTTGGTATGAGGAAGAACTGTGGTTATTAACTGCCATGCAAGAGAATCAAACTCTTTACATACCACATATTGCTAATTCTTTTTTTTTTTTTTTTTTTTTTTAGTCCCCCGGGGGGGAGTGGGCTGCGCCACACTTCGCTGCAGTGCAAGACAAAGGCAATGCTGGAGGTGTCGAGCAGGCAAGCCTACCCCTTTGACCCCTCCGTAGCCCTGAAAATTTAATTTAATATCATGTGGCCCGATGGACCACGGATCAGATATTAAACTGATCAGAACAGATACTACACTTNCATGGGGTGCTATGCATGCATCAGTTGTGTCAATCTGATTTTTGAGAACTTTGACAGAATCATCCAAGGAGACAATCATCAGGCAGAACAATGCACCAAGCAAGACCTGTCTCTTATACACATCTAGATGTGTATAAGAGACAGATTTCCTTTAATATCATGTGGCCCGATGGACCACGGATCAGATATTAAACTGATCAGAACAGATACTACACTTGATCTTAGCCAAAAGGCCGAGAAAGGTAACCGGATATTGCCGAAACCGTCACTGAAACTCAGAAATAGCTCGGGCAAGGATACAGACTCCGTAAGTGGCCAGAGGTTATGTGGATAAAGATACCGAAAACTCTTTTTTTTCTTTTTTTTTAACCATCCCCGACCCACTAGAGAGGGTGGTATGGCCGCCCGCCTCTAGTATGCCCTCACGGGTTGCTCCAATCTATTGGTGGGGAACCTGACCTGCTGGAAACCAGGTCCAGCATCCCATATGATAGATACATGAAAAAAACGAGCCAGAAAATGGGTCCCACGTCGCATATACCAAACAGTCGAAAAAAACAAGACAGGCAAGAAAGAGAGGGGGAGGGCAAAGAGTCACCCTTCTAGTACCATCTAAAACTGCTCCTCTCACCGACTGGGACGCCGGTGTTAGGCGAGCGAGCGGGTTGGGGGCCCTGGGGGGCACCAGGACCCTCCCACCCTCTCCCCCCTTTAACGTCGACCCCGGGGACATTGCTTCTTGACTTCCCCATTGTTGCATTTGCTTCAGCAAGTGGAGGTGCTCTGACCCCTGGTCCGTATCACTTCCCACTATTGGTCACTCTTAAAAGTGGTTTGCACATCGCAGATATAGAGACGTGATTAGATTGCCAGCATGGCTCGGTGACCTCGGTCGAGATAAAAAAAATTATGGGTAACGGCTCCTGAGTCACCTTTTTAGTTTGAAATAGGCAAGAAAAGACAAAGTGGCGCCGATGTCATTGTTTTAAAATGTGCAAGTTTAGCGGGGGGTTGAAACTGTGGCCGTTTTTTTGAGTGGCGCAAATGCTGATTAAGTGGCGCCTTTTTTCGCCCTGTTTCGAGAACTGCTGAAGTTGCCTATTAGAAACACTGGGTGTGACCCAGGAGCCGTTGCCCCAAAATTTATTAAAGATGCACAGGAGACTTGTTCTCAGTTTTCCTCAGCCGAGGCCGGGTATTGGCCCCGGTATTTCAATGCTTGTAATTTCATATGGGACGCTGGGCCCGGTTCCCAGCACGTGTTGCTCCCCACAAATAGATTGTGTGAGGATGGAGCCCCTCGCAGGGCCTTTCAGGCCTTGACATCCGACAGGAAATGGACCCCCTGCATGCCTCGTGCCCGTCCTAAGTGAAGGCGGGCCTGCATTTTGACATGAGGCCCTATTTTTTGTCATTTCTGCATGTGGGGGCGCCAGACAGTTTGCACGCGCCAGATGGTTACAAGGCCCACATCTGTGGGATCACAACATTCTGAGCCTCAGGGCTCACCCAGGCAGCGATGTGGCCCGAGGCCTTTCGGCCAATGGAAATGCAGCGAGCGATGCTGGCCACGTCACACAGTTCGGCTGTTTAACTGTTGCGGGCCCAGGCCACTGTCTGCATCGAGTCTGGGCGAAGGTACTGGGGCCTCACCAGAAGCTACTGGGAACATGGTGGCCAGGCCCCAGGCACGCAATGGCTGGGCACACTTTCCGTATAGGAAAGTGCTTGCCTCCCAGCAGCTCATTCAGGCGCCAGGCTGTTGGGCGACAGCACTGCTGACTCAGTGCTGAGTGCTCGACACCGCACAGCACTGGCTACCAGGGCGCACACGGGCGCATAGATGAGAGAGGGGCACGGCGCCAGCAGTGGGCACGAAGCCCCGGGCCTGCTTGTGGGTGCGGGTACTGGTGATGGTGGTCTTCGGGCAGGGGACACTGACATGGTGGGAGAGAAGGGGTGTGGCCAGAGATGAGAGGCACGTACCTAGTGTATGCGGCAGTCTGTATGGGCGACTTCGTCATGTACATTGGTCTTCAGCTTGAAGTGGTTCCTGTTACATGGTTCTGAGTAGATGTAGGCAGGGCGCTGAGTGCCAATCAAGAAGGGCCACATTGGATACATCGTTGATGGTGGGGAGAAGAGGCTGACATTGACATTTTAGTTCATTGTACTGCTCTTATTTGGCTTGTATCTCAGTGAATATGCTTTCTGCTCGGGACACGACTATCTGGTCTTCAACAATTTGGTTTTCTGTCTATCGCTCTCGCTCATTGTCCTTGCAATTCGAGCATTTGTTCTGGAAAAAAAGGGGAAAAAAATAAAAAATAGAAAAAGAAGAAAATGCAAGGAATATGAGTGTGAAGTTGTGAACGATATACAGAAAACCAATGTTGTGAAATCACACAGATGTCCAGGTAGTCGTATCCAAGCAGAGAGTACAACATGCACCGAGAAACCATCCATATAGATCAATACAATGAAGTAATGAGCCAATGTTCAAGCCCGTAGGCCACACCAACACAGTGCCAAAAGTCGCCCCTCTCTGTCTGGCGCCCAGCACCCAACCTACTCTGCCCGACTATCCTACCTACAGCTGGTTCACGCAACAGGCTCACTTCGACCCTCGAAGACCAATGTACGTGACTGTCAACTCCATAGCCGACCTTTCTTCATGCACCAGGTACATATCTCGTCACCCTCAATCAGACCTTGATTACCCCACACTGCGCCTCCTTCCCTGAAGACCACCAGATCACCCGCTGTAGCCCCTGGCGCCCAGCAGCCTGGCTATGGCCGCCTGCGCCCCGCTGCCCTGCAGCGCCCCACTTCACCACTACATGTCCCGTCAGCGCCCTTGGCAGCAGTGCAGCATCAATCGTTAGCGCAGCAGCACTTCCGCATTGCCTGCACTGGCCAGAATGCCTGGCCTGGGCTGCCTCACTTCTTTTATGGAAGTGGCAGCCTCCTGGATGCTGCATGTGTCCTGGCTGGAAGCTTCCAGTAGCTTCCGGTTGGGCCTCAGACCCTGCGCCCAGGCCCGAGACTACAGTTGAGGGCCTGGGCCCTTTTCAGTTGGGCACGGCCTGAGTCTCCGGACTTGGGCTGTTTGCTGCATCTGTGCAGGGCTCCCAGGCAGGTGCGTCGGCGGTACTGCTTTTGCAAAGGCCGATGGCCTGCTTCCCAATTTATCGGCCCTGCTTTGTGTGTATGTGCCCAGGCGCAACTGTCAAGGCCTGGGCCAACTGTATGACGCAGCTTTGTGAGGCTCCCGCGTCTACCCAACCGACTGGCGTGCTCCGAGAGCCTGAATACCCACATATGGAAATGTCGAATTTTGCCTCTGACGAATATTCAGGCCCGATCATGTGATGTCTGATAGGGCCCCTTGAGGGCTTGTTCCTCCCAAAAAAAGATGTGGAAACATAAACTTTCCACAATGCCGCCACATTTCCAACCACCAAAGTGGTTGAAACTTGCGCTGGCCTCCTTAGGTGGGCAAGGAAGGACAAAAGTTGCAGAAAACCGATGGGTGGCCCACGCAAAACAGCTCAATAATGCTCTTCAAGGTACTCTTAACTTGTTGTCGGACAATATCAGTCAGATGCCTCTCTATTGGAACTGTACCAGCTTGAATCATCTCACTTGCTACACATCCAAATTGCACAACAGGAACGCGCCGCTGCACACACTGAGTGTAAGTGGCTCGCTGTGGGCAACAGAATGACCACAGATCATTTTGCTAGAGCCTGCCCTTCTGATTCTGATGCACTGATATTAGAGCTTGAGCAATCGAACACACATACAACAGAGGATATATTGCCCTGTGCTACAGAGTTCTATACTGACCTTTTTTACTTCAGGACTTTCTGCTGAAAACATGGAAGCCCACTGCCAGGATCATATTTGGCTGGCCTTGCCGCCTGGCCTTTCAGACCAGGCTAAAATTGCAAGGGACATAGATCTTACTTTTCTTGAAGTTCGACAGGCCATTAGACTGCTATGTGTTCGATTGATTCACAACTCAAACCCTCATTCAAATGTTCCCATACACATCTGCAATGACAGGCATACTGGAGAGAGCAGATGCACCCTATAGCCATGGAGAGATATTGCACAGTGGAAGCCAAAGCCAGATATAAAAATTGAGAGAAAAATGTTTCCATCAATTATTTATCACACCCGCTGCTCTCCTCCTGTCAACCGAACAGCTCCAAGAATCTCAACCACGAAATCTGTTCCACCTCCAATTAACCCCCGACAATAGACTTCAATGAAGCTTCACTGAAAGTTCCTCTTCTCCCTACGAACCCCAGCCTCCAATGATAGCCCACTGTTGAAAACAGCATCCCATCATGCCCCGAGCCTGTAAGTACAGGCGCTGATCTGGCATCAGCCAGATATCAAGTCCCAGAGCCACAAACAACCGTGAAGAAGAAGTTGAACCTCGATGAAGAAGATGATGGCTGCCCTGGTATGGCAGCAACCAGCAACAAGCTTCTTGATGAACAGCGGCGTCCTTTAACCCCCACAAACAGCAGCGTGATGGCAGTGGCATCAGCACCTGGAAGACCTCCTACCAGTGCTGCCTCCTCAAGCAGCAGGGCGCCCCAGCGATGGCTGCCCAAGTTTCCCTTCGAAGAGGAAGAAGACGAAGCGCTGGAAATAGTGTCGCTCACGTACTCCCGTCGCCATTGCCAAAGAAATGAGAAAAAAAACTCAAACTTCTCGGCCTCTCCCTACTTCTACCCGACTTCGCTAGACCTACAACACAGCAGTCACCTACGAACCTATCTGACCGGCGAAACAGCAAACATCTACGGCCAAACAGTAAAGATCTGCCTACATGCATCTGGATGGAAATCTAGACTACGGGGACCCAAGACCAGGACACACAAACAAGAGACGTAGGAGCCTACCAGTTTCCAGAAGAGCAGAAAAGGACAAAACAGCAAGACCTGAAGGATCTAAGACTGCCAAATACAGGCTACCAGCGAAAGGTTCAGGGATCAAGCCCAGCAGGACTCAAATCTAGTAATCAACACATACAAACTGTATGTCACGGGATCAAGTCCCGAAGGGCTCAGAATAAGCAAACAACAGACAAACTTAGTGTACAGCCCGCGTGAGCAACTGCAATTCATTGCATTCCTACCCTCCCGGGGAGCGAGGACCCCGAGCTAGGAGTGTCCACGAGGAGACCATCTGAGCAATTGCCCTTTCTGTTCAGCCTCGTAGAACCGCACGACTGAATTTGCAGACTTGAGAAGTTCCTTCCTTGTAAACCAACAGTCCTCTGTGTGAGTGTGGAAGCAGAACTTTGCAAGGTATTCGTGATTGGGGCCTCTGGCCCTCTGCCCCACTGATCCTTTATGCTCTCAACTTCATATCCCTTTCCAGGGATAGGAGGTCCAAACTGCGGTGGTGTATCAGGAAATGCATCAGCAGGAGTGAAAGGCAGCAATTTTGAGGCATGGAAGACCGAATAGGTCCTGATATGAGGGGGTACAAAAAGCACATAAGAGGGTCCAAAATTCTCCAAATGGATCTGCCCCCACAGTATCAAGCACCTGTCATGGGCCAAAGTAAACATGCAACAACTTTCTTGATATGTCCTGTTTGTCAGTTAGTTCAGACCTTTTCACGCAGACCCAGTCCCATCATCTTGCTACAAAACTGCACCTACACCATACTGACTTGCATTTGTGGTCAACACAAATGGCAAGGTAAGGTCAAGCAGTTTGAGCACAGGTGCCTGGGTAGGGGCTTTCTTCAATCTGGAGAAAGCCAACTGACATGTGGGTGTTCATTTGAAGGGGACATCCTTAGCCAGCAGGTTAGTCAGGGGGGTGGCAATAGTAGAGAAGTTCCTTATGAACTTCCTGTAGTAGGATGCCAAACCCATGAATGACCTGATATCTCTGACTGTCTGATGTTGGGGCCAATCCTTAACAACAGCCACTTTAGAGGCTTCTGGGGAGAGACCCTCTGCAGAAATGACATGACCCAAATACAAGACAGAAGAGTCACCAAAGGATAACTTTTTCTTTGTTAATCTTGTACTTGTTTTCTCTCAAAACCTGCAGAACCTGTCTGAGATGGTTAGCATGGTCTTCAACAGTCTTCCTGAATACCAGTATGTCATCTAAATAGACAACAACAAAACGATCCAGAAAAGGTCTGAAGATACATTCATTTAAGTTTGGAAGGTACCTGTTGCATTGCACAAACCAAATGGCATGACCAGATACTCATAGGTGTCATATCGGGTCTTGAAGGTTGTCTTGTGCACATCCTCTTCGGCCATTTCAATCTGATGATACCCAAATTTCATATCAATTTGGTTGAACACCTTGCAGCCTTGCAGCATATCCAAAAGATCATTGATCCTAGGCAAGGGCTTTGAGCTCTTCCTAGTGATCTTGTCCAGGTCTCTGTAGTCAATGCACATTCTGAGTTCGTCATTCCCCTTTGGGACAAAGAGGACAGGTGCCCCATACTCAGAAGAGTTGGGCCTGATTCATCCCTTCTCAGTCAAGGAATCTAACTGTTTCTTGAGCTCATCCAACTCAGCAGGAGACATTCTGTACAGTCTGCCCTTGGGAGGGGTAGAGTTAGGAAGAATCTCAATGCGATGTTTGGTCTGCCTATGGCCAAGTCCAGTAGGCTCTTGAGCCAGGTCAACAAAGTCATCAATCACTTTCTAAATGACGGGATCACACTGAGGAGAGGATGTACCTATTTGTGAGACATAAGCAACAAACAGATCGTTATGACCAGTCTCCTTAGACAAATTGTAAAACTTTCTTGCCTTCAAGCAATAGCAACTTGTCTTTGGATGATTGTCGGTTGCCAAGACACATGGTCTTAGCTCACCATGTGCATTCTTCAATTGAACACTGGGGAGGGCCCAATCAATTGAAGGGTTGGTGGCTTTAAGCCACTCTAGCCTCAGGACCATGTCAAAGGGAAGATGAGGAAACACATAAAAATTAAGACTTTGTCTGACCTCCCCCTTAGTATCAAAGCTGACTGGAACACCTTTGACCACCGGTTTGACTGTGACCGACCTAGAGTTACCAATGTGAATCTCCAATGGGTGCTCTAAGTCAGAGACTTTGAGACCCAGGTGGAGTTTCTAAACTCAATTTGGTGAAATGAAGTTCCTAGTGGCTCCACAGTCCAACAGGGCTTTCAAGCGGGTCCTATTGATGAGTTGTTTGAGGAAGATCGGTTCTGATTCCACCTTCCTTTTGTCTTTCAACTAAAGGAAGAGAGAACAAAGTTAATCAAACTCACCCTGAGACAGGGGCTCACTTGCAAAGGGCTCAATATATAAGGACATTGAGTCTACTGCAGCCTCAGTGGGGTTTGGCACACAGGCTGAATCATCTGCAGAAGGAGATGAATTCAGTTCAGCAGGGGTGGCTGCAACCTTTGCCGGCGTGTCTATTTTTTTGAACTGTTTCCCCAGGTTGGGCACTCTTTAAGATAGTGATTGCCCTCACATCTGAGGCAAACACCCTTATCCTTCCTCCTTTGCCATACTATTTCCTGGATTCTGATATCTTTCCAGGGGAAAGACGCAAGATCCATTCGGTTAGTTGGGAATCTGGCAAACTTGGGTAAGTTAGGCTTTTATGGCCCACAAGGGCATTTGCCTATCCCCTTCTTGGGACTACAGTTTCTTTGACCTTAGAATTGAGTGCCCCCTTTTGAGAAGGTCATCAATGCCTGGATAACTGCAAGAGCAACCTACTCTGGTGAGAATCCTGCATCTTGGTCAGCTGGGGGAGTAGATCCACCTTGGCCAGGACTTGCAGAATCATCATCAGATTTTATACCATGCATGCCTCTCTTTCCCTTCCTCCTACTCTGGGAAGTGGACTGGATCTGAAGTGTACCCTCCATATCCTCTGCTGCCTTGCCAAAGGTCTTCCAATCTTTGTGGTCTGCGGTGTACAGGTCTGTGGAATGCTTCTCTAGAGATGCCCTTACAAACCAGGTTAGTTTGTCAACCTCAGAATTCCAAACCGGTGTACCCACCTATACAACTTGTGTTGCCTATCCGATTTTGTCCCTTCCTTGCTTCTATAGACATGTTCCTTCCACCTTGTAGGCAAGTCCCTGGTCGTCGACCCAATATACGCATGCTTACACCAAGGTGACACAATAGCATAAACCAGAGGACCTGGACATGGAAGAAAGTCAAACCCGGAAAGACAAAAATCTTCAACATGATCCTTAAACTTCATCAGCCATGGTACAGCATTCGAATATACAAGAGTTAGCACAAGTAGTCGAAAAAGGCAATCGACCTGGATATTACAAAGAAAGGTAGGCGACGTCCTAACATACGAACATTTAGATAAATTCAGCCAGATAGAGTTTGCACTCGGGAAAAAACCCTAGGAGTCAGATACCTCCCGAGATTCAGTCCCTTTTGCAACCTCTTCGACTCTCGCTCTTTCAGCACCATTGCTCGTGCCCTCGCCTTTATCAACTCCATCGCTTCCAGATTGTCCAAACTCCTTGTCAAGTCTTTTTTCAACAATTTCATTGATGGCTTGCTTAATGGTTATAAACTAAACCCCTTCATCAGCACAGATTTTCTGAATCTCAGCTTTCCTTAGCCCCCGCAAAGATTTTCTTTCCCTCTTCGCAAATGCGATCCGTTGTTTTTTGACCGAATTCCCTCTAAGTGCAGTTGTTGGAATCTCCTCGACTTCATCATCAGATTCATCCTGCTGGGCTGCGGCTTCAAACGATGAACAAAGATTCGATCGTGGCGAGCACGACATCCCTTTCCCCGACAACTTCCTTCGGAGCTCCACGACCTCTACTTGCGCCTTTATCTTCAAATCCTTGAGTAAACGCACTTCAGCTTGCATTGCCTCATTGTCCTCCAGCAACTTTTTATATGTTGATCTCAATCGATGAACCTCACTTATTGGTTTCACCGCTTGATACAGCCTTGCGGGAGTAGGTTGCACTTCCAGCACTGTGGCTCTTCTCTTCAAACCTGATTTCAAATACGTCGCATGCGAGTTTCCCACAACCTTCCTCTTTAGCTCTTCATTCTCCAAGATTAGTTTCTCTAGTCGTACCTCCATATTCTTTTTGAATTCCTCATTCTCTCTCCATACTCGCGCCACTTCATCTTTCTTCTCAGGACCGTCCTTCTTCGTATCGACGGTAGCTGCACATACTTCTTTCAACTGCTGGCTCAACAGTTCACTCATCTCCTGATGAAATTCTAACATCTCCTTACGTCTTTCCTCTCGTTCTTTTTCCTTTTTCTCCTTCTCCTCTTTCTCCTCCTTCTCACGTTGCCACTCTCTCTCAGTTGCATCCCTCGCCTCTTTCTCCGCACTCCACCAGGTATACATTTTGTTAAAGCATTCTTGATTGCTCTTCCAAAACCCTTGACGAGGCACTTGAGGAACAGCCGGAACTATCCCCGGTGAGGTCGAGGTTTGATTCTGAAGGGGACCTGGCAAAGCTAGGAGCCCTGACAGGAACACTTGCATTACTATGGTCAGAGGAAGACGAAGATGAAGCACCATTCTGCGTTACATGAGCATAGTTCCTATATCCTCCAACACCTCCGGAATTCCTCAGACACTTCCGAGCAAAGTGACCAGGTTCATTACAGGTATAACACTTCCGAGTAGGGATAACGTTCGGATTCTAATTCGCCATATCTGACACCTACTATTGGAGCAGAAAAAAGATACAACCCTGTCTATCGCGACAGTAATCTGAGTCCAGCAAAGAATAAACAATATAAGGAGGATAGAAAAAGAAATAGAAGTAGAAAGGGCAGAACCATGTCATTGAAAAAACTGCTCACAGCCACTCTACTATAGTACGATTGCTACAGCGGTTACTGTGCGTACAACACAGCAGTCACCTACGAACCTATCTGACCGGCGAAACAGCAAACATTTAAGGCCAAACAGCCAAGATCTGCCTACATGCATCTGGATGGAAATCTAGACTACGGGTACCCAAGACTAGGCACACAAACAAGAGACCTACGGGCCTACCAGTTTCCAGAAGAGCAGAAAAGGACAAAACAGCAAGACCTGAAGGGTCTAAGACTGCCAAATAGAGACTACCAGCGACAGGTTCACGGATCAAGCCCAGCAGGACTCAAAGCTAGTAATCAACGCATACAAACTTTAGGCCACGGGATCAAGTCCCAAAGGGCTCAGAATAGGCAAACAGCAGACAAACTTAGCGCACAGCCCGCGTGAGCAACTGGAATTCATTGCAAGGAAAGGTTCCGGGAATAGATGGGATACCTATGGAAATTTTTCGCCAGTGTTCATCTTCCATAGCTCCTGAAATCCTCAAAGTTATGGCAGCCCTGTCGGATGGTCAACACCTGCCCCACACACATGTGCAAGGGATTTTCACTCTTATCCACGAAAAATGTGTGGAGACACAGATTCGAAATAAAAGGCCATATCAACCACCCTTTACAAGGTGGTATCTAGAATGTTGGCTAACTGAATATAGAATGTGCTTCCCTCTCTTATGCATGCTGACCAGACTGGTTTTCTACAAGGCGGACATAATGGCATTTTATCAGGGGATGACCGCAAGTTGGTGTGCTTCTTTTCATTTTTGAAAAAGTGTATGACCGAGTAAACTAGGATTTCTCTTCTTACTCCTTCATCGCGTGAACTTTGGACCGAAGTTTATAACATGGATACAGACATTCTTTACAGGTGCCACCACAAGATTGCTGATCAATGGCAAGCTCTCTGAGCCTGTACATCTTTCCAGCTCAGATTCTGCGAGGCAAGGCTGCCCTTTGGCTCCTTACCTGTACATATTGTACATAGAGGCCCTTCATGCCATGATCCGTACGGACATCCAGGTAGTGGGACTGCGGTTCCTGCCTGCGAATGAAGCAAAAGGGGAATCTTTTGCCGATGATACTTTACTGTTCATTCTATTGAATGACTGTGTTTTGGTGCACTTAAAAACGTTGTCTCATTGTTCGCTGATGCTTCTGAGACAAAGATTAATTGGGAGAAAAGTTCAAAAAGTTGAAAAAACGGTATTCTGAATTCCCTCCCACTGTCCCCGGCCCCTACAGTGGGGTTTGCACATAGCAGATCCTACAGAAACACAGCGGCTTCTGGGATATCATATTAGTTTTGACGGTCATGTTGGCCAGTCTCCAGTGCACTTGGTAGATAAAATTAACACTATTCTGGCATCATGGGTCAAGGCCAAAGGGATAGCGCTGTATGGTCGAGCCCTTGTACTGAATAATGCTGTTTTTGCCAAAATGTTACGATCCTGGCCAATTTCGAAGTACAAAATTCACGAGAAAGCACAATGCCGTCCAATTGCAGAAGAAATGAATGAACTTGAGAGGAGAGAGAGGGAAAGAAGGCGACAACGAAGAAAAGAAGAAGAAGAAGAAGAAGATGTACACCAGCAAAAGCCAATGATAATCCCCCTTCTTCTTGCCAACCAAACTCTCCTCCTCTTCTCCTGCCCTCTTATTCAGGGGTTAACTTCAGTGGAGTCACAAAAACGAGTTATAATTGCACTATGGTGCAAGATACAGTTTGCAATTGCACTTTGGGCGCCCTACATGGCCAGAAAGCTGGGTTGTATACATTGCCCAGACTGCGGTTTGAAACTGTATCTTGACCCATACTGCAATTATAACTCATTTTTGTGACCCCCGCGTAATTTCCTCCTTATTCAAACAATAAATAATAATAATAATGATGAATGGCAGAACCAGAATCAATGTCCGAATCCCTCTTCTACTGCCAGCACAACTTGAGGTCCACCATAGCCATGGCCACCGTTCTCCTTCCTCTACATGTAGGCCGAGGCTATGCCCTGCTGTGCAAAACACAACACAAAGCAGTTATGGCCTCTTCCTCTCAGGTCGCCATGCCTAACTCTGCCTCGAAGCTTCTTGATGCAGTTCTACCCCGACTGGGGCCTTCCAGATGCAGCACCCGCCAAGGTGATGGAGATGGCGTCCACCATAGCCAGGTAAGTCCCCCTGGCGCTCCCCTACCCTAGTCCGTTCTTCCTCCTCCTCCTACCCGAGCTCCTCCACCATAGCCAAGGTGGAGAGCTGGGCGCCCTAATTCCCCACACAGCGCTGCACACTAGTGCTGCTCCTCCAGTGCTCCAGCAGCATGACGTCCAAACTTGCATGCAGCAAATGGGGAGGAGCAATTCGCTTCTCCTGGAGATATAGCGGCCAACTCGCCTCTCGAGTGGTGACTTCCAGGCTGTGCGGTCTCCAAGCAACTGGTACCTCCTCCCTTTCGGAGGGAAAGATCATTGCAGACTCTGAATATCTCCCCCACAGGCCCTAAACTCAAGACTACTTGGACAGGTACCCGCCTAGACCTAGCCTACAACTACTGGGCCTCTAAGAATGCCAACTTTTTGTCTTCTTCTGCTTGGCCTGCAGTCCCCAACACATCTACCGCTACTTGAGTGGTACCGGCCTACCTGTTTTTCCCCACTGTGTCGCGGGCCTCCTCCTGCTACTTGAGTGCTTTCCCTGCTGCAACCCTCAACAGCCACAGGTAAGTACCGGCCCTACAGGGCCTCCCAAGCAAGCAAGTACTCTTGCGGGTCTCATACACACTCAAGCCGTCAAGCATTCAGACAGGCACGCAGACAAGCAAGCACGCACACACACAGACTAAGAAAGCTCAGCGGAAAGCGGGAATCTCAGCAAGGCATTCATTCCAGTTGCAAAACTCCAAAATCAGCTGTGTTCTCAGTCCGTGTTTGGGCAGGTCCTTACAAAAGTTTGGTATGACTCTGTATCCCTGCTCTGCAACCTACTGTGTACAAGCATATGAAGAGAGCAGCTTCTAACTACATTTTGAAAGAAAGAATTTTTGAGCCAACTTTCCTCTCCAAAGTGGCCTGGTCTAAATCTTCCAAAAGAAAATTATTGGAGGATTGGGGGTACTTGATCCTGATCTGCAGATCCGGGCTCTGCTTACCAAGTTGGTACCCACATTTTTACTGGCCAAAGGATCAGCTACATGGAAAGCCCTCGTGAAATGTCTACTTTCGACTGATTTCGGACTTCCTCCACACTCTGATATTGGTTTCCTAGCTTTGCTTTGTGAATAGTACTGCAGAACGAGATCCCTCTCTCCGAGTTAGAGGGGCATATTGGGGACCTCGTGGGTTATTCTTCCTCGGAAGAAAGCCCCAGTACTCCAGTATGACAGCCTGCTCTCTCAGTCGATTTTCAACGATCCCTATATCTTGGATGCAAATGGGACACCTTTTTCACTGTTTAGGACTGGAGCTTTTGGTCATGGCTGGCTTTCCCAAGGGACGACACTTGCTCAGCAGGGAGAACTGCAGACGATATGCGGCAATTCCTTCATGGTTTGCGGGGATGGACAAACAACCTGCACAAGATACTGCAAGCGTTGCCAGCCACCTGGAATCATACCGTCTCCAATCGACACTACCAACCACTGGCAGGCACTTGGCTTCAAGAAGTTACAGTGGAACAGAATGATCATCTTTGGCGACTTGAAACACAACTGACAGATACTGAATGGGAAATGTCCAGATGGACAGCCACAGATGGTTTTTTTTTTTTTTTTTTTTTTTTT
>BFEA01000074.1:3182983-3193592 GCA_003427395.1 Chara braunii | reverse complement strand
CACACTACCTACCTACCACTACTCCTACCTTTAGGCATACGGGGAAACCCGTAGCATACCAGAGCTGTGTTTTTACGGCCCCTCGAGCCTGCAGGATACCGGCCAGGGGACGGCCGGTAGCACCAGGGATAAAGCGGACCAATCCCCCGTGCCTCCCCTCAGGCCCCTCCCCTACGAACATAGCAGACTCTGCTTGATGCCGATCAGGGGATCCAGTGGTCTATCTCTTGGGTAGCGGGTGCCAAGTAAGCCCAGGAAGGCATGAGGCCAATGGGGATTGAGCCCATGACCTCCTGAATGCCACATGCGAGCCTTACCAACTGAGCTAGGCCGCTGGATGCCACAGATGGTTATGACATCTTAGGCCCTTTTTTTTTTTTTTTTTTTTTTTTTTTGAAAAGCGAATCACGGTTAACGACCATAATTTCAAAATGGTACTGTGTCTGTTTGTCAGCCTGTTGTGCAATTTTACGCAAAACAGAACACCCGAGTGATTCACTGCAGCCTACCCATATTCATTTATTTCGAACTAAGAAACAAGTATGGACAAGGCAAACAACAAAAAAGCAAAGGGGAACGAAAGGGAGGAAAGAGGAAACAAGAACGAAGGAGGGAAGGTTGGGTAGACAGAACACAAATGTGAAAACAAAACTGAGGGGCTACCTTCAACCTAGCCCGTCCATGTTCTACCACGTATATCTACCCTTCATCTTTAAAGCAACAAGGGGGACACACACACACACACACACACACATCTTAGGCCCTAGAACTACAATTTCGTCAAAATGGTCATTTTTAATTTTTTGAACGAAGTTGAAACATTGTTATTTTGCCTCATTGCTCACGGTTTTGTAATGAATTATGACAGGGTAAGGGGTAAGGGCTAAGGGCTAAGGGGGTACGGGATAGTGGGTAGGGGGTAGGGGTAGGGGATAAGGGGTAAGGGGTAAGGGGTAAGATGTAAGATGTAAGGGGTTAAACCACCAGTATCTTTCCCATATGTCGGCCGCGGGCACTGCGCTCCGGCCCCGAAATCAAGAATGGCCGCCGATTCGATTTATCGGCGGCCGCCCTTCCGTTTCAGGCCAGTGCGTTACCCGGAACGCCTCTGAAAAAATAGCTGGGAAAGGTACTGGTGGTTTAAGGTTAAATTATTAAAACAACAAGGTGTGAGACTGTGAGTCTATCGCACCAACTGTGAAAGACTACTCAGAAGACAGTTGGTGATGTGTGTGGGATCTTCATAAACCACGATTACTTTTCCCAAAAAGTGTACCTCCTCATCCCCTAACCATATAGTACTACCTTCAGGGGTCTCGCATTTCATACTTTATTTCCATGTATCAACCACCTTACCTTGTTTCGCCGCTCACCCCCTAACCCCGTAGTAAATTCTGATGTACCAGCCACCTTACCTTGTTTCGCTGACCCTTCATACTTCATTTCCAAAACTGTACCCGCTCACCCCTAACCCCGTAGTACTACCTTTAGGGGTCTTGCATTTCCAAAACACCACAACCTCTTACCCCCTACCCCCGCGAACAAATTTGAGGTTCGACGTTTGAAAAATGCAGCAACCCCTTACCCCCTACACCCGCACCACCTTCAGGGGTCCAGCATTTCCAACCTGCACCACTTACCCTCCCTGACAAATGTGGGTGTCTCCCCACTTAACCCCTATCCGCACACTCCCTTTTTCCATCCCTTAGGGGGACCGGTGTTTTGAGAACATCGTTTCCCTTTACCACCTACACTCCCTCACAACTATATTCGGCGATCCGATGTTCCCCTTCAACCCCTACCCCTGCCATACCACATGTGAGGGGATGCCATTAACTCTGGATGCACTTACCCCCAGCTGCCTGATCACACTTTTTTTTTTTTTTTTTTTTTTAAGGCCCTTGTGCAAGACCTCTATCCCAGTGGTGGTGAGAGAACCACACTTGAATGGAACAGTTTTAATATGTCACAACCCCCTACTCCCAACCGCCCAATCACATTTCGGGTTCCAGTGTTTTGAAAATGTCACACCCTTTTACCCTTTAACCCCCAACTATACTGAGGGGTCCTGCATTTTGAAAATGTTGTTCCACTTTGCCCCCTATCGCCCCTTTATCACATTAAGGGGTCCAGCGTTTCAAAAACACCGAATCCCCTTACCCCCTAAACTCCCTTCCTCATTCAAAGGTCTGACGTTTTCAAAATGGCATACCCCCTTACCCCTAACCCCCTTGCCACATTAGGTGGTCCGTCGTTTTAAAATGTTGTACGCCTTTACCCCGATCCCCCCAACCTAATTTGGGGTCCGGCAGTTTGAAAACGTTGTCGAGCGCATCGGTCCCTCGGGAAGGACCCTCCTAGCCGTGTCACGCAGGATTTTTGCAGGACTGTTCCGCAGAGCGTTGCCAATCCGGCCGAGTCTGTCGGCCGTACCTCTCGTGAACCCCTACGACAAGATAGAGGTCATGCAAGGCACAACTTTCCTCCACCTATGGGAGCTATCACCATCCCTTCGGTGGGCGTATCCCCGTCGAGCTACTGAACCATATGTAAAGCTTCTCGAGTGCAATAGCAGAGGTGGCCCAGCCAAGGGCGTTTCTCGTTCACGGTAGCATAGGTGGTACGCGGGGTCAACGCCTTTATCGACCTCGCGCGCGCTATCGAGCGCATCGGTCCCTCGGGAAGGACCCTCCTAGCCGTGTCACGCAGGATTTTTGCAGGACTTTTCCGTAGAGCATTGCCAATCTGGCCGAGTCTGTCGGTCGTACCTCTCGTGAACCCCTACGACAGGATAGAGGTCACGCAAGGCACAACATTCCTCCACCTATGGGAGTTATCACCATCCCTTCGGTGGGCGTATCCCCGTCGAGCTACTGAACCATATGTAAAGCTTCTCGAGTGCAATAGCAGAGGTGGCCCAACCAAGGGTGTTTCTCCTTCACGGTAGGATAGGTGGCACGCGGGGTCAACGCCTTAATCGACCCCGCACGCGAACCGACACTCGGGGGGCTGATCTCCCAAGCGTGGTTTTACGCCGAGCGACTAGGACGGCCAATCTAACCACGCGTGACACTTTCAATAATAAACCAAACCAACTTCATGCGTAAATCACGACCAGTCTTTTTTTCCACTTTCAACCCATAACTTTTCAACAACTAAATGAATAGTAATCATAAACGAGGCTCTGAATAGATAGTAAGGCAACGCAGACTTTGCCATATCAACTAGCCATGCATCAGTACACAAATTGTCGCAATGACAGCACACTATGTAGTGTTCGTGACCACGCGGTGTCGCACTTTTTCTCAGTCAGGCCACTTCAACCGACCAAGAGAGTCAACAGGCTGTCACGCAGGATTTTGTTGTTGATTGCAGTAAAATAAAAATTAAGTAATGCAAATCCCTTCCTGTTGTGTGCGTCCGGCTTCGAGCGAGACCCTTCAATTGCGATCTTCGCCGGTCCCCCGTCTTAGGAATCTTTTATTTTGATTCGGAACAGCAGAAAATTATGCAAATAATAACCATAAAATCATGGGGTGCTATGCATGCATCAGTTGTGTCAGCCTGATTTTGAGAACTGTGACAAAATCTTCCAAGGAGACAATCATCAGGCAAAGCAATCCAAGAAGCAGGACTGACTGACTCGAGCAACGACAGGAGCAATTGAATGAGGGAATAGTGAGAACTCATAATAGTCTCTGGGAGTACATATGGAGGAGAGCATGGCTAGCACCAATCAAGAGTCCTCACTCAACCCTCTGAACTTCTCTCCGTCTCTCACTTTGCTGTCCGTTTGGGTTTTTTGCCACGTCTCCGTACTCTCTGAGGTTGTGGCTTCTGAATGTACAGCCACCTGAAGCCCACCAATTCCAAACACTTCCAGCCAAGTCTCATGATACGGAAGTCAAGCATGGCACAAAATTCCTCCGATAACGTGGGGAGATAGGGCTGAGAGAAAATACCCCTCCTGAGATGCGGAAACTCAGAGGGCTCAGTCACCGCCTCATAGTCAATCACTGCCGACGATCTGTATCTCTTGGCCAAGTCCACCAGTCCACCCCAGTAAGAGCCGTTAGTAAGATAATGAGCAACCGGCGGTCTGGGATAGTCAGTGAAAAACTTAGGACCAAAGCTATAGGTCAGCTTTGTATTACCCTCAAGCCTCTCAGCTTTCCACTGCACGTACCCAGCTGCTGTGGTCCACACTGCATCAAAATAATGGTATGTCTCGTTCCCCTTCTTCAGATAGATCCGCAGATCATTGACTGTACCCTCAGCAAACTCAGTGAGAACAACAAAGATAGACAGATCTTCGCGCTTTGACCCATCAATCCTGACATACTTGTAGGGAAAACTCTCTCTGGCGGCAATCGAATTGAGGTTGTCAAGGACCGACTGGTCAACAGTGATAGGATTGATCTCTCTCATGTGTTCAATAAATAATTACCTCTGATGGAGAAGAGTAATCGTGCTTGATCGCCAGACGTCCGCCGCTTGAGTGTTTTTGAACACTGTTCTGATTGCTACTTCTGGTTGCCACTGCTAACTGCTGCTTCCTATTGTTGTTTTTGGTTGTTGATCAGAAAGCCGAATATTACTGATTAATTACTAACTCGAAAAACTGAATGTTCGCTAGATGACTGATGGAAGAGAAGTGTTGAATTTGCTGGCGGAGAAAACTGAACGCTGTTTACTGAATGTTGTCTTCTAATAACGGATTTAGGTCGTTGTTTTCTGATAGCCGTTTCAAAAATTTATTGGAGTAATAAGTCACCAAACGACCATCATTCTCCGATTGAGTACAACTGCAATACTGAATGCAGATTACTAACATCCGCAATACTAAAAGAATACCGGTCAAACCATTGGTTATACTCTGTCAAGTCATTGACCGAACACCACTTGAATTGCAAAAGCGTTTGCCCGAATATTGTCTGAATATTGTCTGAGCATTGTTCTGAGTACTGCCTGAGTATTACTTAGAGTATTATTCCAAGTACTGCCTGGGTATTATTCTGAATATTGAGTCATAAAATTGTTACCTCACGTGTCATCACACTTCGCGAGATGCTGCAACCTGTAGCCATTCACAACTGATAGAGCCCTGAGGATAGTGATTCGAACACGGCCAAGCTTATACGAGTTTCTCCCTAGCCTGTTCAACAGTTTCTAAGGTTGAACTTATGTTGTGCAGTTTTCCTTCAAGCCCGTAAAAGTAAATCACATACTCGATGTACTTTCTCTCCCCCACAGTTCTGACTGCAAACTCCCTTTGGGTCAGCCTGTGTTTCTCTATATCCTTACATGCTTCCGTCTCTCATCCTTCTTTCTTGTCCCTGACAGAAATTGAGTTTATCACTAGGACTTCATTTTCTCTCATGTTTCCCTGTTGCTCCAGAACCCAAGCAATAAGTGAGGTTACTAACTATCTTTACTCCTACGTGATGCTCTTGAAGTTCACTTTTCACGACAGAGTATTGGATTGGCTGTATCCACTGAACGATATTGGTCTGTCAAAACGAAACTGACAGATGGCTGATCTGCCAACTGACAGAGAATAACTGACAATAACTCTGGCCACAGGTGATCGTTGCCTTACCATGAATCACCATCCGGAGGGTAATGGGTAGCATGGCCGATGAGGAGATGTCTTGAATGATAGTGAATCAAGGTAATCAGTCCGCTAATATCCTTCTCTAGCAGTCACCAGTCACCTGATATGGTGGCGGAGAATGCAGCAATTGACCCCAATGTGATTCATATAGCACCAATCTCTCAATAGCCCACGACAATCCCTCATAAACCACCCCCTTTGATTTACTTAACCGGCGGTTAGTCCTTTCTGAACAGGATCACTTTCATAGAAGTTGGGTCTCTTAGGTCTGCTAATGGGTTGCCAAGGGTCTGACATGAGTAGAGTCTGTTGTTAACACGATAGCGATCCGCTCCTAAGGATATATGGCCTCACCCTAAACAATGGCCGTTTCACAGGCACACACGCACGTCTGAGCACAACACTCTAGATTACCGTTCACTCAGCGCTGAAGTGTGTTGCTCAAACCTCTTTGTTTTGGCGGCGTAGAAGCAAGTCTGCTACCCAGAGGAGTTCTGCCTTTAATGTAGGACTTACGCACACCCTATAGGCCACTGCGGGGTTCGCCCCCTGGTCACCTTCGTTAGGATGATTCGGAACACTTGTCCCCACTAAACCCCGTTCATCAGGTAAGATCATAGGGTTATTCTATACTTCGACGTCACAACCTCAAATAAAAGCTTACTCTTGCTCAATACGCATACACTGTTGGTTATCCACGCACTGGGCATCGTTTACACTTAACATGTTACGAGACTTCGAGCGCACTGTTCGATTCTCATTTATACTCAGCACACCGAGTCATCAATCATAGTTGGTGTTCGTATGCTGCACGAGGGGAGTATCAAATGCTAACCCGTTTCCAACTGGGGCAGAATCCCAAGTGATCGGTTTTCACTCGTTCACAAAGCAGAAGACTATGAGCACAACCTTTGCCAACACGAGGCAAAAAGGGTTCTTTTCACAGRCTCTCACCAATTCATCCATAACACCGGGTATTTGCTGTATTGGGTGAGTCYGGGTGCTGCTCGGAGCCCCGTTACATAATCCGTACCCTAAGTACCGTCAAACCAAATGTAAAGGGCACTGCCAGCTCAGCCGCTCATACGTCTGCTTTAACTGAAAATTGGTGTAGTCAGTGCTTAGAGCCCAAGTTTTTCACCTGAGGGGCTCTGTTTCTTGGCATTTGACCTATCCACACTCAAGCTTAAAAAAAAAATAGGTAAGGCTGAGGGCTCAGAAAAAAGCTGCCCTGGTGCTCATGCCATGACCGACTACATTGAGGTCAACTGTGGCGGGAGTCTTTAAAAGAAGCAAGGAAAGAGGGTTCACGCAACACTTTTCACACTTTTCTGATTGAAACCTTGTCGGCTATAATGGGTACTCAGTTTATTTTTCCATTGGGTTGGATCCTACCCGTCCAGGCAAAACGACACTCAGTCACCATCAAGGAGGAATTTAGTGAGGACATAGGAGATTCTCCTTAATACTGACTTTCTTTTCCCCATCCAATCAGGAGTCAAGGCGTAGAAAAACAGCCAACGAAAATCATTCTTACGTTTTCCCCCTTTGTAGAAGAAGATCCGCACAATTGATCAAACACTCAACAACAGTTATCAGACTCACAAGGCACACAGCTTGCACACGCAGGTTAATGCAGGTTTTCACAGACTCGCACCCTCTCCTTCTCACGGCACAATCGAGCTTTATTCTCTATAGGCAACCATCCAATCGAGTGAGCACTTACAAGCCTACGCTTTCACGCACTCGCGCCTTTACATGGCACAGTCACATGGAGCAAACACACGATGCGCCCACATGGCGCAATTGCACAGCGCAGTAGCGCGGTACAGTCGCACGGTATAGTCTCACGGTAATGTCACTCGATGCGGTCACGTGGCCCAGTCGCACGGTATAGTCACACGGTATAGTCATGCAATGCGATCACATGGCACAATTGAACGGTGCGATCACATGGTGCAGTTACACGATGTCGGCGCGAATACCCTTACAAGGGTATCCGCCCTGTTTTTTTTGTAAGTAACAGAAAACAGTTTTTGTTTAAAGTTGAAGTATACCGCACTAAGCGCAGTTGCGTCTATAATTGCGTTGACTGGGTGGTTGACCATAATAGAGAGTGTGTGAGCGCGCAGGTTTAAGGCGCCCGTGATTCTTTTCTGTTGTTGATCGTAAGAGTCGGCTCGGACCTCGGTCGTTTTGCCTAGATGATATTATTTATTATTTATTTTCGATTAAGCAGGAATTAAGGATATTTTCTGTTGATTGGTACTTTTGACCGAGTCGAACACGCTTGCGGAGAACGACCCCGACGACGGCATCGGCAACGACGACGCGACTTTCGTGCGATGAGCGGGGTGTCGTAGGATGGCGCGCGGGGCAATTATGGCACGGTATAAGCGAACCTGCGCGGGCACTGAGAGCCGCGCAGCCGTTTTATTGGCCCAAAACGCCGCGCCGCACCGTCTTATATGGCACCCGACGTGTTTTGGTCTCAGGCTTGGGCTTAGCCCTTTTGATTACGGCATCAGACTATTACAACGGAGGTTTGAGGATGGAGGCCAGCGGGCGTCGGCGCAACAACTGTAGCAGAGCGTCGTGGAAGGAACCGATGGGGTCGAGGGCGGCCAGGGCTATCCCCCTCGGTTTTTGTTTGTAGGCGTGACGGCGGGCCCAGTCAGCAGGGGCTGGCGAGGCGCTAGCAGCCTGTTGTTCCCCGACCCTGTTGCTATTTTATCCTATTTCCCCTATCTGTTTTGTTTGTCGTATCCCGAGGGCGCGAGACTGCGGTAGCAGCGCGCGGGGGTGTGTTGTATCCGCAGGGATGCCCGAAGAGCAATTACAAACTGTTTTTTTGTGCCGGGGCCGCGCCCCGTTTTGCCTTGGGCCGTGGGGCCGTGGTTACACTCGGGGCCTAAGGGCCAAGCTCAATGGGTACGCCCATGAACTGTTGAGATACAGGGCCGTGTTCGAACCCAGATGACGGGAACCTGCTGCACGTGCACCCTCCGCCCACCCGCCGCCTGCTGCGAAGAGGTTTGAGTGTGAGCACGCTCGTTGGGACCTGGAGGATGGTGAACTGTGCCTTGAGACAATGGACAGGGGACGCTAGTGGGAGGCGGCTACAGCGCTGGCTGGGCGGCGCTGTCCCGCGGCTGTTTCCATGGGACCCTTCTCCGCTACGGCCTTCGAGGTTCTCTTTTGAATATTTGCTACTATCACCAAGATCCGCTCGAGGACCCGCACCACGCACCACCGTCTACCCGCATTACGGGCTTTGTAGCGGGCCCGTGTCCTCCCAACTGCAGCAGCGTCCGAGCGCTATCTGTCGGGCCGGTGGATTCAGCAGGTGAGTTGTTATACATTCCTTAGCGAATTTGAATCCCAGAACCACCGGCCCTGCTGTCTGAATCGGCCAGCTTTCGCTGAGGTATCTGGGCTAGCGCGCAGCAGGGCATTGGGCGGGGGCATTTTGGTGAAAGGACGCGGTCCCGTATCGAACCGACTAGTAGTGATTGCCAGAGGGGCAGGGCACATTGGACTGCCCTTGGCGCTGTCGGGCCGCTATCTGCTGGACACTGCRTTAGTAGCAGAAGGAGACGGGGCTTGAAGGCGGCAGAGGCAAAGGTGAAGGAGAGGGATTAGAGGAGGTAAGCGGAGAAGGAATGAAGTAGGGAGGATGAGGCTGGCAAGTGATAAGAGGGATGAAATGAACCCGGCGCGGATTCGCTCCGGGTGCGTTTAAAAGTTGAAGAAGATGACGGGCGCGCAGGAGATGGTGGACGTGAGCGTAGAGGGCGACGAGATAACTACCTCGCTCGTTTCCTGATGGAAACAAGTGGACGAAGGGTCAATCCCGATATTTTGGGCCAGGGCGAACACAGCGGAGAGGTTAGCTTGGCCAGTGGGTTAGTGGATCGGGAGGTAGAAAGGAAGGAGATAGTGGAGATGGTGGGTTATGGACTTGGGCGCAATCCGAAAAGTGGAACACGCTCGATTCTCTACGGAATCGAGCGAGGAACGAACTAAAATTGTGGTTTATTGACCGTGTGAATCCGAGTCTGAGCTTAGTTTTAGTGATAAGGTAGAAGAAAGAGAGGTTAGTGAGAACAACGGTGCGCGGAGTGGTTGGGAAGAAGGGGGGAAAAGATGAATGAACCCGAGCGAGAATTTGGGGCGGGTACATTCGACAGTGAGAATGGCGAAGGAGGGAGTCGGGCGCAGTAGAAAAGCGGGGGGGGGGTGTTCGTTTGAGCACCGTTTTGGGTAGGGGAAGATGCAATCCTGGGGTTTTGGCCCCGGGCAAACCATATGAACAGCTCAGCTTTAGTGTTAGTTGATAAGACTAGGAGGTGGAGAAGAAAGTTGCAGCGCCGGGATATGGCAGGAAGGAAGATGGGCGAGGGTGAAGACCAGTTAAATCGGTAGATTCTCGACCATTTTTGACAATCTAAGATCCTAATCTGGGGTTTTGATGGAAGGCGAATCTAGATCTGCGATCAGAGTAGAGTGAAAGTTAGTGTAGGGGAAGTTAGTAAGAAAAGGTAGTACACGGAGGCTCCGTGAGAATGGATATGGYCGTAGGAAGGAAGCAAATATTTTGCTCGCCTCCTGATGGAAACGAACAAGAGAAGGCTCGTTTTAGAGGTT
This sequence comes from Chara braunii, assembly GCA_003427395.1. Classification (NCBI taxonomy): domain Eukaryota; kingdom Viridiplantae; phylum Streptophyta; class Charophyceae; order Charales; family Characeae; genus Chara; species Chara braunii. The sequence continues at coordinate 3,183,331 of BFEA01000074.1, read as the reverse complement.
TTCGGGTATTGCGAATTCAATGACGGGGTTAGATTTAGAAAAGGATTAGTAAAACGAAAGTTAGTAAGAGAGGAAGGCCCGTGGGGCTATGGCGGAGGTGAAGAAGGACGGGAGGAAGAAACGAGTATCTCTCTCGTTCCCGATTGGATTCGAACAAGGAAGGATGTTACCCCGGGGTTTTGGCCCATGGCGAGCGTTGGTTCTCGGGATTAGTGGCTAGGTTGGGAGATGCAACGGATGGGAACTAGGCCCGGGGGTAGAATCTCATCCTCACACGAGTATGGTAGTGTATCTTTCCATGTTCAGGGGTAGGTTCACCCCTTTCGTTTTTTCTCGTTCCCCCCCCCC
>BFEA01000074.1:3135392-3147259 GCA_003427395.1 Chara braunii | reverse complement strand
AGGACACGTCTATAGGCCGAGCTTCGGAGCGAGGACTGGTACCAAGCAGGAATTTGGTACACAGAGGAGGCTCGGGATACCGCGCCCTCCGACATAATACCWAACCCCCACCCAGCGTCCCCGCTGGGTCAAAACGCTCAAAACGCATCGCACTTCCAGTATAAAACCAGTACAAGCAAGCAGCGCTTTCATTCGTTCTCTTTTGCGACTCRCTGTGAAACCTACACTGCGGTTCTGCGCAGTTAGCGCTCACTCTCTCCCTCGGTACTCACTTCTTCTCCTAGCGCGCGTTTCTTCTCTRAGCGCTGATTTTTCTTTCTCAGCTTCAGCTTCCRCTTTTCTGCGTTTGTCGTTTYTCCGCGTTACCCATCCCTCTCAGCGCTAAGCTTCACGTAGCATGCTRTAGTCCCTCTTAGCTAACGTGGTTATTTTCTCCGAYTCTATTTTCTTAGCATTCTTCTACTTYCGTCTTTCCRGATCCATCCCTTCATTATAATCTTTGCTTGCASAGCTTTCTCGGTYGTAGCTCTCGGTGCTAGATCCACCTCTCGTGCACCATGYGTGAGGCACGYCGCGGTCAGGATAGAGGAAGGGGAGGAAGAGGAGGGAAAKCAAAGGAAGAACCACCAKCTARGGCAYGGCGGGATTATAGCCCTGAGGAGGAGGAAGAAGAGGAGCCGCGAGSCTATGGCCGCTTAAGGCCACATCCCCGCTACCCGTTAGGAGGGTGGTACGAGAGAAYTCCATCTCCTGACAGGATGRAGTTMCTTCGCAAGAAATTTGAYGCGCGCTATGRTACCCSCAGCGCTTCTTCACCTCCTTACATCCCTAGGGCTCCCTCCACTCCTGCAGTAAGCAAAGCCATAGTGCCGGCTCCRCCCCCCTCTGTCYCATGTGYTGTCTCATCACCCCATCACCCTAATCACTTCATTMTYTTCAGCATCTTCTTTCTTCTCTTTCTTTTCCAGCTCGAACTCATSGCCATCTTTTACGTTCTGTATAAGCATGAYTTCTTCTCAGCCTTTTRRGTCTGATTTCAGCTCATAAAATTTTCAGTTCAGTCCACTTTGTAGCATCCCAGGCCTGAGAGTTTGGCTTCCTTAAAGCCAGGGATGCAGGTTCCTTGTGAACCAGGCCGCTTGTCGGCCACCAAATAAAATTTTAAGAAGGATTTTGTCTGCTTGTTTGACCTGTTCGACTGTTGGTCTCTTAAATGGAGATTACCTTAGCTCTTGATCAGACATCCATGCCAGAGATGACCCCAATAACGAGGGTACTCATTCTGTCCGCCATGCTGGAAATAGGGCATACCAAACCCTCTTTCTTGTTCAGGTCTGAGTGAAACGCCTTCTCAGCCTCTCGAGCACCTAGTGAGAATACCAAACCCTTGTTTTCTTTCTCTGGTATGAGTGAGGTGTCTTCTCAACTTCTCAGATGAAAGGGGAGAGGATACCAAACCCTTTTTCCTTTTYTCTGGTMTGGGAACTTCAAATAAGTACTTGCATACCTGCAAAATCAGCAAGTCCCACAGACAACAACCATGCCCCAGTAAGCAAACCATCTRACAACCAGCAGTCAAGCATTAACAAACTAAAGTAAAAACTCATAAATAAAATAATAAATAATAATTAACACATAACAACTCTTCACACCCAGAGTTTATTGATTGCCTTGATTTCRKCCCACCACTGGCCAGGAATGTCAGACGTCCCGTCTGTCTGRCATACCTCATTCGGCCCGCCTCAGGCCATGACTAGTCAGACCATTTGTCTTGACARCCCCTTTGACCTGCCTCCAGGTCAGGACCAATCATACCCWSTACTCGAGTATGASAGCCYTTTGRCACTCTTGCYAGGACACCCAGRYTATAGCGGGTYTGGTCGCCCTATGACAGTAGACGTCYCRTSAGTCAAACTGTCCCRAACCCGGATWYGACCACTGCGGTCAGGGACCGGCTCACTTACCAGTTTTTGGCCAAGGGCGCTGGCTGCCCTACCCAAATTTCTGAACAAGGGACCCGGTCTAACCACAGTTTCAGGCTCTAGCTAACCACGCTGGATTGCAACCTCTGACTTCGGTAGGGTTCCAACTGACCCCTTTCGACCTCATGGGCCAGACTCCCGGAGCCTTAGCCTCAGTCGACTACGRAATTCGACACTCGCGYCGGGGACCTACTGACCYCACYAGATTGCAACCTACTGCGGTAASGCTCTRGCTGGCCCTGACAATCAAYGCATCCTTAGGTTAGAGAAGAAAACCCCAGGCACAGACAGTCAGGCAAGCATATCATAACCCACGAGCAGACTGCCCAYGCCCCATAACAGAACAAACATCTCTCAAGASACGTCYYGTCAGTCTCAAGAGGCACTRAACAATAAYATGMTAGCCAACACTAAGAGTTCGCAAGAKACCTCCCTTCAGTCTCAAGCAAAGAACKTAGTGCTAGCCYCAGAGAGGTCCCYTYCCTCAACTGGGATTTCTTTTCCAAKAGACGTTCCGTCAGTCTCAAGGAAATACYRAAACAYTGATCTYAGAGMRACTCATCTGAGTGAAGACAGACCCTTAGCCAAGAAGCACGAAGTYCCTYYACTGACCACTCTCAGTCAAGYAAAGCTGAAYTTYTTTATGCCTGCCCTCGTCCGAATMTCTTGGATGGACAACTTAGTCAGARACACGAAGTCCTTCTGCTGATAACTTTCAATCAGACAGAACTGAACTTCTTTATGYSCWTCATGCTTTCTCTTTGTGATAAGRATAATACTGCTTATATCATTTGATGTGCCACAMYCATGGGTTTCACAGATCTTGACACTRTGTCAAYGCTCCCAGAACTGTACYCAGAGYTACTCCCCACTCTCAGGGTTTGACACTCACGGAACGACTGCAGCGCTGCATCAAAGATATAGTCTCATTAACTTAGTTGYTTGTTGAAATAGGTAATAAAATGACTTGCTGAAAACTGAAGTATTGAAACTGAATTGCTGAAACTGAAGTACTGAATCTGAAATACTGAAACTGAAATGTTGAAAAGACTATGCAAGGATGATCATTGTCTGCTGATAACTGAGCCTCACTATCTCAGTGTCTTACTGTACTCTTTCTCAGTCCTCTATGACCGTTCTCTTACTTGGATGGTTGACTTTTCTTCCCTCTCTTTGGTGTCACTGTAGGGATCAAGTCAGGGTCCCTGAAGATGAACTTACGAAGTCTTGACCCTGACACCATGTCGTGAACTCTGGATCCGTCCATTTCCGAGCTCTCATAAACCTTGCCCTCTGCTTCCCCTGTGATTCTGTAGGGACCAAGCCATCTGGGCTCCAACCTTTTAGTCCATTGCGTCTCAAGAGAACTGTCAAACAGAAGGACAACATCTCCAATCTTCAATTTCTMTTTTCCTATATATYTTTTCTTGTTCCATCTTTCTTGATCTGATAGTCTGYTGGATGTCATTCTCTCTGCTGCATCCAYCACTGCCTGATMTACTTCAAATATCTGCCTCATTCTGATCTGAAGGAGTTCTGCAATTGAATAATCCCTGTCACTTTCTTGACTTGACCATGTCTTGACAATACTCTTAATTGGTAGCGTAGCATAATGGTCATACCACAGTGTAAAAGGTGCATAACCAGTAGTCCTCTTGACTGTCATATTATCAGCATATACAGAAGCTCTTAACACCTTTAGCCAGTAACTAAGTTTCCCTTCACACCACTTGGCCAATGAATCTTTCTGAGTTTTGTGGCCTCTTTCAACAGGTGCATTCGCTTGAGGATGGTAAGTAGTCACATACCGAATTCTGACACCCAATCTGAGTGTAATTTTTCTGACGACCTCATTTCTCAATTCTGATCCTCTGTCTGAGACAAATTCTCTGATAAAAGGATACCTTAGATAGACTTCCTCTATCCAATCAGCCACTTGCTCGACAGTCTTCTTTTTCAGAGTTCTTGCCTCAACGTATCCTGAGAAATTCTCTCTCATATTTAGTATGTATCTCATCTCACCCTTGTCTTGAGGTATAGTGATGAGATCCAGATGGACTCTACTACCTGGCTCTAATAGGATTGTGCAGAACAGCGGTTCAATCATCCTTGTGGTACACCTCTTCTGACATAAGACACATGATTTACAGTATCTGAAAATCATGTCTCACATGTCAGGCCAGAAGTAGAGTTTGACAGTCTTGGAGTAGGTAGCCTCAGCAGCCCTGTGGCTACCAGCAACCCCCTCATGTAGAGCAGCAATTATCTCTAACTGTCTCTCTTTACCACAGACCACTCTTAGCAAAGGTAAACCTCCCTTACCATCCACAAAGACATGTCCTCTCTTCAATCTGAATTTATTCCTTGAATCCTTACAGTAATATTCTTTTAGTTGCTCCCTTTCCATCTTTCTGTCAATCTCTTGATAATTTTCATCATATTCTTCAAAGAAGAAAAATATCTCTTCTTCCTTCTTTTCATTCTCTTCTTCTTCATTTGAACCTGAACTTTGCCCAATCTCATGAGCAGCCACTGCTGCTGTGTTAACTCTGGTATATCAATCGTTCGGTTCATCTTCTTCCTCTTTCCCAAGAATCAATTCATAAACGTATGTACTTGGGATTTCTCCCCAACTGTCTCTCTCTTCTGGCCACAGACTCCACTTGTAGGAGCATGGTGCCTCATAATCCTTATCATCCTTTTCATTAAGGAAATTATCAACATAGACAAATTCTTCAATTGTTTCATTCACATCTTCTTCTTCTTCTCGCCACTCAATCCGGCTTAAGCCATCCGCTTTATTTTTCTCTGTGGGGATTTCTTCCAGTTTGAAATCATATGTCCAGATGAAAGTGATCCACCTGCTGACTGTTTGATCTACATGTTGGTGCTTCTTAATGACACCTATCACAACAGGTGCATCAGTCCTCAGGATGAATCTCCTTCCTAAAACGTAGTGCCTGAAGCACCTGAGGCTATGGATGATTGACAGTAGCTCCACCTAAATTCGGTGTAGCCTCTTTCAGTAGAATTGAGGGTTCTACTCTCAAATCTCAGGGGGTTTTCTCTCTCATTTTCATCTTTTTGAATGAGCAATCCACCCAGAGCAACGGGTCCTCCATCCGCCTCAATGATGAAAGGTCTTGTCTCCTCATCATCATAATATGGCACTCCCAGCACCACACCACCATCTCTTTGTTTTTCTTGCAACGTTTCTGCTGCAGCTTGTTTTTTATCATTCCATGCTAAGTTAGCACCTTGCCTTACCATTTCTCTCAGAGGCTCTGCAGAGGCAGCAAAATGAGGACTAAAAATCCTCCAGAATCCGCAGACTCCCAAGAAGCTCCTAACATCTGTCACTTTTTTGAGAGGCAGATACCAGTTCAAGATATTGTCTATCTTCTTGGGATCTGGACTCCTACCCTTAGAGAAACATCTGAAGCTCAAGATTATCACTCTGGTTGGAAGAGAAGGGACTTTGGTCCACTGGAAGTCATATTATACTTCCGAAGTCTCTCTAGGACCATCTTTACACCCTCAGCATGTTCCCAGATAAACTTTCTGACTCCCCCTGCGACCAAAGTCTCATCTCTTACCAAGGGTCCTTTTACATGATTATCATCAATGCAGGGACTGGTTATTTCAGGAGAAATATCATGCATGACTTTGAGCATATCCCTTTGAACCACTGCTACTCCATTAGTCCAGCCCTGAGGTACTACACACATTTGAACAAGCCCCCTCGGCGTGTGCATGCCAGTCATTGGTCGGCTAGTGGGGTCAATAGGGAACTGATCATAGTCAGAATACAGATAAACTAGAGAATAAATACATCGACCAGCAAAGGATTCAGYGAGGAGATCAGCATAAGGAAGACTACCTGCGTCACGTACCGTCACAGAATTGAGCTTATGGAGATTTTGTATCCATCTTTGTCCGCCCCCTGGTTTCCAGAAACAAAACCAGTGGTTAGCATACGGTCCATCAGCAGGTTCAGCAACGTTAGATGCAATCTTTTTGTCAAGATACTTCACAACTTCTGCCTCTTCCTTCAAGGCGTACTTGGTTGGTCTGTCATTCCATGGAACATGATCAATTGTTCATATCTTGACCATCTTGATCATGTCCACGTCCAACCGTCCTCTCTCTTCATCATTAAAGGAGAAAGCACCAGAGAATTCCTGACACATTTTGAAGATATATTATTTCTCTTTAGGCAGGATAAATTGATCCGAGTCTATCTTCATTGTGTCAAACCTTTCTTTGGTGACCCTATTCTCCAGTTTTGTTGATTCCCTCAATGCTCTTATAATTTTCCTTTCCTTTTCCAATGCTTGATCATAATCTTTCTCTATTAAGACTGTCAGTGGATTTTTCTTCACCCCCTTGGGCTTGTATTTTATTTTTGACCCAGTGACTATTTTCCTAAAAAAGGGTGAGTCGATGCAAATCTTAATTCCATCTTTCCTCCCTCAGCAGTCTCTACAGCTTTCTTGAAGGTTTTAATTTGCCCGTCCTCATCCTCGAGTTTACCAAGGGCGTTTATAATTTTCGAAACTTGATTGATTCTCACTGAAATCTCTTATTTTGCTTTTTATTTTCCTTCCTCTTTTAGTCTCATAACCCTTTCAGCAGATTCTTCCCTCCTGATCGAATTAGCAGATAGTTGATGTTTGAAGTCATTTTTCGTAATAACCATAAAGGTCTGCTCTTGAGCAGTCTCGGGGTCTTGTAGGTTGATCCAAGATGACCCCTCATGACTGAAAAATTAGACTGCCTCCATCCTATGCAAGAATGGAGTTCCCAAGAAACAGTCATGATCCAGATCCGGCACTACAAAACCCAATAACTCCACAGTCATTGTCCCAACCCTGAGAGATAAATTATCAATAAATTCAACCACGAATAGCTCAGCTGCAATATTGCTCAGTACGTTTTGTGCAGGTCTGTCAATAGATAAATTACATACTTCCATCATTCTTCGTGAAAGAAGTATCATTTCTGCCCCAGAATCTACTAGGGCTAGAATCTTCACTTGATTAATCCGAATTGTAAGATGTCCACAACCCATGGTCGCAAATCTCATCTTGCAACCTTGTAGTAATCTATTCACTTGATTGGGAAAGACTGACCCCAAATAATGAACTTTCAACTTCTTCTTCTCAATTAGCCTCTTCAACTCTTCTCTCCATTTCGGTGCTAGTGTCATTGCTTCCTTGAAAGACAGTGTCACTTCTGGTTCTTCCATCATTTTAGCAATTACATCAGAAATCACAGTCTCGTCATCCAAATCCCTCTTGAGAATAAATTTTATATTTCTCCCTTGTTCATTATTTTCCTGTGAACGTTCCGGTTCAGGTCATCAAGGATGTTAATAAGTAACTCCTCAACCTTCTTTCTTTTCTTTTCTTTGATCATTTGAGGTGTCATACGGGCTTGATGGTTCCTCACTTCACCAACCCTGACACTGGATTCCATGATAAGTTCTGGGGGTAGATCACAATGGAACGACATCATGTTAGCCAGGAGATGAGTCATTTCATTGGAACAAGACTCTACTAATTCAGAAGGACTGTGAGAAGTAGGATTCTCTCTCAGTGAAGACCCACTTGTAGATGTCTCGCTAGGCTCACACTCTGTTAATGTTAAGGACTGCAGAGGCAGCTCAATCATTGCATAAGGGTCACTTGCTCTTTGTATTAGCTCATTAGGCAAATCTCCAATGAGGAAATGAACATTCGCATTGGTCTTCCTCTTCTTCTTAATCTTCATCTTTTCAGCATGTTTAAGAGCAAGAAGCCTCATACCTAACAGATGTCTTGGATCCAACTTATTCCATGAACTATCACAGACATGGCCCATTGCATCTTTCTTTGCCACCCCACTCCTCACATCCTCCTCAAGAGGCTTGCAATAGGTGGTAGTATGACCGTCTTCACCACAGTAGTAGCAAGTAAAACTTATCTTTGGACGCTCATCATATTTTTTTCTCTCTCTGTTTCCTCCATCACCATTCTTCTCATTCCTTTTGGTTCAGGACGAATCCCCCTTCTTACCATGATTTTCGTTGTCATCATCATCGTCGTCATCTTCCTCACTTTCAACCTTTTTTTTTCCCCTGTCATCCATTGCATCCATTGCAAACCTTGCAGCCAATCCTCACATACTCGATGTACTTTCTCTCCCCCACAGTTCGGACTGCAAACTCTCTTTGGGTCAGCCTGTGTTTCTCTATATCCTTACATGCTTCCGTCTCTCATCCTTCTTTCTTGTCCCTGACAGAAATTGACTTTATCACTAGGACTTCATTTTCTCTCATGTTTCCTTGTTCCTCCAGAACCCAAGCAATAAGTGAGGTTACTAACTATCTTTACTCCTACGTTATGCTCTTGAAGTTTACTTTTCACGACAGAGTATTGGATTGGTTGTATCCAGTTAACGATATTGGCCTGTCAAAACGAAACTGGCAGATGGCTGATCTGCCAACTGACAGAGAATAACTGACAAGAACTCTGCTCACAGGTGATCGTTGCCTTCCCATGAATCACCATTCGGAGGGTAACGGGTAGCATGACCGATAAGGAGATGTCTTGAATGATAGTGAATCAAGGTAATCAGTCTGCTAATATCGTTCTCTAGCAGTCACCAGTCACCTGATACGGTAGGCGGAGAATGCAACAATTGACCCCAATGTGATCCATATAAAACCAATCTCTCAACAGCCCACGACAGTCCCTCATAAACCACCCCCTTTGATTTACTTAACCGGCGGTTAGTCCTTTCTGAACAGGATTACTTTCATAGAAGTTGGGTATCTTAGGTCTGATAATGGCTTGCCAAGGGTCTGATATGAGTAGAGTCTGTTGTTAACACGATAGTGATCCGCTCCTAAACATATATGGCCTCAYCCKGAACAATGGTCGTTTCACAGGCACAAAGGCACGTATGAGCACAACACTCSAGATTACCGTTCACTCAKYGYTGAARCATGTTGCTCAAACCTTTTTTTTTTGGCGGCCTGGAAGCAAGTCTGCTACCCAGAGCAGTTCTGCCTTTACTGTAGGACCTATGCACACCCTATAGGCCACTAAGGGGYTCGCCCCCTGGTCACCTTCRTTAGGATGATTCGGAATACTTGTCCCCACTAARCCCTRTTCATCAGGTAAGATCACACGGTTGTTTTATACTTCGACGTCACAACCTCAAACAACAGCTTACTCTTGCTCAATACGCATACACTGTTGGCTATCCACGCACTGGGCATCGTTTACGCTTAACATGTTACGAGACTTCGAGCACACTGYTCGATTCYCATTTGTACTCAGCACACCGCGTCATCAATCATAGCTGGTGTTCGTATGCTGCACGAGGGGAGTATCAAATGCTAACCCGTTTCCAGCTGGGGCAGAATCCCAAGTGATCGGTTTTCACTCGTTCACAACGCAGAAGACTATGAGCATAACATTTGCCAACATGAGGCAAAAATGGTTTTTTTCACAGTCTCTTACCAATTCATCCGTAACACCGAGTATTTGCTGTATTGGGTGAGTCCGGGTGCTGCTTGGAGCCCAGTTACATAATCTGTACCCTCAGTACCGTCAAACCAAATGTAAAAGGCACTGCCAGCTCAGTCTCTCATACGTCTGCTTTAACTGAAAATTTGTGTAGTCAGTGCTTAGAGCCCAAGTTTTTCACCTGAGGGGCTCTGTTGCTTGGCATTTGACCTATCCACACTCAAGCTTAAAAAAAAAATAGGTAAGGCTGAGGGCTCAGAAAAAAGCTGCCCTGGTGCTCATGCCATCACCGACTACATTGAGGTCAACTGTGGCGGGAGTCTTTAAAAGAACCGAGGAAAGGGGGGTCACGCAACACTTTTCACACTTTTCTGATTGAAACCTTGTCAGCTATAATGGGTACTCAGTTTATTTTTCCATTGGGTTGGATCCTACCCGTCCAGGCAAAACGACACTCGGTCACCATCAAGGAGGAATTTAGCGAGGACATAAGAGATTCTCCTTAATACGGACTTTCTTTTCCCCATCCAATCAGGAGTCAAGGCGTAGAAAAACAGCCAACAAAAATCATTCTTACGTTTTCCCCCTTTGTAGAAGAAGATCCGCACAATTGATCAAACACTCGCCAGCAGTTACCAGACTCACAAGGCACACAACTTGCACACGCAGGTTAATGCAGGTTTTCACAGACTTGCACCCTCTCCTTCTCACGGCACAATCGAGCTCTATTCTCTATAGGCAACCAACCAATCGAGCGAACACTTACAAGCCTACGCTTTCACGCACTCACGTCGTTACATGGCACAGTAACGCAGCACAGTCACATGGAGCAAACACACGATGCGGCCACATGGCGCAATTGCACGGCGAAGTAGCGCGGTACAATCGCACGATATAGTCTCACGGTACTATCACTCAATGCGGTCACGTGGCCCAGTCCCACGGTATAGTCACACGTTACAGTCACACAATGCGATCACATGGCACAATTGCACGGTGCGATCACATGGTGCAGTTACACGATGCGATCACATGGCAGAACATATGAAAACACTGGCTGCACGTCTCTTTGACCTTGCCATGTGGTCAGATAGGCCACTCAACACAGGTAACACAGATGAACACTAAATAGACAAGTGTCAACATCAAGATTGTCCAACCGTTTCGATTTTGCTAATTCCCTTAGAATAGTAGTCTGTACTTTGGACTCTTTTCATTGCCAACACGTTTCCAATTGTTGTTGTGTGTCGGGGCTTCACCCCCTTGTTTACCTACCCGCACGATCTACCGCAGGCTTAACCCTCGTCAAAGCGGGACGTAATCGGTTAGCAACGATCAATTGTCCTAATTAACCAAGTGAAAGGAAGGAAAAGAGAGTCCAAATTAAAAGTCGAAAGAAGTTATCTTGCAATAGTCACCATCTTATCTGAGATTTTTGGCCAGAGCAACCACAAAGAAGCGGATCGGCAACCTCTGCCAGCCGTGTTCGTCACAAGCTGAAGGTCACTCAGAGGCGGCGTGACAGATGGTAAGTAAAATCGTCTTCAAAGAGATGAGACTTTCTCTGCAACTAGCTCTTGACCAAGCTGATCACACATGCACCAATGAGTAATGAGGAAGGGGTCTGTTTTCTGCTGCACCATGAAGGAACCGTTTCGTGGAAGACACACTAATCATCATGAGCTTTCTCTGATGTCTCTCGTGCTACCTAGGAATGACAGCTCAGGTTCCTGAGGTGACGGATTTCTAGCTACTCCAAGCCATGGAAGTTGTGACGTCAACCACTACGCCTCTTTGAACACGCTGTTTTAGAAATGTCTCCCTGTTGGCCGCGTATATTCTCTCCACACTCCTCCTCCCCCTTCCCTGGTGCGGGCCACGCGGGACCAAGTACGCGTCACCGTCCCACGTCTTCCCCTCTTCTTCTTGGTTCAGTTCAGAGCTCTCAACGAGTGCCCCCTCTCGCTGGTCTATCATTGCTCTCCCTGTTCTGCTCATGATCCCTTGTTGCAGGCGTATGCACTATGCGCGTGCGTGAGAACCCCTGCTGACGTTCGTCGCTCTCTCTCTCTTCATTGACCGCTCACGCCCCGCTCTATCAGGCTGCCCCGCGTGTCTCAAGCGTACTGCCCACTCTCCCCTCTCACTCCTCTCGTTGACCACCCTCTTGCTCCTCCCAGACCGCGCCGCGTGTCCAACGAATCCCCCCGATCATATGTCCATACCGCTGTACTCTCCTCAGCCTCCCCGCTGTCGCGAACTCACCTCAGGCCCGCGCTCCACTGGGCCTGCCAACGGTTGGTTCCGGCGGGTCTGGTCCAGCTCATGCCAGACCTGGATATCAGCCTCCCTGTCACTCATCTCGGACTCC
>BFEA01000074.1:3120496-3134927 GCA_003427395.1 Chara braunii | reverse complement strand
GCGCCTCGGTAACCGCAGCCTGCAGACTCTCATCTCTTCTCATTTCCTGCTCTCTGCGACCACACACATTAACTTTTAGCCTCACCTCCCCGTCAAGCTTACCGTAGGTCAGTATGGTTTCCACTACTCTACCCTTCTCATCCTCCCTCTCCCACATCTAGGAGTACCTCATATATCTAGGCCTGTATCCACGCAGGCCATTCCGGTCCGCCATAGCCGCTCTTAGAATAGCTAAGGCCTCTATCCGAATGCACTCGTTCAGATAGCTCATGACAGCCCTCACTACTCTGTACTGGTCCCAGAGCCAGTGGCATTAACGCGAACACTCTCTGCTTAGCCATCAGACAACCAGCCCCTTCTCTTTTATAGATTCCCTCTATACTGCAACTTCCGCGTTTTAAACGAGGGATTCGGGCATTCCAGAAATCTTGCATTTTTGTACTTTTTTTTTTTTTTACAAAACTAAAAACAAGATACACAAGAAGGGGAAAAAGAAATACAAGACGCCAACGGTTAAGGCTCAATGCCGCAGGGTTGACACTATGGACCCATAATGAGATACCGAAGGTGCGCCTTCCACTTCAAAACAGACCTTTGACCTACTCCTACCGAGTGCCCGTGTCCGATGGTAAGGAGGGGTTTTATGACCCTCTTCGGGAGGGTGATAGGCTTCCTACCGATGCGGCCGAGGGTCGCCCTTCTTTTGGGGTACTACCTGCGCAGCGCTCTGTCGGAGCTCATTCACTAACGATTTGCTCGGAGTTGGCCAGCTTAAGTCATGGACCATCGAGCTCGAAATTCAAACCGTTGGCCTTCTCACGAAGTGACAGGTCAATCAGAGAAAATTTGAAAATAGAAAAGAAATTAAGTAATGATAATAATAATAGTAATAATAACAATAAATCAAAATTTAGAAAGAAAACCGTAACATCACCGTGGCCTGAGGCCACTGGATTTTTCCTGAACTAAAGCGAGCTCTATTTTCGTTCTCTCCTCTTTCGTTTGACAATGACTTCCTCCCCATGCACCTAACCCATAACTTGCCTAGGGTGCGATCGGCGCGCAGCAGAAAAGACCGCACCGGTCTTTTCACCTTCGCGTCCCAGGGCGAACCCGGTGGCTACCGCGGTCACATGCCGGTTGTGCTCTGCTGTACAGCAGGGCACCGAGCCTGCGTGGACCAATGGAAGCCATGTGGCGCACCCCTTTTGCTGAGGCCTACACTACCGGGACAGGTCCGCGCCGAGGCACAACCTGGATGTCAGGAACAACAGGAAGTCCAGGACACGTCTATAGGCCGAGCTTCGGAGCGAGGACTGGTACCAAGCAGGAATTTGGTACACAGAGGAGGGTCGGGATACCGCGCCCTCCGACAGCGGCCCTCCATGGCCTCGAGGGTCGCTTTCGATGTCCGCTGACACTTGCGCTAAGGGGTTAATCCTTTCGCACCCGCAGAGGCAAGTCGAGTACTCCACCATCTTCTCCACCCTACTGTGCCCCAGAGTGGAACAGGGTAAGATGATACCAAGGGCATAAGGGAATTTGCGCGGTGGTGAGTTGTATGGTGCACCACAAGCAGTACGCTAACCCTTCTCCCTGAAACTCTATCGTTCCAACAGACAAATTTAGCAAGCGGACTTGGGGAAAATTTCTTCTTCACTCGATCTAACTCAAACCTAGCATTGTCGGGTGGCCAAACCAGTCGGCCTCCCGGAATGAGGGAATCGCGGGCTCAAACCTAATGATGTCGACCAATTCTGATAGCAAATACGACTAACGAGGGACGAAAAAACGGGGCGTTCAGGCCAGGTACTGTTTTCCACTCCCCCCGCCACGTATACTAGACCTACTTTTGTCCTAAGTATCATATAGGCCTCTTTGATTTTTTAAGCTCCATAACGGGGCAATTTTGAACTTGTAAGCATCGCCACAGGTGCTTCACCTCGACCACTCGTGCGGGACTCTGTGCAAGCGATTTTGAGGACAAAATTCGAGGGTGGTATCTCGCTTATTTTTGTGGCAGTGTTGGGGATCGTGGCCATAAAAAAAAGAACGATGAAAAAAAACTCAAAATTCTCAGATTTCACTAATTCCCTATTTTTGTGTAAAGATGATGTTTCTATATCAAATCGCATCGATTTTTATGTTTTATTAAACCCCTATCATGACCTACTGCGGGGTTATGTTACGCAAGAGTTAATTGGGTAATGTATAAGATAAGGACATTTAAGAACTCGCTGGTTGGTTCCACACGTGAGAGTTTGGGCTATGATTTGAGGTATGGTATGAAACCAAAACACGGATATACCAAGGACCATGTATGTTGGCTGCGACAAGACGGCAAGTGAAGACGGCAAGTGAAGACGGCAAGTGAGGACTACGGTCACAACATCCCGTGCCTACATACTTCCCTTGAGAAGGGACTGGAAGGTCACACACAGTTATGGAAGGTCTTCACTTGTCGTTTTGGACGTGACTAGCCAAATTGACGACTTCCCGTGCCTACATACTTCCCTTGAGAAGGGTCTGGAAGGTCACACACAGTTATGAGTCCGATAGGGTTCGAGAAGTGCAACTGCCCCGGAAGTTCAGACCACGTTTATGCGCCCGGCAGGTACCGGGTCAATGGTCTGCGGACCATATGTGTCTATTATGAAGATCGACCCAGGTACCGACCGAAAAGGAGAGCCTACACAAGGTTAGAGCAGGCCCGATCGGCTCTAAAGGACAGGACTGTGACAAAACCGGAAAAGCTATACTCGGAGAGGGGAGCCGACGACCGCACGGGTCAAGAAGAAATCGGAGGCCGGAAAAGTCGTGACCGCTTTTCAGGCACGAGAACTAAGGGGAAGAAGGATAACAAGAGAGAGGCAAAGTGGGAGAAATTATTCGGACTGGAGGGGACCAAGGGGAACACCGCGAGCATTGGGAACCACACTGGTGCAGTTGCAGACCAGGCAGTTGGGAGACAGGTGAGCTCGAGGGCATGGGGGGACAGACGCGAATACGGCGAACGAGGGAAAGAATCGCGAACAAGGAAAATTCAGCGGAGGCGGTGAGCTGCTCGAGCAAACTAATTACCGTACTTGGAATAGCCACATGTGCGGATGGAGTGACCGTATATGTGCGTCTGAGACATTGGGCTAGGGCAGTCAAATTGTGAGCACGCAGTTGGGTGTTAAAGAGGGCGCTGGTCGAGCCTAGTTTAGCTAGAGTGGGGATGGTATGAGAGAGAGGAAAGGGTGAGGAAGGGGATGTGAACGGGACTTCTCCCCGTACATGCAAGTCATCAATTGGAAGGAGCGATAGACAATCGGGCGCCGGTCTGGAATAGATCGGTCGGTCGGTGGGTCGCCAAAAGTCTGAGCCTGCGCTAGCCACTTGGCGTGTGTACCAAGAAGTGGGAGAGGAACGAAGAAGAGGAACCCTGCGCCCTGAAAGGGAGTAACCGTGCAGCGTACTTTTCGAGCTCAAAGGTCACTGAGGTTGGTAGCGAAGTTTAGGCGATAGTAACCATTCTTGGGGATGACCTCGCTCGCAAACTGTGGGATCGGAAAGGGCACTAGCGAGTGCATGAAGAAGGCAAACGCCGGAAAGAGCAAACGCGTGAACCGAGCCCTCTAGGTTGGACGAAGGATAGCGGGCAAGTTCGCGGAGAGCTAGAACTGTGATCGAACCAAGCTCGGGAGACAGTGATCAAGGGGGGACATTATGGGTAAAGGAGGTCAATTCGAGTATGCCACGACTAATCATGGTCGTCGAACACAAAGAAAATCGTTAGACTGCACAAACGAGAGTCAATCTTCGCAATTGTACTGCAAGGGTCGATCAAGGTGCTTCAAGTGGGCTTCAAGGTCAGCAGGTCTCCCGCACGTCCATCATGAAGGGACGGTGGATATTCGAAGAATAGTCTGATTGATCAGTTGAGAACAGCTTGTTAGCTTAGCGAGTTGATAGATGAAATCAATCCGCTCGCATACACAGATTCGCAGAGTAATTTATGAGCCATTAATTTAGATAAGGGGAGCAATTGATCAGGCATTACCAGATCAGGCATGAGCCAATCAGATACAAGTGAGGCGAGACGGGCGGTTGACGATCAGTCGCCAGGTCAGGCGCGAGTCAATCAGATACAAGTGAGGAGAGACGAGAAGTTGATGACCAGTCGCCAGGTCAGGCGCGAATCAATTAGATACAAGTGAGGCGAGACGAGCGGTTGACAAGTGAGGGGAGACAAGCGGTTGACAACCAGTCACCAGGTTAGGCGCGAGTCAATCCGATACAACAACAGAAAAAATTCCCTGAATTAAATAATCATTTTATAGTAAAATTACATTCTAAATTTCAAATTTTCATTCCATCTTAAAAAATGGTATTCCAATTTTAATTTTTTTCCTCTTACTTGAAAACTTATCTTCCAAGAATGGGGTATCCCTTCTTATTTGAACTGCATGCTAGAGATGGAATGAAAGTCGGGATGAGTTCGTGAAATATTTAATTGGACTGTCATTCTAAGTAAGGATTTCCAGTCATAAATATGTTAATCCAATTTAAATTAGAAGATATTTGTTGTAATAAAATAAAAATTTAATTAAAACATTTCATAAAGTCGTCCAGACTTTCATTCCATCTTGAACAATAAATTTAGTTGGAAGGAAAAACTCATATTTAGACGGGATTTTATCAAATAATACTGTAAATTTTAGAATTGGACGAACATTTGGAATGATAATTTATAAATACGAATAATTTTTTTGTATGGAATGTTTTTTCAACTTTCATTTCTCGTGGGAATTTTTTTGTTGAAGTGAGGCGAGATGAGCATTTGACAACCAGTAGCAAGATCAAGCACGAGTCAATCAGATACAAATGAGGGGAGACGAAAGGTTGACGAGCAGTCGCCAGGTCAGGCGCGAGCCAATTAGATACAAGTGAGGCAAGACGAGCAGTTGACAAGCAATCGTCAGGTCAAGTGCGAACCAATTACATTGAGCAGCTTTCGTGCTTGCATCAAACAGGTGATTGCTAATTGAGATACCACCAGAACAAGTACGAACGGGGTGAACTAAGCAGTCGACGAGCAATCATCGGGTCGGGTGCGAGCTAATCAGATACGAGAAAAGAGAGACGATTGCTTGTTGAGCTTTCGCTAAGTCAAATACAGACCAGATTCCTCGAGCAATTCACTACCTCACTCCAGACCATATATGATCTTGATGAGATATGTATCCGGTTACACGTGCGTTAATGTGTTTAAGCAATGAAAATCGGTGCATTCAATCTACAATAGATATCCGACGTAGCAAATATTATATCTTACTCATAATTTTTTATTTGGGGGAAATAGCATGACATAGGATAAATTTCCGATAAAATAAAAAAATACAGTAAATGAAATTTGAATATTTAATATAAATATTTTATTAAAAATACTAATATTATCATATTGTATCTTTATTTAAATTATAGTTATTTCTAATAGCATAACAATCTTTCCAATACTGAATTCAATATAACAAGATTGTGGACAGCGAGCCAGAGGGGGGTTGAGCATGGGTTTGACAACGTGTAGACGAAATATGGAGTTGACAAGGAAGGGGGTGTAGAAGAGTGAGGGCGAGAGAAGGACGAGAGGTAAAGAAGGAAGTGAGAATCAGAGTGGCAACCAACAAGAGGGGAGCTTGGCTTGGAACTTGCGTTTTTTCTCCTGGGAACGAGTGTGATACATGAGTTGACTCGGAGAACAACAGAAAATATCCTATCAGACTTAGTTTTTTTTACGACAAGATTCATATCGCTCTAACTGCTAGTCCCGCTGTTGGTCCATTTCTGGCACAGTTCGGAGATTCTCAACTAACACGAGTACACAGAGGTTCATTACTGCTCATGGTACAAGAAATCACGGGATATCTCCTTCAACATCTTCAAAAGGTAACTACTTATCTCTGGTTTGTAGCCTCCTTTTTGGAGTCAACATTTCAGGAAGTTTGAAACCACGATCATCCTACGAGGTAGGTGGGGCAGGCCACGGTCGTTTAGTGAGAATTGAATTGCATGGGGGCAATCTCTGACCAGGGTTGTCTGGGAAAGGGTGGGATTAAGTAGTATTGTACGCCTGTTCTATTGAACAAGTTTCGGGAAGAAAAGAGAGGAACTCTGAAGTCTTTCGGAAGACATATATATAGATCCTATTCGCCAGCGGTAGACATACTTTTGACAAAGAGTGAAAGTTTTCGATTACATCAAAAACTGTAAACTTACGTAACTCAACGTTGTCCATGTATGTTGGGGTACTATGTTACTTTTGAGATAGGTCTGAATCAGTTTCTGAATCTTTATACTCCTAGTTGAACTCGGGTATCCTCTCGAGTGTCAGAAGTTTCTCGAGATAAACCTTGAAAGTTGTTTTAAGTGTGGGTCCTTGAACTGTGATCAGAACCGTTTTATTCTTATTTTGTTTGTATTTTCATCGTATCTCGGTGTGAGAAGGAAGGGTTTTGAACTCAAATCTTGAGCAGGGGTGTGACAAGTGACGCAGATTAGATACCCTACTGGTCGTTGAGGACCTCAGCAGCAGGCGCGGAGGGTGACAGGCGCAGTAGCCCCTAGGTTCAGCGAACAGTAGGGTTTCCCATCCCTGGGTTTCCGGACAATTTGGCATCATTGCTGGGGATGGGACAACAACCCCAAGGCCTTCGCTGTTTGAAAGGGGGTTATACTGAAACGATGTTTGGTTAGGATATGATGTGAAAATTTTAATTTTTATTTTTGATACATTTGAGGCAAAGTAATCTGATCTGTTTAATGCTTCCGATTAATTACTTGTGAAAATAATTCTCTTTCTTTTTCTGGTATAATTCTGTAACTAATTTTTCCAACCCATAATGAGGTGGGGAAACTCTGCTGAAAGTTTTCAGGATTAATTCTAAATTTTGTTATGTTCTGCTTTTAATTTCCCAACCCCTAGCGGGGTGGGGAAACTCTGCTGAAATTTTACATGATTTATTCAGAATATTGTTACGTTCTGTTTTTTATTTTCCCAACCCCTTATTGGGTGGGGAAACTCTGTCAAAATTTTGCGAAGTTGTTTCTGATTATTGTTACGTTCGATTATTAAACTTCCCAACCGTGACCCCTAGTGAGGTGGGGAAACTCTGCTGAAAGTTTAAAAAATTAATCCTAATTTCTGTTACATACGGTTATTTTGTTCCCTGACCCTTAGTGGGGTGGGGGAAAGCTAGTAAAATTTTGTAAATTTCTTTTGACCAAGGAGAGGTTTGACACTAACTATTCCGACCCTTACCAGGGTGGGAGAAGTATTGCTGAAATTGTTCTTGGTTGATTCTCTATCTTTCTTTTCAGATACCCATCGGAAAGATTTTCGAATATAATTTTTAAAAAGGAAAAGAAATTTCATGCGTCTTCACTTTGTATTTATTTGATTAATTATTTTTAATTTAAAATTTTGGAAAATTATTTGGGTTATTAAAAAATGGGTTTTAAAAATTTTAAAAATTTTAAATATTGTATATTATTTGGGGTTAAATATTAATAATCAATTAAAAACTATTTTAAATTTTAAAAATATATTAAAAATCTCCATATATATCGGTAGACATTCGAGGGGGGGTTTGGACCAAGAACGAGGCTTCTGGTCACGTAGGTCTTCTCTACGACCAGCAACCCGAGGGAGGTAACCTTTAGGCGGACGCTTGTTTTAGGACACCCGGTCGAGCATAGTTAGTGTGGCTTCGGCCCGACTCCGAATCACAAGGGTTAGGTCAGCCTGCGATAGAAGATCGACTCCTTAACTAGACCACCCAGAGAATCACGTTCCGGAGTACCGGGTGTGTAGTTCAGAAGGAGTGCCCTGTGACCAGGGAGACTCTCGCCAGAGGCCCAAGCATGTGGGCGGTCATTTTATTGGATGCGCTCCAATGAGTTTGGGTACCCTCCCTTCGGGGAGATAGGCTGTAGGGGACAGGTTCTAGGGCTTTAGGCCATCTCGGCCCCATGTGGGGTGGGAAAATGTTGTTGAATTTTTTTGGAATTTAGGTCGATTCATACAACATACAGACTATAAGTGACTTCCCTATATTGTGCCCTATACTGTGAGGTCTTATCATTCCTGATTGTGCGAACCTTATAGCGCGTATGAGTCACCCAGAGTCACCACACGTTCCTGAGGAATATGAGGTTTACTGGACCACAGGGTTATACCCACCTCAACTCTATGACGATGGGACAATTGAGGTTACTTTGATAGGCCTTGGCGATGGAGACAGGTGAAGCTATAGTAGCCCTCGATCCATGCTCATCGATAGAGGGGTATGGATGTGATCGACATGGGCGAGCGGTGTCGGATTCCGTGCGGATCCAGATCAAGGCCTACGTCTATATTAGCAGAGAGGCGGAGTGCCCTATAGTTCTGGGATACCTGGCTCAGAGAGACTCATACCCCCTACGAAGAGCTAAGGAGATTTTGGGGGCCGAGGTGGAGACTATGGTCAGGACTGAGGAGGAGAACTTCCTAAAGTACCGCGCAATCTTAGGTGGTACTCGCCCGAGCCTTGTAACGGGCCGCTTGCATATCGCTGTTGGCGGGTTCTTCCCGTTTCCATGGGGGAACTCAGACCTATGAGCACTTGTGCCCATATTTGTTATAAACCAACTTTTTGGAGGACTAGGTCGCATAGTCGAGAGCTATCAAGCGGTGGAGCAGCTGACCAGGCCTGTGAGGAGTAGCCAGGAGAGAAGGCTGATTTATGTCGCCTTAATCTCGAGCGAGCTTTGGCGTTGCGAGAACCCTGTAGGACTCGTGGAGTTTGTACGTTCGTACTAGACTTCCCCCTCATACGAGACAAAATCATTCCCCTACGACATGTTCGTGAGAGCTCTCTGAAGGGGGATAAACTTCTCAGGAGGAGTGGCTACCCTCTTTAGTGTCGAGTCGTACTGGTCAGACTCTGGACTCATCCGGATTGCAGAGTTAGAGCGGTATTACGCAGATCTGGAGTCAGGACGAGAGAAGTCTGATGCGGAGTGGGTGGAGGAGGACTTGGATCAGTGGGTCGAGGATGCGGCCAGTCAATGGGTGCTCGTGGAGCCGGACTTATACTTGGTGGATCTTTTCCGTGAGGACGACGAGAGTCTGGAATCGGCGAACATTATTCATTGGTCGCGGATAGGGGTAGACCTTCGGGAGAGCTTTGAAGTTTGTATCGACGCATAGAGAGACTGATTTGACGAGGCACCATAGCGGTACTCGATAGAGAGAGAGGTGGTTGGATGGTGGAGCCTGCCGCGTGGGTCGAACTTTCAGTCGAGGATCTCCGATGGCCTAGACCACCTTAGTTTGTTGCAGCCGATAGAGTGGAGTTCGATCTATCCGCTAAGAGTGTCGACCGGTCGGGACTCCAGAGCACGTGGAGATCGATTTTGTTGGCACCAGGAGTCTGGTTGTGGACTTACGTGGAGCGGACTTTCGAGAGAGACGACCAGCGGTGGCGTATGTGTGGAACTACGCGAGTGGAGGTGATCGGATATATTTATTTCGCGCACTCGATTAGGATCGCAGTCTACTTTGAGGGACTGGTACACGATTACTAACGAGGTGAGGACGCGGCGAAAGCTGTTCTGCCAGATCAGGCTAAGGCCATATGTGGGGAGACTTGGAGATTAGAGGACCCAATTAAGTTGTTTTAGACACGTTTCGGGATCGACGGGTCCATTCCATTCCCTGAGAGTCCGCTGCGGCTGACACTTCCGGTTTTTGTGGTTGAGGAGCTTTGGAGCTTAGGGCACATTGTCGAGACATACTTCGCCACACTAGAGCTAGACGATCTGGCTAGGGGTCCAGCGGATCGTCAGTGGGTAGCATAAGCCCAGTTCACTGTGGGGCCTCTCACTGGAAGAGGGGGCTCTAGTTGATAGAGTTAATCCGAGCATTGGCACCATCTCAATTTTGTGGATCGAGCCACCCGGATCAGCCCTCAGAGTTTTGTCTAGCGCTAGAGAGAGAGCTTTATAGGCTGCCCGGTTATTTGGAAGGTGTATGCCATCTTTTGAGTGAGACCCGTCTTAGGGAGTCTGCTCCTCTCATCTCGACTTGGGAGGCAGAGGAGCATTATCACCGGATTTATCTTGATAGGGAGGACTTGGGTTGGTATGCTGAGGATAGAGAGTGGGGAGATCCAGAGGAGATACAACAGTGGGGTGAGCCGGACCAGGGCTGGGGCGATGTGGACCTCGGTGAGTATGGTGTGGACCAGGACAGAGATAAGGTTGAGCACATAGCACAGGTCGAGCCGGACCAGGACGGTTGGGGCCATCTTCGCCAGGCTGAGCGGCAAGAGCACATCCCTTAGGGTCGCGAGGTAGTGGAGAGTGGGGATATCGATATGACAAAGGCAGACAATGTCCAATGGCCCAGATCTGGTGTAAATTTTCGGACCTGACGTGCGTATGGACCAGAGATGCGGGATGAGTCCAACGTGTGGTAGGCTTATCTTTTGACCACAGAGTCCGGATCGTACAAAGCTAAACCGCTACTATGTCCTAGCGAGACAGTGTTGGGATATGATATACCTGTTCCTATATGGTTGGAGCAGGATGGCAGGAGACCATTGAGGCACTGCGGAATCTGGGTAGCTCCTAATATATACGTCCGGATTACGTATGTAGAGAGTCGAGACGCGTAGGGATTTCATCAGATAGAGCTTATAGGTTACCTCATACTGGAAGATACTTTCAATTGTGAGCTTATGCCATAGCTGGTAGGGGCCAGCAGGAGATTGTGGCAATTGGAGTCCTTAGCGCGAGCCATATTAGATCACAGGCGGTCTCAAGAGGTGAGTGCGTGTTCGACTTCGACGGTGGTGATAGGGTCTCCTGTTAAAACACTTTAATATGATATACCTGTTCCTATACACTTGGAGCAGGATGGAAGGAGACCATTGAGGCACTGCGGAATCTGGGTAGCTCCTCCTATATACTTCTGGATTACGTATGTAGAGAGTCGGGACGCGTAGGGATTTCATCAGACAGAGCTTATAGGTCACCTTATACTGGGAGATACTTTCGATTGTGAGATTGGGCTATCGCCGGTAGGGGTCAGCAGGAGACTGTGGCAATTGGAGTCTTTAGCACGAGCCATATTAGAACATAGGCAGTCTCAAGAGGTGAGTGGACGTTCGACTTCGACGGTGGTAATAGGGCCTCCTGTTGAGACACTTTATCCGACGGAAAATAGGATGTGGACCCTACGTGATTTCATGGTAGACACATTTTATGGAGTAGAACGCTTGTCGAGAGCCACTAAGTGGACCTTCAGGGCGCTCAGAAGAGGACTTGAGTCAGGATTTAGAGACGCTTACTTTGCATTGTCCGTGCGGTGGGGATCGTTTGGGGAGGACATAGTCGAGGATATCGTTGACGTCACTTGTTGGTACGATTCCGTCACACCTAGTAACTTAGTAGACTACTGTCGGAGACAAATAGAGATGGAGGATATGGGGCTTGACTCCCTTGGTCACCTGTTTAAAGAGGAATCCGATAGGTTTTCAGGACTCGAAGGATTACATAAGTTATTCAAGAGGAGTGACGACTAGATACTGATAGGAATGTCGGGTCGCATACCACATGCCAGGATTGTACACCGGTCTTACTTAGGGTTAGGACTAAGGCTGACCTTACTGAAGCAGAGTGCATAGAGCTAGCCAGAACGATCATAGAGGAGCAGAGGCCTGAGGTGGTTGACACAGTCATGCTCCAGAGACAAATATCTTACGAGGCAATGGTATGGAGCAAAGGGTTTATGTGAGCAAATTTTTTTCACGACGAGATGCTAGCGGAGGCAATGGCGAGGATGTGAGTAGAACGGTGAAGCTAAGAAAAGGTGTGCGGATAGGATGGAAGATGAACGAGTGAGAAGAGAAAAGGAGCAGATTATAAAGCTAGTGTTAAAGAAGGTCAAAGAGTTGGCTCAAAGTATTCAAGCACGGTGACTTGCACAGACGAGGATAGGTTGCTTCAGATAGAGGAAGGTCAAGGAATTGGAGAGAATTTTCACGGAAGACAGGGAATTCACAAAGAGGTGGAGGCTTGAGTGTCTCGAAAGAGTGAAGCAAAGGGATCAAGAACCAGGACGAGAAGGATCAACCGAGTTAACCGAACAAGAGAAAGAAAGGGGCAGTGAAGAGACAACGCCATGATAGGATGCAATTGGCAGTTGTGAATTTGACAACAATAAATATCCCCTGGACGTAGTGAAAAAGTTGGAAGGAGTAGTGATGTATGTGTTGATTCAGATGCAATATTTAGTGAGATTAGAGTTAACGGAAGAGGCAGAGTGTTACAAGATAGCGCTGAGGGATGTAAGAGAGGCGGCACTCTAGGTAGGAATTGAGGATGGACGTCTAGTTAGATTTGAGTCGACTACAACTGTGTTTGAGGGTGGGGCTGTGATTCACTCGTGACAGGAAACCTTAAGTGAGACAGAGAAAATCCTGAAGGAACAAGCTAGAGAATCGGGGGAGCTATCAAAGGTTATGGTGGATGGAGCAATTTTTAGGACGTTAGAGGCCCACATACGATATCGCAGAGAGATAATAAAAATTTTGGAAGAGGTAAAAGGCTTGAGAGATAATAACGAGTTTTAAGCATTTTTCCTTGTTTTAAGGCGTCCACTGAAAGAATGTTAGCGGCTTTGGAACTGACAGCGGAGGAATGTTAGCTACTACGTCTGAGGAAGTTGGATAGAAGATGGGAAATGATGAGCCTATGTAGGCAGATATCGAGGAGGAATTAGCACGAAGGAGGTGAAAATTTGCCAAATGGAATGGGCCTTGTGAGCAAGAAGTTGAGAAGGTTGTCCGACGTCTGAGCGAAATCGGTAGAAAGGAGATATTCCCAAACGAAGTTGTCAGATACCAGATAGCGAATAGTGGTTGGGAGAGGAACTGATTTTATGTTATGACAATGTACTTCCTTGATTTTAACATATATCATATTGGTATATATCTCCCAAGAGAAAGGGAAGAACTCTGTCAATATTCGAAGTGTTGGAGAATAGCGGCGTGGAAACTTAAGGAGGAGAGAAAGAAATTATAGAAATTAGTAAGCATATTATCTCAGGTGACGATATTGTTATCTTCGACAATCTGCCTAAACCAGTTGCTCCTAAAAAAGGACTGAAACGCAATGGTTGGGAGACGATTGTAGATCTTGCTAGGACATTTAGAGTTATAAATCGTTGCAAGAAGTCTGACTAACAGGCGTAAAAGGGATACAAGAAATAAAAATCGATCAGACTAGATTATGACGATAGGTCCGGACATAATTTCATAGGTTCGGGCTGAATTTCATAGGTGCGGGTTGAAATCCAAAGGTCCGAGCTAATTTCATAGGTGCGGGTTGGGTTAAGCTCAAGGGAAGCAAAAAGAACTTAGGAATCAGGAAGACGGTCATTGTAATCGATGTCAGGTCTCGATCAGTGGGAAGTAGAGGTGGAGCTTGAACCAGAAGCCGTGCATATTCATATCATTGTTAGGGGTATACAACTAGTAAGCCCCATACTATAAGGCAAGGAGGGTTACAACCATTCTTTGCGTGAGCAAGACAAATTGCAAGAGAAGTAGCGATGACACAAATTGGACTGTGGTATAGTTTGACTATACGAGACGATGGACCGGGTGGAGAGGTGAGATACGAAGGTAGATGGGAAAGATTTGACTCAGTGGCGTTCAACATAGAAAAGAGGAACGAAGGAAGCTGAATTAGTAAGAGAAGGGAAAATTTAGATCTGCGTTAATTTAAGAGAATTAGAAAGTTGGTACATGGAGACTGACGCGATGGGAGTACTACGGGTGCTCCGACTTGCAGTAAGAAAATCATTCGACCGAATCTCGCTAGTATCACCTTGAGGTTGTAGCGCTTCTTTTAGTTGTCATAGGCTGCATTGCTTTAGAGTGTCGTTTAGTCTTTTGTCCCCAATATGATATGTGATTTGCCCTATGTAGTATTTTACCACTCTAACTAAGGCTTCGTTGGTTTTAGCTAATAGTAGGTAGAGGACCAAACACCAACTTTGCATTTGCGTGTTTCCCAGGGTTGTCAAGCCCCGACCCCAAAACCCTAGAGGGGGTCCGGGGGTTGGCACCCCCAACCCCGGATCGGGCCCACCCCCGTAAAAAAAATTAAAAAAATCAAAAAGAAAAAAAAAGAAAAAAATTGTGGGTGGTGCGCAGAGGGAGTTTGCACCACGTGGCCTTATCCTGCAAACCCCCAATTTTACCCCACCTCGGAACCCCCCCGGGGCCACATGCACCCCTGGTGAGACCCGGGTGGCCCTGGGGACGGGGCCAGAGGTGGGGCCAAGGGCGGAGATGGTTGGGGGCGGGGGTGGGCACAAGGATTGGGGCAGGCACAGAGG
>BFEA01000074.1:3090466-3110466 GCA_003427395.1 Chara braunii | reverse complement strand
TATTTATTTATTATTACATTACATAATAATGCACACGTTCAAGAGAAAAATACTGTGAATTGCAGTTACCTGGACATCCTCTTCCCTCCCCCTCCCTTCTTCCCCCCCCACCCCCCACCCCCCCCTTCTCCCCTCCCTTCTTGTCCTTTGTTTATTCTTACTTTGTAAAGCACATGGTCAAGACTGTGAATTGCAGTTAACTCGAGAGGATCCTCTCCCCCCGCCCTTCCCCCATTCCTGGACAGGTTTTGGTGTAGGATTTGGTGGAGGAACAGGTTATGGTTGTTGATCGTTTCCTTCCCCCCCCCCTCCTCCCCCTCTCTCTTTTCTACTCGATTGCCACAGGCAGAGTCAAGTGCATTGGCAGCCCAAGGGAGGCCGGCAAGCTTAAAGCAACTTGAGAGACCTGTTGCCGATGAAAGCTGGAGAAAGAGCACTGCAAAGCCTAAGCCCGTGAGTACTCGTGTCTGTTAACCTGCGAGGCTTATGTGTTTCTTCGTAAATTTGCCGGAGTTTCTGCGGAAATCATCTGCCTTTGGTGTGGCTGGCTGGCCGGCTGTATGGGTAGTAGCGGAAATAGGACACATCTGCTGTGATTACTTGCGGTGTGTTCATCTTCGCCGTGTCTTCTTCTCTCGTCATCCCTGTGCTGAGTGGTGTGCAAAGGGGGAAAAAAGAACCCATTCAGAAATTTAAGCTGCTAGCTAAAATAGAGAGTGATATGTGGAGATATTGAGAGCGATCGATTCGGAGTTATCGTTATAGTAAATAATAAACTAATGTAGTAATAAAATAGTAATATTAAGAATTCCCGAATAATTCCCGAATAATTCCCGAATAATCCCCGAATAATTCTCGAAGGGAAGAATGTAGTCGTGCTCGATAGTCTGCCATTCATTGCGAAGTAGTCTGAGGTCTGGCACTACAACCTCAATGCTCTTTATACTAGCCAAGTAATAATATTAAGAATTCTGAATTTCCGGATGATTCCCGAAGGGAAGAACTTAATACTGTTCGATAGTCTGCCATTCATTGAAAAGTAGTCTGCCTGGCACTACAACCCCAATGCTCCTTATCAGATGCGGTTGTCCGTATCATCGGCGAAGTAGTTAGTCTCAGATCTGGCACTACAACGCCGCCCCCCCCACAACACCCCCCCCCCAAAAAAAAAAAAAAAAAAAAAAAAGGGCTCCTTACTGTCAGATGCGGTTTGCCAATCCACGGGCCCAAGACCCCAAGTCTCCCCCCAACCCCCCCCCCCACACACAAAAAAAAGCTCCTTGCTATCAGATGTGCTCGTCTGTATCGTCGGCGAAGTAGGATTACAATCCTAATATTCATCCTATTCGGTGGTGGGTATTAGCAGGTTCGTAGTGGTAGGTCGGGGTTTGAGTTTCCGATGAGTGGCAGATTTGGAAATATCGTGTGGGTATGGGGACTGTTATGTCCTCCTCGTACATCCTCTTCACAGTTCACAGAGCACTGCGTTGGGTAGGTATTAATACGGAGTGCGATGTTCAAGTTGTGGTTTGTGATAGGACTAATGTGACGCCCAAAAGTTGCGTTTGCCCTTTCGATGGCGCTGATGTGGGATGCATAAGAAAGACGAGGATAATAACTTGCAGTGATTGGTGTTCTGTGCATGCAGCAAACATCGTACGAGGAGCCTGGGCAGGAAGGACCATCCTTTGGTTCCCCGGAAGGATCATATGGACATGAATTTGAGTATAGACGAGAGGTTCCACCTGAGAGGATGGGGGGTGAGAGAGGCAGAGTAGGTGGCCGGATGGGGGGTAGAGGTGGAAGAGGTGGGCGTTGGCGGTATGAAGAAGAGGTGTACGACTACGGCATTGGATCTGGCCGCGGAAAAGAGCTTGGTGGAGCTGTAAACAGGAACGGATTTACTCGGAAGCGGCCGAGGAGCGATGCGGGGTTTGGCTATGGGCGTGGGCCAGGTCCAGGGCGAGGCCCTGGGAGGGGAGGAAGAGGTCCGGTGCCTGACGTAGCCAGTTCAGCTGACTTGCAGGAGTGGGATGAAGACTTGCGTGGACCTGGATGGGAAGATACAATGCCAGAATGGGGTGCTGAAGAAGGAAGGGAAGGAAAAGAAGGTGCTATGGAGTCCGGAAACGATTGGGTGGATCGGGATTCTAGTGTGCACAGGCAGGAGGATGAGGACAGTTTTCCTGCGGAGGAGGGGGGATGGAGGTACCCTGACGTGGAGAACAGGAGCGGGATCTCAGACTTCAAGCCTCCCAAGGGAAAGTTCAAGAAGCTCTCTCCTGCCATCAGCAGTGGTGCACCCGGTGCACCGGGTGGAGTTCGCTCCACCAGTCCTGCAGTTGGGGGTAAACGTTTGATGGAGCCTGAAGCTGGAGCTGGGCGCCTGGGGCCACCTGTGGCAAGTCCTGCTCGAGAGCAATCTGATAGGAAAGTCAGTGCCACTGGAGCTGCGGGACGTCGAGATCTTCGGAAAGAGGGCAATCAAGGAAGGCAAAGGGAAGTGCAGCACCAGCAGCAGCAGCAGCAGCACCACCAGCAGCAGCAGCAGCAGCAACGACATTGGCTGCGGGAACCGGTTGATGAAAACGAGGATCTGAGAGTAAGTGAGCCTCTGTGGCTGTACTAATCACTGTGTTCCCTGCTACTGGCCTCTTCGGAAATATATTCCTGTCTGTGTGCCTCTGCTGCAAGGAGTCAAGCAGGCAGGGAGGTGCTTGACACGGGTCCAGTCTTCCTGCCTGTTCGCGTTGTGGGCTCTAGCCATTTCGATAAAAAAAAACGGTGGAGTCAATTGTGAAATTAATTTGAAATCGCAATTGAATGTACGAAGGACATGTATGTTGAAATAGTTCGTTCTTTTTATTCTTAGCATTTTTGTTGCGTATCCTAGCAAAAAAGAATCTTTCTTTTTTCTCACTTTCAATACGCAGGTTCCATGTTCTCTGGCTCTCAAGGTCAGCTGTGTACATGAAGAATGGATGCGTTTGTGGTTTACTTACGCTGGATTGTTTTTTCTTCCCACATCCCAAAGCCATCGAAGTTTGTTTTAGCCCACTTCAATAGTCTGGCAGGTTTTGAACCCCTGCAATCCAATCGAACCCCTGCAATCCAATCGGTTGCTCCTTGCGTTCACCATCAGCTTCCTCTCACCATGGGCACATAAGAATGCTCCTTGGATGTCGGCTTTCACAGCCTACTGGTCAGCCTATTATTGTATTCACGGTAAGTTTGAGGGGACATTCAGCCAGAAGCTGTTTTTATCGTCATCGTCTACAACATACTTTTTTGGGGGGTCTTTTCTTTTTTTTGAAAGTAAAATGCCCTAATGCGTGGTCGTCATCCTCTACAACATACCTTTTCTTTGGGATAATTTGCAAAATACCCTCATAGGTTGAGATATATGCCGAAATGCCCCTGAAAGATGTGGGTAGAGTGGAATGCCCTTTTGGGCCGAAATCTGTGTTGTGCCCCTGTCAGGCGGGTGTGCAACTTTGCAATCTGGACCTTACCATTTGGGCCTTGGCCTTTTGCAATAGCACCTAGGAGAAGTTGGCAAGTACTGGGGCATTTTGCAAAGTTGGACAGTACCTGGTAGGGGTATGTTGCAACAATGGGGGTGCAACCGGTGGCAGGGGCATTTCACTAAATATTGTTTTTGTCAGAGGGGCATTCTGCTCTACCCACATCTTTTAGGGGCGTTTTGGCATATATCGCAACTTATGGGGGTATTTTACAAATTATCCCTTTTTTTTTAAAGGTCTTTTTTATTTTTTGAAAGTAAAATGCCCTAATACCTAAAAGGCCCTAATACTGCAGCTGGGCTACCAGCTGGGCTGCCCGAATTGGCTTGGGCTGCCCCGGGTGGCCCGGCCGGGCCAAGTCCGGGCAAAGTCTCGGAGAAGGTCCCACCAGACAGCCCCAGCGCAAAAAAAAATCTCCTGTAGAATTGGAAATCAAATGTGAAATAAAAAATGGAAACAAAAACGTAAATTATCTCACATTCCTTTAGGACCCTTTAAGGCCCTTTAAGCCTCTTCGAACCCTGCTCATATCCCATAGACAGCCTTTGCTGAGACGTCACCAAATTTGAAGATAAGGCCAGATTTGGGCACATATCAGTGGGTGCAAAAATGCCCCACTGCCCCCCCAAAAAGCAAAATTGACGCGCCTTTTGATGTCGCCTGGGTCACCCGGCCGTGTGATTCTGGTAGCCTGCCTAGCCTAATACCCTATTTTGTGCACTGGCGGGATTTTCTTTTCGGAATTATTCCAGGACCAAAAAGTCCAGATGAAAATGAGGTGCTGAGCGGCTGGCCTGACGACATATGTTTCTTTTGAATTTCGGTGAAAGCTTTAGAATTTGGATAATTAAATAATTTTCATTCTAAACTTGACGGGCCTCCACCAGCGGGTCTATGAACTGTTGACATACAGACCCGGGCCTCGGTTCCACCTACGCCTTTCCGTTGTAGGAGGGTACCACAAAGCGACTGGCAGGCGTCTAGGGACCATTGATTGTGTCAACCCATGGTCCTTAGGCGCCTGCCATTCTCTTCGTGGTAGCCTCCTACAACCAAGATGTGCAGGTGGGACCGAGCCCCCGGGCAGCTTGCCTGACTGCATAGGTTTCTTGAACACTTCTTCTGAATTTCTGTGAAAGCTTTTGGACTCTAATTTGATACAACCATGAACTGTCGAAATAAATACGAACCCGTGTTCGAACCCATATGCAACCAGATGAAAAATCGAATAATTCTGAATTACCTGGGGCCGGTCAGCTCAATGTCGATATTGCAAGGCCATCGCGCTTTTGGGGAAAAAAACGCGATGGGGCTCCATGCGTCTAGTGTGTGTGTGGAAGCCAGCCATCAGGCTGTGAATGGCCATGTCTGGGTTGTGGTGATGAGAGGATTTTAATCTGTGCCTGAACTTTGTGTGTCTTTCTGTAGAAGCATATCTGTGATGCATGCAGTAGGGGGGTATGCCTGCACGGATGTGGACCTTGTTGAAATACAGAGCCGTGTTTGAATCCAGATGCAACCAGATGAACAGAATCAAATAATTCTGAATTACTTGGGACCGGTCAGTTTAATGATGATATCTCAAGGCCGTTGACCTTTGACGATATATGTCTAAAATACTTTGATATTGATATTTAAAATACTAATTATATTTCAATATCAAACATATTTAAACATAAAACATGTAGTATAAATATAGAACATGTATGAAAATGTCACGACCCCTCATTTGTTGTCCTCTTCTCCCTCTCCGCCGATGGGTTATCGCATGGCTCTGTTTGATAATATATACGGCGACTTCGATAGCACCCTGCTACGGTTTTCTCCGGTCGGGTTGAGCGTCTGTGGCCGGGGTCGTCACTACGCGGCCATGCTGTGCCTCTAGTGCCAGCGGCGTGTCTGGAGTGTATTTTTTGGCTGTGAAACACCTTTCTTTGTTTTGTGCAGTGTTGCACATGCCGACCGTTGGCGACCCTTGACTGGTCGGCTGGTTGGCACCTACCGGTCGGGGGTCGTCGGCACTCCGCAAAAAAAAAAAAAGGGTCCAAAACCCCTAATAACCCCACGAACACCCCCATACCCACCCCAAATACCCCCATACACCCCCCCAACAGCCCTCAACACCCTCATAACCCCACCCAATACCCCCTATACCACCCCTATACCCCCAACCCCCGGTCCCCAAAAGTTTCTCAGCGGAAGTACTCAGCAAGCGCAGTACAGCTTCCAACTCAGATCTGAAAAAAAAATAGTGGATGGTTGTTTTCTGACTGGTCGGCAGACCGCCGACCGGGCCCTACTGGTCGGCTGCAATATGGTCGGCGGTCGGGGTCGGCGGTCGGCAGGGACGCAACCATGGTTTTGTGGGTGTTTTGCTGGCATGTGATGGGGTGTGAACCGACAGTCTGTAGAGTTTTCCAGCTGGTGTGGGTGAGTGCGAGTCTGCTTTGATTTCCCTCACAGTTACCTTGAGGGCAGTGGTTGGTGCCCACCTCAGGTTACCAGTTGTCAGGCAGTTGATGCTTAACCACAACCGAGGCTAAGGTGGATTATCGCTTACAGTGTAATCAGTTAGGGGATTCTGCAGACTGTTGTGGGTTCAGCCTCCTGATGAGTTGGTGAAACTCCGACAAAACAGTTTGTCACAGCCCCTCGTTTGTTGTCCTCTTCTCCCTCTCTGCCGATGTTTTACCGGGCAGTTCTGTTTGACGATATGTATCATCAAACAGAACTGCCCTGTAAACCGGAGGCGGAGAGGGAGAAGGGCTGTGACACAATGTTCGTCGGAGTTTGACGATAAATGTATATACATATCTATATTTATATATATGATGATATGTATATATGTTGTAGCATAACTATGATATATATGCCTGCTTGCATGGATGTGGACCTGGTTGGTATCTGCGGTTATATGGAGGTTCCTCCACAGAGTTCACCTGGTGATGGAGTAAATCCTTTTTCTTTGCCCCTGATACAGGGGTCGAACAGGAAGAGGGGAAAGGAAGCAAAGGGAGGGAGGGGAATTGATGACCTATTCAGGATAGAATGATTATCGATGTATGAGGTGAATAAGTGGCATAGTGGAGGAGAACCGTTTCCTTTTCTTCATTGTAATAGATGAAGTGGGAAAGGAGAGGAGAAGTGAAGAGAGAAGGGAACGGATGAGAAGGGTGGCATATCCAGGGAAGAATGATCATGCATTTCAGTGATGAGCAGGACAATATCTGATGAAAGAGAGGGATAGGGAGGAGTGAGAAATTGGGGAAGTGTCAGCTCGACTCGGATGGTATGGCAGAGGAAGGTGGTGGGCGGAGGAGCACCAGGCTGAGAAGAAAGAGAGCAGAGGAAGTGGAGAAGGGGGAAGAGATGGATAAAAAGAGAGAGATGTGAAGAGAGACAGGACTGGGGAAGGAGGGAGGGGGGGAAGGAGGGAAGTGGGGGGAGGAGGAAGAAGGAGAGAGAGAGAGAGAGAGAGAGAGAGAGAGAGAGAGAGAGAGAGAGAGAGAGAGAGAGAGAGAGAGAGAGAGAGAGAAGTCGTTCAAGTGGCGCTCTTTTAATGCTTCCATTATCCTTAGTGCCTCTACAAGTGGGCCCAACAACCAGTGAGCCAGAAAGGATTTCGAGGGAAACTTTTTTCCTTTTGTCCCTTTTGATAATAAAATGGAAAAGCCCATGTACGTGTTGAGAATGCGGACCGATTCACACCTCAGCAAGAAGGGTTGCATACACATGCAAATTCAACAGGTAGGCCACTTGAAATGCACAGAATAAGCATGAGTGGCCAATGTTTGCTGTGATGTTATGTGCAAACCCTGGAAGCCGCATACACTTGAATGGGCTTTTTGTATTTCCAGGTCTGATTAGACCTGGCCAGCTGCTTATAGGTAGGTGCAATAGCAGGCCGTGGCTGTGACTAGGTGAGGATTAATTACATTCTTGCCAGTTACAGTTTTGGTAGTGCTCCACATGTTGACACTGTTGTCCTCAACGTCTTCTTGCTCTGAACTGACTCATTGAGATTTCTAGGTGTGTGTGATTTGGGCCACCATACGTAATTCCACCTTGTGGAAGACCTTTCTTGCTCTGGGATACAGTTACTGAAAAGTCCATGGGTTGGCCTTGTTTTTCTTTTCTGGCTGGGTAGGATGGAGAGCAAGGAGTCTCCAGTCAAGGCTGGATGAGAAGCCCGGCAATGGTTCCAGGACCAGGTTTAGCATCTAGTCGTGTGCAGACGAAGTCAACAGCCTCACCTCAGGCATCTCTCCAGTCCACAAGATCATCGATGGCAAGGCCAGATTCACCTCGTGTACAGAAGATGAGCTCGGAATCACCTTTCAGTTCACCACTGCGTCGAGACCCGTCAGGTTCATTGCATGGTTCTGGATGGGGAAACGAGTTGCCTCCACAGAAAGATATGGATGTCGATAGCATGGACGATTTTCGGGGGGGAAGTGGGCGATCTGAAGGGGGGGCGTTTTCCAGTGGGATGTGGCACATGCCTCCATCATCTGAAGGAAACAGAGATTACGTGCATGGTTTTGCTGGCAGGCAAGCAGCTGGGCATTCTACAAGTTCGGGTGGAACTGGGCCCAAGGGACCCGCCTCTGTTCAACCTAAACAAAAACTAAAGCAACCAGCATTGCCAGAGAGACCAACATCAACCTCAAAACAGATGCAAGAAACACACAATCAAAAGATGATGCAGATCCCACATCAGTTGGGTTCTGCAGCTGGCGCTCAAGGTCAACAAGTATCGCAGAAGCCATCAGGATTTACCTTGGAGCATGGAACACTCGCTCAGCAGGGTTATCTATCTGATCCTGAAGTAGTTTCAAGCCAGCGCCATTCGCATGGGCAAGAAGCACGTCTACAACAACAAGGTCGTTCATTCGGAAAGCCTGATGCTCAGGGTGCATCTCTGCGGCCCGTTCAGCAGCAAGTTCGGCATCAGCTGCCAATGGACAGGTTCAAAAGCCAGCAGAGAGACCATCGAAATGCTGCATGGGTGCCGCACTCGCAGGCAATGGATATGCAGGAGAATGATCATGTTTTACCACACCGTGGGCAACGTCCTCCAGAAGTGCAAGGACGGCAGTCGGGCCAGCCTGTACAAGCTCGACGGCTGGGTACAGTATCAACGGAAGGACTCCTGCAGCAACAGAAACACCAGCAACTTCTACCGACAGACGATGATCAGGAACAGAGTATGGCCACAGGTAACACTGAAGAACTGGAGGATTATGTGGATGAGGAGGACGAAGTTGCTTACCCTCACCAGTTAGACCTGCGCCAGAAACAACTTGACTTTCGGCAGCAGCAAGCCCTGGATCAGGATGATATGGATGAGCTTCTGGACGATGAGAACGATGATGAGAATGAGGAAGATAATCTTGATGCCGATGACGATGGGCGTGAGGTTGATGATGTCGAGGATGCTACGGATGCTAATGAGGAGATGAATGACAGCAGAGAGGAAGACGTGTACAGTGATGTTGCCAGTGATGATGAACATGCTTCACCGCAAGCATGCTTGCCTCCCTGCAGTAATGCTGTGTGTATGGATGAAAGTGAGGGGCAGAGGAGTCGATCATCACTGCCTCTGTCACAAGTGAAATCTGGATCTCGCACACAGCTGCCACAGTCTCTTTTATCTGTCCTTCAGAGGGCTACTAGCGATCCACGACCTGGAGGTTTGTCATCTGCACCTGATGTTGCAGCACTTGAATCTTTATCATCGGATCAACAGGTGGCCGTTGAACATTTGATTGCAGGACTTCTGAAATCAGGTCTTGTAGTGCCTCCAGAGCTGCCACAGCGCTCTCGGCTAACGGGATCTCAACAAACTTCAGATAGTCAACCGCCTGCTGAACCCCCAGTGGATCAGCCTGTTTCCAAGGACATGGCATCTTCATCAGAGCCGCTTTTGAAGACAACCCGGCCACCGCCGCCACCACCACCTTCACAACGGTCACCCCAACTGCAGGCATCAGCACCAGTGTTATCAGGGGCATCTGCCCCAAGTCAGCCACATTCACTCCCCCCACCTGATCATCAGCCGAAGCGTTCAACCACGGAATCACAATCACATCCCTCTGGCTGGATGCCGCCGTCATCTGCTCAGCCACAGTGGCCTAAACCTCCTTCATCGGGGTCATCTCTATTTCAATCGCCTCTACAGATGGAGTCCTCTACTGAGCAGGTTCACTCTCAGTCCATGCCATCTTCATATGTGCTGCGGCCCCCTCGTATGCAGCCCCCTCCCCCGCCACCTCCTCCGCCTCCCCCGTTGTCTGAAGCATCGCAGTCATCGGGCCCTCATGCTGACCCTCCACCTCATCAGCCCAAACCATCTCTTATGCAGCCTCATCCTCCACTTTCTCAGCCCTTACCTCCACCTTGGCCCCCTCAGGCTGGATTCTCACAGGCGAGGCCTCTACAGTCAGAATTGCACGTTCAACCACGGCCATCAACACAATCTCTTCAGCCTCAGCCCCCACCTTATGAACCACAGCCTCCACCATCTCAGCTACACACTCAACCCTCCCTGCCACAACTGCCGCCTCCACATCGGCAATCTGCTCTTCCACAGGCACATGCTAGCTCCCAAGGCATGCCTTCAGGTCAGCCCCCTCCTAACTTCTTCCGGTCCCCACATTCACAGCCCTTGCCCATGCATTTCCAGTACATGCAACCACCACGGTTTACACCTCCGCCTATGCAGCAATCACCATGGCAGGTTTTTCGTCCTCCTAATCTGCCACAACCTCCTCAGCATCAGCCGCAGCCAATATCTATGCAGCCTGAACCACCGTCACAGTTGCTGCTGCCATCATCCCAGTCACGATCGCCATCCTCACAGCCTCTCGTGCCAACTGGATCACCGCTTCCACCATCTGAGAGGCCACCAGCAACATCGTTCTCACAAAGTGAACGGTATCTTCCGCCTTCTCAGCCGAAGATACAAATGCAACCGCCTCATTGGCAACCCCAGCCTCCACCTTCGCAACCCACCCGTATGCAGCCTCACCCCCCTCCAACACTGCTGCAGCCCCCTTCATCACAGCCGCAGTCTCTACAATCACAGCTGCAGCCTTCTTCGTCTCAGCCTCAGCCACCATCGTCACAGCCTCAGCCCCTGGCATCACAGCTGCAACCCCTACCACCTCATCTACTCTCCACATCATCTTTGATCCAGCCGTCCCTGTCACACTTGCCACCCCTGCCATCACAGCCACCTCCTCGACCTGTACAGCTGCAGCCCCAACCATCACAGCCACTGCCGCCATCACCACAAATGCAACCTCCCCTGTCACATGCTCAATCTATGGCTTCGTTTCCTCAACTGCCGCCTTCGCATCGTCAGCCCCCGCAATCACATCCCCATCACACATCATCCCATGCTCAACACCCACCATTACATCCCCAGCCATCACCATCGCAGATTCAGCCACCACCGTCACAGCATCAACTGCATCCGCCAGAGTCACAGCCCCAACTTCCACCATCTCAGCCTCAGCCACCAGTGTCGCAGCCTCAGCCCCCACCCCCACAGCCTCAGCCCCCACCATCGCAGCCTCAGCCCCCACCCTCGCAGCCTCAGCCCCCACCCTCACAGCCTCAGCCCCCACCCTCGCAGCCTCAGCCCCCATCCTCGCAGCCTCAGCCTTCACCCTTGCAGCCTCAGCCCCCACCCTCGCAGCCTCAAGCTGCACCGTCACAGCCTCAGATCCCTTCCTCGCAGCCTCAGCCCCCACCAACACAACCTCCGCCGTTGGCACGTCAGCCTTCACCATCACAGTCACCATCTCAGCAGTCACAGCCTCAGCCGCCACCATCACAGCCTCAGCCCCCACCTTCACAACCTCAGCCCTTCCTGTCACAGCCTCAGCCCCATCCATCGCAGCCTCAACCACCCCCATCACAACCTCATGGCCAACCAGCCCAACCACAGCCTCAGCCATTGCAACCTCAGTCCATACCATTGCAGCCTCATCCCCCATCCTCACAGCCTCAGCATCCATCATCGCAGCCACAGCCCCCACCATTGCAGCCTCTGCCCCCGCCGCCCCCATCATCTCAGCCTCAGCCACCTTCATTAGAGCGTCAGCCCCCTGCATCTCAGCCTCAGCATTTGCTATCACATTTTCAGCCTTCATCGCAGTCTGAATCCCTACCCTCACAGCTTCACTGTCTGCCTCATCAACTCACTCAGGCTCAACCTCTCCCATCTCAGCCCCAGCCCCTGCAGTCTCAACCCAAGCTGCCACTGTCACAGGCCCAATCTCTGTCATCAAAGCCACAGCTTCCACCACAGTCCTCACTGCCACAGCTCCACCACCCGTTGTCCCAACCTCAGCCCCTGCCATCACAGCAACAATCATCCTTGCAGCCACCTCCCCAGCAATCTGATATTCAACAAATATCATCACAATCACAGGCTGAGCCGGTGGAATCGCAGCCTGAAGAATCACCATCACACCCTGAACAACTGCCATCACGGCTGGAGCAACCACCATCACAGCTACAGCAAGCTCCATCTCGGCCTGAACAATTGCCTTCGCAGCCTCAGCAGCCTCCGTTGCAGCTTCCACAATTGACTTCCCAGCCTCAACCCCTCTCATCACAACCTCAGCCTCAGTCCACATCACTGCAGTTACAGCCACAAGCGTCAAAGGCCCAACCCCCTCCGCCACTGGCACCACCTCCTCAATCGCAGCTGCTGCAGTCCTCACTATCACAATCACAAGTCCCTATGTCACAGCCCCCAACATCATTTGTCCAGCCACCCCCATCGAAATCTCAGCCACAATCTCTGCCATCACAGCCATCCTCGCAGACTCTGGCATCTCCTTCGCAACATCTTCCACCGGGAATGCAAGCTCCACAGCAGCAGGTGTTCCCGCAGTCTCAGCTATCGCAGCCACAGATGCCACAACAGCCTCCACCATCACAATCACAACGTCACCCAGTGCCAGGACAAATGCAGGGTCCATTGCCCCCACCGTTGCATCACCCTATGCAAGCACATGGGTCACTTCAGCCCCCTCCCATGCTGACACAGCTTCCACCTCATCTTCAGCAACTTCCACCGCTCCCACCATCACACCCCCCTCCACAGTCGCATCCACAGGGCCAGCACTTGCCACAGCCTCCACTTCAGACACAGCCTCAGCCTCCACATTTGCAGCCGCAACCCCCATCACTACAGCCACAGGCTCTCCACCATCTGTCAAGTCAGTTCCGCCCTCCCCCTCCTCAACATCTTCCATTTCACTTGCACTCTATGTCATTCCTGGGTCGCTCTCTGCAGCATCTTCCTCCGTCTCAACCACCCCATGGCCACTCTCTGCCTCATCAGCCCCCTCATTGCCCGTCTCCTCCTCTGCCTCCTCATGGTCAAGCCCCTGGACATTCTTTACCCTCTCTTCTCTCTCCTCCTCAATCATTGCCACTGCAATCCCTTGCGTCACAATTGCCATTACAGTCTATGCCACAGCTGCCCATTTCCCAACCACAGCCGACTTTTTCCCAGCTACAGGGTCAGCATTTCAGAGACTTGCAGCAGGAACATATGGCAGCACCGCTGCAAATACAGAGCCCTTCATTGCCATCTTCTTCACAAGCACAAGTACATGATCCGTCGCAAGGACTCAGAGGACCGCTTCATCAAGCCGTACCATCATCTGAGCCTGCCCAGACTTTCGTACAGCCACAATCGCAGTCGGTTCAGCGGTTGCCCTTTGAGCAAGTGGATTCTCAGCGTTCCCAGTGTGTTAGCTCCAGTCTTCCTGCCTCCCAGGCGCCAGCAGGAACTGTGGCCGTGCCAAGCTCTTCCTTTATTCCAGGTATCTCCTGCGATGCGTCTCCAGAGAGTGCTCAAATGCTGTTGCCGTCAGATGTGTCATCAGGAGCAGCGCGCCCAATTTCGCCGCGTTCTTCCGATGGATGCAGAGGAGTTTCACCTGCTGTTTTTGTGTCAACCAGCCCTATGAACGCCCCCCCGTCATTCTCTACCTCTCTTGTTACTGTCTCAAATCCAGTCGCCACAATCTCAACTCCAGCTGCGTCAGGCCAGGTCTCTGCTCTACCTCCCACACCATCTCAAACTGCGCAGTTAGCCTCTCAAGAAGCGGTTCCTACCTCCGCTCCTCCAGAAGGCGGCGTCGTGGAGTCAACTCAAGGTTCACATGCCAGCCTGTCATCAGCAGTTTCTCTCTCCTTGCCATCAACCTCTGCATCCGATGTGCAAGCTCCCATGATTCCTGAATCTGGGACTTCAGGTCAAGGTGCAAGCATTCAAAGTTCCCTGGCATCCCTTTCAGGAGATGGCCAGCAGCCAATGTGTACCTCCTCATCGAGTGAGACTGTTTCAAAGGACAGTGGGACCTCACAAGGGTTGTTCCCATCATCTCTGTCTCAAAATAATATCCCCTCACTTGGGGAGTTACCCACCCTGGCTTTGCTGTCTTCATTGCTCTCGAAAGGAATTATATCTGCACCTCCCTCTCAAGTAGTTGAAAAGGAACCCCAACCAGCTATGCCGATCGCCTCAACCCCACCCTTGTCTGTGCCGACCACCTCGACTGAAGTGCCAGCTGTTGTTCCTAGATCTCCATCACTTCCAGTGTCAGGATCTGTTGCAGCTACTCCATCTATTGCAGCTTCTCCATCTATTGCAGCTTCTCCATCCATTGCAACTCCTACATCTATTGCAGCTCCCACGCCTAGTGCTGCTCCTACATCAGAAATGTCCTTCAGGGAACCTGATCTAGTGCCAACTAGTTCTTCTGTTCCGGCTTCTCTGCCAGTTGCACCCCAGCAGCCGTTGCCACCAGTATCGGAGCCCATGTTACTACCCGGTCTACCAGCATCAGTGCAAATGAATGAACAGGCTTCTGCAACAGTGCTGACATCTGCTGCCATGATTGCTGCTCCTTCGGCAGCACCTGCGTTGATAGTTCCATTTGCAATGCCGATGGCGGGAGTTGGCCAAGTACCGTCAATGACAGTTATCGCTCCTGTTCCTTCGAGGTCTCTGGCACCTGTGGGAATGGTGGTACCAACAAATCACGCGTTATCCGTCCCTGGCACAGGTCTCTCCATGCTACCTTCTGGGTTCTCTTCCGGAGCCGGAATCTTGCCTGCGCCTTCAATTCCTCCACTACCAATACATCCCTTGGCGGCACCTGGGAGTGTACCCGTTGATGGTATTCCACGCATGAGCAAGGTCTCAACAATTGGAACGGCTTTCAAGCCAGAGGAGCTGAAACAGTAAGTGCACACCTTTCTCACCAACCCTGAATGGTATCTGCATTGATTCTGCAACAAAAAGTAGTTGTTC
Source organism: Chara braunii (assembly GCA_003427395.1). Classification (NCBI taxonomy): domain Eukaryota; kingdom Viridiplantae; phylum Streptophyta; class Charophyceae; order Charales; family Characeae; genus Chara; species Chara braunii. The sequence continues at coordinate 3,095,598 of BFEA01000074.1, read as the reverse complement.
GAATGTCCAGGGGCTCGATGCTACTTCATTGTGGTCGGACTTTTGTAGAGCTGCCGGTTGCTCAGTAAATCCCGTCACAAACGACATTAATAAGGAGGCTTGGCATTCACCGTCTTATTGACTGTCATGTGGCTTACTTTGCAATGGTTCTGATTCGAGCTCCTCCCTTCACTGAGATCTCAGAAAATGTTCTTATTAAAGCACCATAAGTCACAGGCAGCGAATATCAGTGAATGCACCTGGAGTGGATGGCTAGACAATCGTAGATAGCTTGTGGTGGTACTCGGCAAGAGGTTCATCATGATGTCATGTTTACAGTGTGGAAATGAACGACCTGAAATGGGCTTTTGTATCTCCAACCTATGGGCGTTTCAAGAGTGGTCCCTGCTATATTCTATTTCTTTGTCGCTCTCTTGACGTGCTTGCAACTGCAGATCCTTCGGGACATCCGTTGGAGCGATACGGGGAAGATTAGCATGGCCCCTGCGCAAGTAGGACACACATAAGACGACAAATGGTCCAAATTTTTAGGTATGCGAGGGCAAGATTTCGGTAAAGGAATCCGGCAGCTTTTTTTTTTTTTTTTTTTTTTTGGTGAGATCACTGAGATGTGGAAAACTAAGTGATATTCTTCACTCGATATACCTCCCACTTCCTATCTACGTATGCTAGGAACAGTCTATAAGCCTAGCGGGGATAGCCGAGGCCTAAGTGTAGCCCAAGCCTAAGTCGGTCTATGACTCTATGTCTATCTACTCTACTCTATGCCAGGGAGTACCTAGGCTGCTAACCCCCAGTGAAGGATGGCAGTAGCAAGGGTGAAGGGGGGGCTAGTCAACTATCTCAGCTGGTAAACACCAAGCCCGCCGCAGGTGGCCGTGTGGGATTGAACCCACGACCTCCTGAATACCACTTGCATGTTCAGCCAACTGAGCTAGGCCGCTGGCCACAGCCAAATTGAGCAAATCGACAACTTATTCTCTTTTTCTGTTGCTTTTGTTGAAAAAAAAGGATCCCCATTATGTATTCTCCACTAAGCAGGACCATTACGACTCCCATTGTGCTGGTTGCCAGAGGCATGTCTACTGTCTTCCCCCCAACACAACTGAGGTCAATATAGCTGTATTTAGGGCAACTTTCTGTCTAGATATGGCTACAATGACAGGGTGTTCTATTCGGGTGAAGACCATGACTGTGATATGTCATGAAAGGGCTGTATATCTGACCACTACAAAGGTCCTTTGAGGCCGAGGTTGCCGGTTCGAATCCGTGCTTTCACGGAGGAGGGCTTAGGCCCAGATGTACGGATCCATAACAACTGTCGGCGACCACTACAAAGGTCCTTTGAGGCCGAGGTTGCTGGTTCGAATCCGTGCTTTCACGGAGGAGGGCTTAGGCCCAGATGTACGGATCCATAACAACTTTGGAAGGTTCCTGTGAACCGCCGGGCAGCACAGCGTAAGGTATCTCAGAGAATTGAGCGGGTTGAGTACCAGTGGGGGTTACATATTAATTGGAGCGAAGTGTGCGAGAATTGCCGTGTCCGTGGGTGCTCAGTGTGGTGTGCATAGAGTTGGACACTACAGCCTTGGAGGGGTGGGGTGGATATCAGGACCGGTATGGTTTGACTTTTGAACACCGTGTCCTTGCTGTAGTGGTCCGAGATCGCCGGTTCGAATCTGTGCTTGCACGAAGGAGGGCTTAGGCGCAGAACCCAGATGTATGGATCCATAACTACTGTGTTCCTTGGAGGCTCTGTGTGGGGGAGCCCAGTCTGACCACTTTAAAGGTCTGAGTAGCTTGGGGACCGACAAGATCTGTCTTTGGTATCTGCGTCGCTCTTTGCGGGATAAACCTTCTTGTCGACGCCAGTCAGTAGAAGGGAAACACGATGGAGGGGTGTAAGAAAGTGTGCAAGAACTACCTCTCTTCCTGTTTTGTGATTTGCAACTGAAACTATGTTGCTTTCCCCAGTCAAGGAAAATGGATTGCACGGCTACTTTAACTTCCTCGTCCGGAACTGTTGTTTGTTAGCAGTCCCACTTGAGTTCAATGACTCTTGTGCAGTCCTTCGAGTGGTTCTCCTTTCCAGCAACTGGTTTTTCATGCAGTTCGCTGCTGAATCATTTTGTACCTAATTTTTATAGTTCGTTCCACATCTCCAGCTATCCTTCGGACCATTTCTCCATTTATGCATGCCATCCTTGCACAGGGGCCATGCTAATCTTCTGTGTATCGTTCCAATTTTAACGGATGTCTACTGGCATGGCCCTTTTTCGGATGCTGAGTAGACTGGGACCACTAGGGGTCTTGTATTTTCGTCCTACGAGGTTGCATTTCGACGGCAGTCTGTGAGGTTTATCTACTTGTTGGAGAATCTGACGACATGTGGACCAAATCCCTACGCTTATAAGAATTGCTAATGTGAGTGGGCGAGCACGTTTTTGACACCGCCGTCTTTGGCAATTTTTGTTTTTTTGAGTTCCCCAAATGCCCTGAAAATTTGAAAATTTATAGATGTGTATTTCACATGATGCAAAACTTATATATATACCCAAGAGCCTAGTGCAAGGAATATGAGCAAGAGCGATATACAGAAAACCAAGTTGCGAAATCACACAGATGCCCGATGCCCAAGTAGTCATGTACGAGCAGAGAGTGCAAATGCACCGAGATTCCATCCAGATAAAAGCAATACAATGGACTCACGAGCCAATGTCCAAGCCCTCAGGCCACACCAACACCGTATCCAATGTCGCTCCTACTCTGTCTGGCGCCCAGCGCCCAGCCTACACTATTCGCCTATCCTACAACACCAGCGTTCACGCAACAGGCTCACTTCGACCTTGAAGACCAATGTACATGACGTCAACACCATAGCTGACCTTCCTCATGCACCAGGTATGTATCTCATCTCTCCTCATCACCCCTGACTTCCCACAGTGTGCATTCTCAACACCCAAAGACCACCATCGCCATCCAAACCTGCGCCCAGCGGCCCGGCTATGGCTGCCGTGCGCCCACTGCCCAGCAGTGCACCTCACACCCCAGCGCCCGTGCGCGCGACCCAGCCGGCAGCTTTGTGCAGATCACGAAGTTGCAACGCAGCAGCATGGCGGCATTGCCTGCCTAGGCCAGAATGACTTGCCCAGCGATGCTCACTTTCCTATATGGAAAGTGAGCTCAGCCTCTGCTGCCTCTGGGCCTGGCTGGGCGAGCATCCTGTAGCTTCCAGTCGGGGCTCAGTGTCTGCGTCCAGGCCCAGTTGCAGTTACGGGCCTGGGCCCTTTACAGTTGGGCACGTCCAGGCAGTCCACGGGCCTCCACATGTTTGCTGTGATCTCATTGGCTCACGGCCACTTTGTGCCGACAATGCTGCAATCTCATTGATCCGTGGCTGTTATATGATGTGTCGGCCTCTGAAAGCACACGCCCAGGGCCTTAACTGTAGGGGGCCCTGGGCTCAACTGCCCGTCGAGGCTGCCACTTCCGGAAAGAGCCTGGAGAGGCTCACGTTGCTCTGTAACCAACTGGCATGCTGCAACTGTCTGATACCCACATATGGAAAAATCTCAAATCTTGGCCTCTTGTGAATATTCAGGCCCGCCTTCACTTAGGGCGGGCACAGGGCTTGCTGAGGGCCTCTGCCCAGAACATGTGCATGTCTGTTAAGGGCCCCGCAAGGGCTCATTCCCCGCACATATACAACCCCTTTAGGGTGATCACACTGGCCTGTACCCAGGCCTTGGCACATATTGGCAGGCCCGCCTTCACTTAGGGCGGGCAAGGCCTTTCCCAACAGTGCCGAGTGGTCAAATCCTCGCACTAGCTCAGTGGGTCAGCTCAATGATGCTATCTTCTTTTTTATTATTATTATTATTATTTTTTATTATTATTTAAGGGCGCCGGCCTTGAGATATCATTAATGATGATATCTCAAGGCTGACGCCCTTTATAAAAAAAAGAAAAAAAACTTATATGAATATATTTAAATAATATTTTTTTTAAGGCCCAAAAGAAAGTGAAAACAAAAAGTGAAAAGAGAAACAAAACAAAATAGTGAGTGGCCGAGCACACACACACACACACACACACACACACACACACACACACACACACACACACACACACACACACACACACACACTTTGACACCACCATCTTTGGCGATTTTAAATTTTTGTTTGGCTTAGCAAAATGCCTTCAAAATTTTTAGGCATGTACCTGACATCAAAAACTAAGAAAAAACAATCTAGGTCCTGAAAATATTTTTTGGTGGGAGACGAACCCCTTCGGGTTTGGACCCCGAACGCCCGAACGTTCGGGGGTCAGCCCGGGGGCCCCCAAACGTCCGATCCGGGCTGACCCCCAAACGTCCGATCCGGTAACCTCTGTATAAACTTCGACGAAACAGTTTGTCACAGTCCCTCGTTTGTTGTCCTCTTCTCCCTTTCTGCCTACGGTTTACCGGGCAGCTCTGTTTGACTATATATATATACCTCTCCTCATGAGTCGGTGAAACCATGACGAAACAGTTTGTCACAGCCCCTCACTTGTTGTCCTCTTCTCCCTCTCTGCCTACGGTTTACCGGGTAGCTCTGTTTGATGATATAGGTAGGTAGAGAAACAACTCCGTCATCTTAACAATGTTGTGCAGGCCGAGCGGTTTGAGTTACAATTGCGAGGTGTTGATCAACAACCTCTTGAGCCAGGTATGGACCCCCTCACTGTTCGAGGAGTGATTTATGCAATTGTTCATTTACCTTCTGGTCGTTTTTATGTTGGACAGACGATGCATTCTGCACACCAAAGGCTTCAAGAGCATTGACATACACGACACTCTTCTGCTACTTTTCACCATCGCCATTTCTACCGCACAATGAGTARGCAACCAGCATTCAACTTCGCGGCTTGGCCCCTGGAATGCATCGATCCTACCCTGTATCATACGTCTGGAGGTCTTGTTGATCATGGCCTCTTTCGGAGGGCTGCTGCACCCCGCGAGGGTTTTTGGGTTCGAAAACTTCGAACGCTTCACCCAGTCGGTTTCAATGCAGTCCTTCCAATGGCTAGATTGCCATCTCCACGACGACATTTACGTCCTTCCCGATGGACACAAATGGGCCCTCAGC
>BFEA01000074.1:3069658-3078624 GCA_003427395.1 Chara braunii | reverse complement strand
CCAGCGCGCTGCGCACTGGTGCGCCGCAAGTATGGTTGAGATTCTTTAGAACGTCCAGGTGTTGCATGAGGTAGAGTGGCAGTAATCCTGGTGAGGTTAGATCCCCGGAAAAGATGAAATAAAATCGGGTGGATTATGACTTACGGCACCATTGGTTAGCAGACTCTGATCGAAAACTCTGTCACAGCCTCCTGTTTGTTTTCCTCTCTCTTTTTCTGCCTGCGGTTCACTGGGCACTTCTGTATGACTATGTATACCGGAAATTATTATCGTTGTTTTTCACTTACCGTTAGGACCAGTTGCATGCCATGTTGACTAAGGCTCACAAGCCCCTTCTTTTCAATGATTTCCGTCCGCCAAACAGGAATTCACTATTCTCAGTATTCTGTGTACTTCTTTTTCCTCACGGCTTCATCAGAGAATTCACATGCTGTGGACAGTAGATGAAATCAGGGGCACGGGAGGGAGCAGGGTGGTGTTGCGTCCAGAAACACATGTGCCTCGAAACTCAGAATTCAAATGGTGTGGGCCGTAGATGAAATCAGGGGCAGGGGAGGGAGCAGGGCGGTTTTGCGCACAGAAATACATGTAGATGTGAGGAACAAGCCCTCAAGGGGCCCTATCAGACATCACATGTTCTGGGCTAAGGCCCCCAGCAAGCTGAGTGGCCGCCCTAAGTGAAGGTGGGCCTGAATATTCGTCAGAGGCCAAAGTTCGACATTTTCATATGTGGGTATTCAGGCTCTTGCAGCACGCCAGTTGGTTGGGTAGACGCATGAGCCTCACTAAGCTGCGTCATACAGTTGGCCCAGGCCTAGACAGTTGCGCCTGGGCACATACACACAAAGCAGGGCCGATACATTGGGAAGCAGGCCATCGGCCTTTGGATAAGCAGTACTGCTGACGCACCTGCCTGGGAGCCCTGCACAGATGCAGCAAACAACCCAAGTCCGGAGACTCAGGCCGTGCCCAACTGAAAAGGGCCAAGGCCCTCAGCTGTAGTCTCGGGCCTGGGCGCAGGGTCTGAGGCCCAACCGGAAGCTACTGGAAGCTTCCAGCCAGGCCACATGCAGCATCCAGGAGGCTGCTACTTCCATAAAAGAAGTGAGGCAGCCCAGGCCAGGCATTCTGGCCAGTGCTGGCAATGCGGAAGTGCTGCTGCGCTTCTGCTTGATGCTGCGCTGCTGCCGAGGGCGCTGATGGGGCGCTTAGTGGTGAAGTGGGGCACTGCAGGGCAGCGGGGCGCAGGCAGCCATAGCCGGGCTGCTTGGCGCCAGGGGGTACAGCGGGTGATCAGGTGGTCTTCAGGGAAGGAGGCGAGCGTGGGGTAATGAAGGTCTGATTGAGGGTGACGAGATACGTACCTGGTGCATGAAGAGAGGTCGGCTATGGAGTTGACAGTTATGTACATTGGTCTTCGAGAGTTGAAGTGAGCCTATTGCGTGAACCAGCTGTAAGTAGGGTAGTCGGGCAGAGTAGGTTGGGCGCTGGGCGCCAGACAGAGAGGGGCGACTTTGGATACTGTGTTTGGTGTGGCCTACGGGCTTGAACATTGGCTCATTACTTCATTGTATTGCTCTATATGGATGGTTTCTCGGTGCATTTTGTACTCCCTGCTTGGATACGACTACTTGGACATCTGTGTGATTTCACAACTTGGTTTTCTGTATATCGTTCACACTCGTATTCCTTGCATAGACCAGAGTTGGACAGCATACGGTTGGCGCCCCTTGATTGGGCAGCTGCCGACCAGCCGATTGGTCGGCTGGTCAGCACCTACCAGCCAATGGCTGTCGGCACCCCCCGAAAAAAAGAAAAAAAAGAGTCCATAACCCCCAATAACCCCACCGACACCCCCATATCCCTCCCCTACACTCCCAAACCGCCCCGCAACACCCTCATACGTACCCCCCCYATACACCCCCCCCCCCCCCCCMCCCCCMGCGGATGTGGTCTGTACTCAGGAAGCACAGTACAGCCCCATAGTCAGATTTGCAAAAAATTAGTGGATGGCTGTTTACTGACTGGTGGGTAGACCGCCGACAGGTCGGCACTACTGGTAGGCTGCAAAACGGTCGGCGGTCGCAGTAGGCACTCAACGGGTATGCAACCCTGATGTAGTTCAAAACTTGTGCAAGGCATTCTTCCAGCAGCACGTTCATAGCACCCCGGATATTATAATAGAACATCCATGCATCCTATTCTAATGAGCATTCTATTCAAAAACAAGGAGGTTGTTCCAGTCAATCGAAAACTGTGGCCATGTACAAGGAGGCTGCAGAAAAATCTGGGTGTTGGCGGCGGTGGGTACTTCGACGAAACAGCCGTATCCGTTGCACACATCCATACTAGTATCGTTTGCCACACGTAGAGGTAGCAGCTTCGAAACCAACCAGTCAGGCTCAGCAGGCGGAAAATTTTAGGTTCAACAAGAGAGTCTACTGAACTGGAGTGTGTGTAGAACCGTACAAACATGCATGAAAGTAACGGCAATTCAAATTATCAATCTCGATGGCAAAGAAGAAGAAGAAGAAGAAGAAGAAGAAGGAGATGAAGACGAGGAGCTGGTGGTTTAAGTTTGATCCTGTAATTGTGAAAAAATGTGGCAGAGATATGGGGCATACTGTGGATGGATTTTAAGGATGCAGCGGGGCAGCACTGCCCTTGAATTGGTACCCATTCGGGGTCCAGGTGAGGTGCCAGGCAGTCTCAGCTGAAAAACGAATGGCCGAAATAGAAAAAAAAATGGACAACACGACCTATGTTTGGCTGACAGCTACTTCAAAGTTTGCTTATGAAGGAAAAAAATAAATAGAAAAAGGACATTCACGCACACACCTTCAACCCCTTTAAATCACCACTGGAGTGAGACCACCATGCATGGCACACTCAGAGACGAGTTCCACATCGCACTGCACTCACATGAGACACACGACGTCCAAGGGAGTCTCTGACATCAACACAAACTTAGTCACCGGCGGCTATGGCTGCTCAACTCAGTGTGCAGGTAAGTCTCTCTCTCTCTTCTCTCTCCTTGCTCTTGCTCTCACCTCACAGTCATCACTTGTCTCTCAGAATGATCTTCCTCTTTCTTACACTACAACTATGGCTATGGCGCCCACCGTCGTTGACTACACTGCGCTATGCTCACTCTCAATCACTTGGTGGCTTCCCCAACGCACAAGCTGCAGCAGTGCTTCCGCATTGAGTGCCCAACACATTGTGTTGAAGTCCAGGAGCTGCTGAACTTCTGTACTAGCGTATCCGCCTTCCAGGCGTCTTCTGCTGGTTATGGGTTGGCTCCCCTTTCCTTTGTTTGCTGCTTCGAGAAGCTTACGGATTCTCCTTGGATCTGGCTGCTTGGTCGGACTGGCTGACACCTGGCCTGACGACATCTGTGTCCTTGACTGAGGTTCGTGCTCCCTTCTAAATATAGACTCTTTAACCCAGAGCTGTTCTTTAACAGGAACTTCCTATCACGATCTACTCAACCAGCCAATTAGGCTTCCAATGTCATTGTACAAGTGAGAGCTACTCTTCTAGAGGACTCGTGAATATTGTACGAGTGGCTGAAACCACTAATGGAACGCGGAATGGGATTTGGGACTAGGATCTAGGACTTGGGTCTGGGACCTTGGACTTAGGACGGAGACCTGGGGCTCGGGACTGGGACCTGGTATTTGGGACTGGGACCTGGGACTCGGGACTCTGTGAATCCTTTCAACCACTATCTTTTTCACTTTGGTTATGGAGCCTGACAGATTTTCCGAGGTCGGGAATACAACTAGGATCTAGGACTTGGGTCTGGGACCTTGGACTTAGAATGGAGACCTGGGACTCGGGACTGGGACCTGGGAATCGGGACTGGGACCTGGAACTCGGGACTGGGACGTGGGAATCAGGACTGGGAGCTGGGACTCGGGACTCTGTGAATCCTTTTCAACCACTATCTTTTTTACCTTGGTTATGGAGCTTGACAGATTTTCAGAGGTTGGGACTGCACCAGGTGGTGAAGCTAGATGTTGGAAGCTCTTTCATTTGTTGTTTCCTGGAGACATTGGTGTCATTTTGTAGGCTTTGCAGTTTTCCATATCATTAGGAAAGAAATGTGGAGGCCCTCCTACTACCGGTAGTGGTGGTTTGAACTTAGAAGAATCCTGTTTCCACGGTGGACAATTCCAAATTCTAAGATAAGGCCAGATGTTGACTGCTTTGGCAAAGCACAGAGCTGTCCAGAAGTGAGATTTCTTTGTTTTCCTTTTAATTTCTTATCCCATTTCAGACCCATCTGGTTCTCCGAGGCCGTTTACCTTCACCCGGTTGTTCCCGAGGTGGGTTCTCCAGAACTGTTTTTAAGTAGAATGCAATGAACCCGGATCGGCAGACACCCAAAAGACGACTTGCAGCACACTGAAACTCACCGAGACCTCAATCAAGCACTGACACAGGAATCAGCATGCATGAAGAACAAAACTGCCTCCAAAGTTTTTATTATTATACAAAATCGAAATCAAATGCAAGATGTTTATGGCCGCTATCACTAGGATCAAGAACAGGTAATCCCCTGCACTCACCCTCTCTGTCTACCTCGCTCAGTCTCTCAGTGCTTCAGGCGCTCAATCTTACTCCCTCACTGTCTCTCTCTCTCTCTCTCTCTCTCTCTCTCTCTCTCTCTCTCTCTCTCTCTCTCTCTCTCTCTCTCTCTCTCTCTCTCTCTCTCTCTCAGTCCTGGATCATGCATACTCCCTTCCTGAATACACACCCGTCCTACTTCACCCTCCCTCTACACCTTGCGGTCATGGCCGATGCCGCCTTCCTCTATGACCCTAGCTATGGCGCTCACCCTCGGCGCCCAGACGGGGCTGTCTACCTGGTAGTTGCACGAGCGCTACAGCAGAGTTCTCGAGACATGCGGATTGACAAGTGACCTGATGCTGCGATGTAGCAACTATAAATAGCAGTGGAAGTGAATCTTTGTCGGCCCCAGACCGATACAGGTCGATGAGGCCTGTTGGCTGCTGTTTGCCAGTTCCGGAATGTACCGGACTTTCCCAGGATGCTGCTTGAAAAGTGGACTTGGGGGACTGTAGACTTTTCTTGGCGGTTAACGGGCCCATGACTTCTAACGACCTGATTTCTGGACCCTATGAACCTACAACATTTCGCCCTCTGGGCCCTACCGGACTCCTATGAACCTCGGACCGGGACCTACCAGAACCAACTGGTGGGACTCCGGGACAGGGACTCGGGACTCTGGGAGCGGGTCTCGGGACATGCAGACAGCGTGAAATCCTTTCAAGAAGTACTACACTTGTACGTTATATGTGCTGGCTTGTGTGGTCTGGAATGTCCGTCTCTGATGACGAATTGGTTTTCTCTAACAAGCATCCTTGTGCTGGTATGATGGTTCAGGAGGATTATAACAAGCACCTTGATTGGCACTTCACAAAGCGCAGAAGACAGAAATCACAGAAAACTGCTTCAAGAAAGTGGTTTGTTAGTGCAATGGTATGCTGCCTTTTCTTTCTCCCCTTCCCCTCCCCCTCCCCTTCCCCCCTCTCCCTCCCACCTGCCCCCTTTCGTTCCGCTCTCCCTCCCAAGTGGCCTGAGGACCCTTTGATTCCCTTCTACAACAAGCACCTCGATGTGCACTTTGCTGAGCGGAGGCTACAGAAACCATAGAAAATTGCCTCCAGAAAGTGGTGTGCTAATGCAACGGTATGCTGCGTTTTGTTCTTCCCCTCTCCCTTGGCCCCTTCTCCACCCCCTTCCCCCCCCAAAAAAACCCTCCCTTTTGGTCCCCTCTCCCTTCAAAATGGACCGTGCTCAATTCCCTTCTGCCAGAGGCTATGCTAGCTTTGTTTAAGGGCTCAGTGGATGTCAGTGCAAGCTGACAAGAGGACCATTTGATTGGAGCATGTGTGTGCTTCCACTTGCTATTTGCAACGTATCTGCTCTCACCAGCTAAAGAATCTGTACAGTCTTTTTCTGATCGCCATGCCTCGGTGAGACAGAGGGTCCAGTGCCTGTGATATAGATTTAGAATTTTACAGTTGTCAGGATGGTGGCTGGAGTCCTTCGGGACATCCGTCAAAATTGAAACGATACAGAGAAGATTAGCATGGCCCCTGCGCAACGATGGCACACGTAAATCGAGAAATACTAAAATAGTCCAAAAAAAAAAAAAAAAAAAAAAAAAAAAAAAAAAGGAAGATGGCTGGAGTTCTTCTGCTCTTCTATGCCTGTACCGGTTTCTCTGGTCTTTAGTCTGCGTTGGCAACGGATTGACTGAAGTGCAGGATGTGGGCTAATGACATTGCGAATTGCTGGGAAAAGGCACAATCAAATTACAAAGTTAACAAACTTATTTCAAAGGTCTTGACTCTTAAGTAATCAACTCAGCACAAAGCAGCTGCCAAATAACAAGTTGGAAGAGCCAGAGTAACTCTAGAGTCGACGAACGTTTTGAGCATTCATTGCTGCCCAATGCAAAGAATGATCATCTCGTTGTCGTTATTCGCACTCGGCAGAGAACGATCAATCATATCATTGTCGTCAATTCTTTCAGCACCCATGGCAGTTTCTCAAGGTTTCTCTGTTGTGTGTGTTCTTTAATGTGAACAGGAGTGGCTTAGTGGCACAGGTGGTGCTAGTCCCGAATCAGGTTCGTTGCTACCAACGATCTCAAATATGCTATCCATTTTTTTATTTATTTATTTTTTTGTGATGCTATGTATATGAGGTATGATTGGGTTCCGCCAGGGTGGTTTCGCTTTTTCTTTTCCCTTCTTTTTTTTTTTTTTTCAAATCATACTATCATAGCAAATTTGCAAACCCTTTCTCTGGGACACCTGCTGGTGCATCGGAGGCATCAAATTTCCTGAGTCCTACCCTAGGGGACCCTTGGTTTTTCAAACTTTATTCGGAACGTTGAAGTTTGAGATTTCTAATGAAATTATGAATAGTATTCTTAACCTGCACCTGCACACCATCTGCACACGGGTACACCCCGACACATACATTTGAGATGTCTGCATGGCTGTCTGGATGCCCAGATTGTAATCCGCTCGGGCCATCGCAATGCTTTGTTGTTCTAATTCAATAAACAATGGCATTCTCCTTGTAGGCACCAGTTCTGAGTCAGCACAGTTTGATGCTTAGCAAGAGTGTTGGGGGGATGAGGCGTTCTACATGCGTTGGCACACTGGCACGGGGGCTCTGCCCTCGCTGTGTTTTTCTGTGCTTCTCAGTCTCCTTTGTGCATTGTCTAATTCAGGTTGAAGGATTCCATGGTCAACTTTAAAAAAAAAAAAAAAAAAAAAAAAAAAAACTTCGCCTCTCATACATTGGTGTAAATGGGAAACGGCAGCTGTTCTCTCCGCATTTTCTTTGTTTCTCTCGTCCTCTCCCCCCCCTTTTTTTTTGGTGTTTGAAGGGCTATGATATTTGTCTTCCCCTGAATAGAATGCAGAGTTATCTCCACGATACTATAGAAATGTGTGAAATGGCATATTTTCCTGAGGGGGCCATCTGGGCTGTTCGTGTTTTGTGTCTACAAATGGCCCACGTTCGTGGCCAATCACAAAAACTTAACATCATGTGTCAAGATGGGCCGTTTGGACTTGCAGATGGCCCAGGTGCGCAGTTGATCTGAAGTCGGTGATCATCTGTGCATCTGGGGCGTCGGAATGAGGTTTCCACCCAAATTATTAAACCGGCATGACACCTGTGAAGCATACCCCCTGGGAAAGGGTTGTGAGCCCTCGCGGTTTTTATTGGGTACTTTTGCCACTGCCCAAAAAAAGTTTAAAGGCACTACCTTCTCCACCCGAATACGAAGTATGGTCATTATAGCTGTATTTGGGCTAAAGGAATAATGACCGTACGTTGTATCCGCGTGAAGAAGGTAGCAGGACCTCCTTTCGGCACGGAGTCTGGCCTGCAGGCCGTGTTCTTTTTTTGCCTTCTTGCCTCAAACGGCTGCCGGCATCCTAAACGGAATCGAAAGGGCTGGTCAGACGAGTAAGCCCTCCGCCCATGTTTATGGACAGCCTGCTGGCAGTTGACACTACTCAGCTGGCTGCAGCCACACACACACACACACACACACACACACACACACACACACACACACGCACACACACATATTTAGATAGAGATAGATATATAGATAGATAGATAGNAGATAGATAGATAGATAGAGAGAGAGAGAGAGAGAGAGAGAGAGAGAGAGAGAGAGAGAGAGAGAGAGAGAGAGAGAGAGGACAAGGTCAGTCCTTAGCGCTGCAAAGTTGCTAAGGTATCATCCATCATAGTTTTGTTTGCGAGCGAATTTGCAACAGTGCATCTAGCCATGTTGGTATTCAATTCTGTTGGTTGCAGTGAGAACTGAAAATTCTGTCCGAACACCCAATGGCTTCGGCGCATGGTAGCATGCTGAAAACCTTGTGTACAGAGTTGGACCCAGCCGTAATTGGGGCCTTGTAAGGTCAGTGTGAGATGCGTTCGCATACTGCAGGTCATATGGATGGGTCCTGTAGAGTGGTGGCTTGAGAGAGTTCTTGCGCCCATCGCTCGTCTGTTTCTCTGGTTTGTGTTGCCCTGAGATCTGCTCATCCCCACTTTCCTGTAACATTGCCGTCACCGCTGATTGATTTTCATGCAGTGTTATATTATTGATGATCGGTCCCGGTCCTGTGTTTACTTCGCTTCTACTTGTGCAGTGCCGCCGCCGTTCTTTGATCCTGCTGCCAGTGGAGATCAGGGAGGCGCCGAAGAAGAGGACGAGCAAGAGAAGTACAGTGTTCCAGCAGATGAGACACAGGTATTTTCGAGCATTGCCCGGATTTCGCAATGGAGATTCACTGCATTCAGAACTTGTGTGGCAAATAGTATTTGATGTTGTCATCCTTGTTTGGTTGATGTTATAAATGAACAGGAATGATGTGATCGTCCAGTCCAGGCAA
>BFEA01000074.1:3064658-3067158 GCA_003427395.1 Chara braunii | reverse complement strand
GCCGCCAGTTTTTCAATAATCTGGCGGGTCTACCGGACCCGGTTGATTTTTTTGGGGGGCCGGGAGGCCTCCACGACCTGCATGGAGGCCTCCCGGCCCCCAAAAAAATTGAAACCCCCCTGCCAGCGAATTGCGCAATTTGCAACCGGCGGGGAACCGGTGCTCTCCACCGGCCGGTACCACCGGCCCGGTTCCGGTGGGGGAAGGGGGCCCCGGTGGGACCGGAAATCAGCCTTGTAACAAACAGAACTTACACACGCACAAATATTCAGGGGCTGCCGTTGAGCGCAGCCGTGGTTCCATCTCCCTCTTGTCGAGGTATTCCTTAGAGCGGAGGGATAGGGCGTGCAACGGCATACCCCGCCCCTCCCCTGCTTATACAAGATCCTCGATCTTCGGGGGTGCGCAGCACTCCTTGCACGGACATGGGTGTGTGTGCGGTGTGCACTGGATGTGTCCTGCAGGCGCACAACATTCGCCGCAAGGGTGGAAATGGTATTAGATGAAGAAATAGGAAAATTTGTGAATGGTGAGTAAGCGTTTGGACAATTGTGGTTGCAACAGGAGACATGCGCATTGTGCGGGGAGAAATTTGAAGTATTTTGGAACGGCGAGCTGGACGAGTGGATGTACAAGGGAGCTGTGCACATGAAATCTGCAGGAAGCAGTGATCATCCTGAGGGAGCAACAGACCAAGACAAGTCTGGTCCGATTGTTCATTACAAGTGCAGGTCGGAACGAGGTAAGAGTCCCGAAAGCAATCCCAAGGAACTCCCTAAAGTCACACGTGGGAGATGTGCCTCCCAAGGTGCAGCGAGACGAGGACGGTATTAGCAAATCGTCGTTGGAATTTGGAGGGTTAATGTGTAAGCCCCTGATTCTCAGGACTAGAAAAAAGTTACAAAAAGCGAAACTAGGACGCCGATGTAAAAGCTAGTGCGCACAAACTTAGAGGCTGCTGCACTGTTATCGAACTGGTTTTCCCAGTCACACATGTGTGAGGGTCTCCGTTGCCTAGACAATTGCATTGTGTGCACTGGTACTTTGCATGAGCTGTATGCGTGTCTATTCAACTCTATTGAATGGGAACAGCTAAACAGTATGTGATTGAGAAAATCATTGAATTCATGAGGCACTGGTTGGGTTCACATATATTGTGTGAGAGCCTGAGAGGGGGGGGGTAGACTGTAATCCTCTCAGTTCTAAAAAAGGGGGTGAAAACAATCGTGTTTGTTCTCTCAGTTCATCCATCCTTTCAAACCATTTGTCCTGTTGGAATGACAGTGGGGTGACATACCCGCCGACCGCCTCCCCGACCGCAGCCTACCAGTAGGGCTGACCGGTCGGCAGTCTGCTGACCGGTCAGTAAACAGCCATCCATAGATTCTTTGAAAAATCTGACTATGGGGCTGTGCTACGCTTGCCGAGTACTGCCCAAATCTGCTGAGAAACTGTTGCGGATTGGGGGGGGTGTTAAGAGTACTATTGGGGGGGATAGGGGTGGTATAGGGGGTATTACGGGGGCTTATGAGGGTGTTGGGGAGCGGTTTGGGGGTATCGGGGGGCTGTATGGGGGCTGTCTCTTATACACATCTAGATGTGTATAAGAGACAGGTGTATGGGGGTAGTGGGGGCAGGTATGGGGGTGTTAGTGGGGTTATTGGGGGTTATCGACTCCCAGTGGGGGGGGGGGGGGGGGTGGAGGGGGGGGGGGGGGTGCGGCGCGGGGTTGGGGCGGCTGCTGGGGGTGGGGCGGGGGGGGTGTATGGGGGTGTTAGTGGGGTTGGGGTTATCGACTCCCGGTTTTTTTTTTTTTTTTTTTTTTTTTCAGGCTGCCAACAACCGCCGACCGGTTGGCTGGTCGGCAGCTGACCAATCAAGGGCTGCCAACTGTCGGCTGTGCAAGTCTGAATGACACGGAATGAAAATGGAAATATGCTCAGAAAGCCAAGAAATCTGGGGGTCTTTTCAACCATGTGATTTGTGAATTTGAAGGGTATATGGATTTTCTGAAGGTCAAATATGATTTGATTCATCCGGAATAGGTGTAATTAGTAATTACCCAAACAAAAACAGCTTTGCTGGTTGTCAACAAAAAAAATATCATATCATAATTATGAAGTGCTTGCGTCAATGGTTTTTTGGTGATCGCGCGTAACGGCGGCTTCCTGGAAGCGGGAATTCTTTGTCATATTAAAATAACTAAATAAGGTGAAGCTTATGGAAACCAAATGTTTCTGTCTTGTAGACTGCTCTTTTATCTGCTCTGAATGAGAAGACTGAATCACTCATCGGCCATCAGTATCTGCAGTTTACAGCACCTGATCTCTCAATGCCCACATGACTGCTCAATTCTCCGTTACCACACTTACATTCACTTTCTCTTATTCACAATAGCTCCGTCTTTCAGCGTCTTGTCTACGATATTCATTTTTCCATGGTCAGACGTCAATACTTGTTATTCATCCCTTGTTGCCTGCTACTTTTGTGCATGTGTTGG
>BFEA01000074.1:3030870-3043457 GCA_003427395.1 Chara braunii | reverse complement strand
TCTCTCTCTCTCTCTCTCTCTCTCTCTCTCTCTCTCTCTCTCTCTCTCTCTCTCTCTCTCTCTGTGTGTCTGTTTTTCTTTTCTTTCCTCTGGCCCCCCACCCTGCTGCGCCCATTTTCTCCCGTTGCTTTCATTGTATTTTACATGTCTGAAAATTGATTGCTTTTTCCTATTTTTCGGTTTTTCTTTTTTTCTTATTTCACTATCCTACCGGTGGTACACTTCCCGAACCCCGTCCGACGCGGTGCGTTAATGGCCGAGTCAGAATTGTTTGGCTGGGCGAGGTACTGGTATTTTAAACCACCAGTACTTGGGCACTGCGCGCCGCGCCGGCCGTCCAAATCTCGAAGCAGCGCGGGCTGTCGATTCCATTTATCGACGGCCCGCCGGCCACGGAAATCACGTAGCGTTAACGCTAAGGCGTCGCCCAAGTACTGGTGGCTTAACCAAAGTGGGACCTGAACTTTCCTCCGTTGTGAGTTCGACATTAATCTGCATTTAGTCATTTGGTACCTCAAGATCTTTTTTCCCTTTTATAAGTTAACTTTTATTAATATTTTTCCTTCATTTATCACAATCTCCGCGCGCAACCTGTGACGGGCTCCTGCGCGCCTGAACCACAACTCTAGATGCCACTGCTGTGAGCTTTTCTTCTGCAGCCACCCTTCGACCCAAGGGTCACCTGCTCAGGAGCGTCGATCATGTGCCCAATTCCGGGTCGCAAGGCAGCAGTCGTACCAGCACGCTGAGTTGAGAACCGCCCCTGTCGTTGACGTAGTAAGAAACAGAGTCACCCCGCCCTATGAAACAGCCTCACCTCACCCTTTCGGTTTGTCAAGGGCTCCTCGGGTCCTGATCCACAATTCAACTATAGTTTAACCCTTCGATGTCCGAAGAGTCATTGGCGTGAGCTATTCTTCTGCGACCACCCTTCGATGTCTGAAGGGTCAACTCACCTCAAATGTACACGGCACACCTCACAAGAAAGTTGAAGAAACCCATAACTACTGTTGGGATGTTCTGGAGCTTCAATCATATGCCCAATTCCGGACTGCAAGAGCAACACAGGTAACCAGACTCGCGTCACATTACGAGCAGCTTCTGGCCCTAACGGGAGGAGGCGTGTGTTTGTGTTGCATTCGACCTTATAATTTGAGCCTTGGGCACTGGGCCCATTTTCCCCCCCCCAAAAAAAACAAGCAGCACCGGCATTGACCTAAGAAACTGTATCGCCACGCCCTATGAAACAGCCTCACCTCACATTTTTGGTTTTTTTTTTTTTTTTTTTTTTTTTTTTTTACAGAAATATTTGTGGCAACCTGCTATTGGAGGTGATACGAGCATACTTCAAATTGAATAGCAAGCCCCAGTTTATAGATGGCTCCTATCGATTGGTGGGGAGCATCACCTGCAGGAAACCGGGTCCAGCGTCCCGCCGACAAGATCGGAGACAATACACCAGGGAGAACAGCATTGATTGCCCTCTCACAAGGGGATTGACTGCCCGGCGCCCGCCCAATTATCAGCCAGGAGAGGGTCGCGCAGCATGTATCAAGGTCTAGCCATGGAGAGGGTGACAAACTGTCCTCCAGTCTAACCTAATCCTTCACAGTCATAACCGTGCATGGCAAACCCTAGCCCCCCTCCGTGCATAAGGCCGCTGCCCAGCTCCATGATTCTCATTTTCCGCCAGCCGAGGTCATCTGCCTACCCTCCCTTATCCTAAGCTATTCACCCGGCAAAGATCATTCACACATAGTTGTTTTTGTCAAATTTTATGTCAGAGGTTAGCAACATCTGCGACACGTATCATTATTATTATTATTATCACACATCTGCGATGCATACTCTTCCCCCTGCCGATTTGCCAACAAGAGTTCTGCCCATCCCTTAATGATTATCCTATCTCCTCCCCCTATCCACCACCCAAACGACAAACCTTCCTCTCACCCATCTCCATCGTGCCACCCACCCAGTGCCAGCCGCAGACTATGACAGTCGGGACAGGCAACAGAGAGGGAACAGGGGGAAACCATAGGTCAACGGCTCATGCGGTTCTGAACCACGACTTAACTTTTGACGTCACTGATGTGCGCTTTTCTTCTGCGACCACCCTACCACCTCTGGAGGGTCACCTCACCTCGCCAGCGACCACCCCACATATGGTTAACCTTAAAAGACCCCACCCTGCTGTCTCCTTGTGTGCCGTCGCCTTCTGCACCCCTGTGTGTCTAGTGATGCCAGTGTTGGTGCTGACATTAAACAAGGGTAGCTGGTCTGAGGGATCCTTGCATTCATTATTGTCCTAGTTTGCATTCGATTGTCTCATCTGTAATCTCACAGGGGAGTCCAAACAGCTAAGCAGCCTAAGTGATCGCCTTATAACTAACCCCTCCTCGCTGCTTCGAGGAGTACCTTCTTCCCCCGAATACAACGTACGGTATCTTTCAGTCTAGATGCAGCTATAATGACCGTACGTTGTATTCGGGGGAAGAAGGTAGTAAGACAACCCTTTGCAAACTCAACTTTTTTTATTTTTTTTGTTTTTTTTTAAAGGGCGATGGCCTTGATGAACGTTTTTTCTTCTTTTTTTTTAACCATCACCACCTCCAAGCCTCTTTGTGCCAAGGCGGAGTAGAACTGCACACCAAACTTTGCCAAAGCGCCAGCACGATCTTTTTCTTTTGTTGTGGCTGGTGCAGCCAGCCATTTTGGTCGGGTGGCGCCCGCCCTCTGAAGAATGTGGTATAGGTTATATTTTCAATTTAGATTTTGACTGTGAAAGAACCGCTAGTTCATGGCCCCAGCCTTCCAGGAAAAAAAAACTCATTGCCTACTCCACAAAGTTTGGGGCTCGGGGAAGGCCAGGTACTTCAACCGGAGAGGTAGCCGGTGGGCCCAAGGAAAAAAGCGGCAAATGGACTGCAAGATGGCCTGGTGATTTATGCCGTGCACGTGTTTCCGCATGCACATGCATGGCCGCAGAAGATACAGTCTGCGAGCGCCCTGTCTCGCTGGCAGGGCTCAAGTAAGAAAAGAAGAAGGAATGTTTCAGGGTTTTTTTTTTTGTTGAAAAGCCCAGGTTGTTGTAGAGGTGGGACACTAGTTTCAGGGCATTTTCACGCTACCATTTTCCACAATGTGCCTGTCCACACTTGTGGCCCGCCCTGGATGAACATGGCGGGAATCACGTTCAGAGCTTAGTATGCCATTATTCTTTTGTTTTTCTTTTCTTTTGTCTTTTCTAAAGAAAGAAGAATCTCGACTGTTTCTGTTGTGAATCCCTGTGAGAGATGGGCAGCAATCCAGTGCCTTCCAGCCTCTCCCAATTCAAGGCGATTTCATGCTAGCGCTTTCCAGAATGGATCTGACCGCACTTACGGCCCGCCCTGAATGAATTGAAGGCAAAAACATTCAGAGCTTGGTATGCCGTTATTTCCTTTTTACCCCCTAAGAAGGAAGACTCTAGGATGTTTCTGATGGGAATCATGCGGTGGCGTAGCTCAGTTGGTTGAGACACGCAAGTGGCATTTGATAGGTTGTGGGTTTGAGGCCCATGAACGCCTGCTGAGCACTTAGTGCCAACTTGGCAACCTGCTGCGATAGTTCGCTTTATACCTCTGATCCGTATTGGTAGGGTCTTTGGCCAACACGGGTGTGAGTGCGAACGTGAGCAGGTTGTGTGTGGTGTTTGGGAGAGTGTTGGCCTTAGGGTCTCGTTAGACACTCCTAAAAGAATCCTAAAATTTTTAGGACGAGTCCTAAAGGTTTTTTAGGATTTCGTGCGGCGTCGTTACACGCAGTCCTAAAAATCATCTTTTAGGATTCGTCCTAAAGGGTCTCTCGCGGCCTGTTTTCATATTCGTATACGCAGCCGCGTCGCCGATGTCCGTCGGGTCCTGGCTGGTGTCCGTGGTACACACTGCGGAGGCCTTGGGCGGGTGAGGAGGGGTGGGTGAAAAGCGCGGTCACCCCGAACTTCAAAAATTCAAATTCGAATCCTCGCGGACGCAGGGCGGCGGGGCGGAGGACGGCCAGGCGACGTGTGTGATGTACAAAAGACGGCGCTGGCGAACCATGTGTGCACCAGGTATCCATCTTCCGAACCGTTCGGCGGGGCAGCGGGCGCGTCGTCGGCTCCAGCGTACGCCATCTCCTGTGGCAGCGTACGGCAGCGGGTGCATCTACGGGTCCGGCGTGCGTGGTCTTCCTAGAGATGGACGTTCGCGGCAGCGGGCACGGTCTGCGCGAAGAGGAGATCGACGCGGTGGCGATGGCGGTTACTGTCGTTGTGAACACGATGAGCGACATGTCGTCGTCCTCACGAGACATGCTGACGCAGCTCCGTAAACGAAGAGAGTTGTTGCAGCGCATTGCCGAAGCGTCGGATTGCGTGGCCACGTGTGAGTCAGTCGTCCAATTGTGTGTCGCGCTGTCATCTGGTGTTTTCCCGCGGCAGACCCCGCGTTGGTGGATTAAACGATGGACTGGCGGAACATGGGAGGATCTCCGCCTCTGTGATGACGCGACGGACGAGTACTACCGCCAGAAGTTGCGCATGTCGATGGCCATGTCCAGGCACATCGTAGCCGCGTGCGCCGCGCACGTGGAGAAGAAGGTGACGCACTAAAGGATGTCATTGCCAGTGGAGCAGGTGATCGCTTTCGCGTGGTACAGGTGGGCGTCAGGACAGACGTACGAGAGCGGCATGTCAGCCTTCGGCATCGGCAGGGCAACTAGACTGTAGGCCGTCCGCGACGTCACTTCGGCGCTGCTGTAGGCGTACCCTGACGCGATCAAGTGGCCAGTTGGCCGTAGACGTGCGCAGATTCTACGCGCATTCCGTGACAAGGGTTTCCCGAACTGCTTCGGCACGATCGACTGTACATACGTCTACATTGATAAGCCCGCCGGAGCACCTTCACATAACTATTACGACCGCAAACATCAGTTCTCCCTGCAAGTGCAGGTGGTGGTGGATTCGGATCTGCGGATCCTCGACGTCCACATCGGATACCCGGGAAGTGTGCACGACGTCCGTGTCCTGCACAATTCCCAGTTGTGGAGGCGTGCAGAAGCTGGCGAGTTGTTCGATGCACCTCCGGAGAATCTGCCGCACGATGTCTTCACGGGAGGTTACCTGCTAGGCGACAACACTTACCCAGTTGCCTGTCCATGGATTGTGCAGCCGTACGGAGGAATCGACCAAGATCCTGACGAGGAGACCTTTGACACGTGGCAGAAGGTGGCTCGGGGGTGTGTGGAGAGGGCAGTCGGGCGATTGAAGTGCATGTGGCGTCTGTTCTTGCGCACCCACAAGACGACCTTTTGTGGGAGGTGGATGAGAATGGCATTCGGCGTAGAGTAGACTTGGGCATTGTGGGGAACGGCGTGGGCGGGCAGCGACAGAGCACGAACGTGGACGGGGACTTGTTGCGGGATGCACTTCGAGACTGCCTAACTCTGATGTAGGACCGTGCGGGGGGGGGGGGGGGGGGGGGGGGGGGGGGGGGGGGGGGGGGGGTTGGGGGGGAGGGGGCGAGAGCACGTGGGTTGGTGCGATCGGCAGGCGGGTGGAACTGACACGTGGCCCGTGTCCATTGGCGTCGTGCGCGTATTTGCTGGGTCGATTGTATGGCGCCATGGTTGTCGTCTGTGACGTCCTTTCTTGTTTTCATCGTGTGGACGGTTGCGTGGTTCGTACAGTTGTACGAACGTTTCATATTGGAAGAACCTTTTTTTTGTGTGTCTCTCCCAAATATTTTTTTTATTTTTTATGCCTGTCTTCAAATCGCATGTCTTGAATGGTTTGGTGTGGTGGGAAGTTTTTTTTTGTGTGTGTATCTCTTCATTTCCTTTTTTATTTTATTTTTTTTTGTTTCTCTTCAATTCGTTTGTCACCAATGTTTTCGTGTGGTTCTCTGGCGGGACGTCAAACATGGGTGTTCAAATTGTTGATGCACGTTGCTTAAAGTTAGTTAACCACGAAACACAAAAACAGAGAGAGATGAACATGGGTTGTGTGCATGCATAGGAAGCAATCATCTGCAATCATCTTTAAATCATTTCACAGAAGAGACGAGAACAACGAACACATCACATAAAAAAAAGGGTGCCCTAAAAACGCTATGAACTTCTCGCGCAGCGAACTGCGAATATAAGAACAGAATATAGGATGACATTCAATGATCTCGCCGTCGACTCCAATGACCGACACACTAAAAAAACACCTGCATTAAACGCAACATACACCATTGAAAATAATCAACCCGTCTTCGAGGCACAGCCGACGCGCTAAACAAGTGCGCAACCGATGACGATTCTGCGGAATCCCTCTCGCCGACACACTACACAGGTGCTCACTTTGCGACGGTGCAACCATAGTGAAGCCCATCACGACCAGCCACTTGTACATGCGCCCGCGTCCACACAAGCAACCCCCCCAACCATCCCCCCCCCTGCAAGTCATCTTTCCCCTCGTTGTTGTTGTCATCATCAGGGGGGCCCGAACCCAACCAATCTAGCTTCTTCGCATCCTCCGGCCCCGTTATGCTCGCGTCGTGCCTGAAACCAATGCCGCAGGGTGCCCATTGAGGGATGTAGTCAGGGTACTGTCCGAACGTAGCGTTTGCGTTCCCGAGCCTCTCTATGACGACTTTCGCGGCGTGGACGACGGATCGTCGATGATGGAAGGAGCGATGCATGGACGCGACGAGTGTGGGCTTCAACACGATGTTCGCGAAGTAGAAAGCCTCGTAGTGGCTGCGCGGATCGTCCCCCGCCATGCGCATTATCCACATGCACGCCGCCAACAACAGCCTGAAGCAGTCAGCCACCCGACAAAGACAATCGTGCGAGATTAAGTCGCCGTCGATGAGCGCCCCCATTTGCACCACCGCGCGGAATGCATGCGTGACGCAGACGACGGTGGACTCCTGGTGCGCCGCCATGTCGTCGTCGTCCGGTCTGTCCTCGATGTTGGCGCCGGCGAACCACAGTGGCAAGTCCATGGACAGATCTATCGTGTGCGCGCAAACCACCGGACTGACGACGTCGCACCACTCCTCGCCGTACCACATAGCACGCGCAATGTCCGTAGCAAAGGATTCCAGCGAGTACTGGAAAGCCACATGGTATCCCCTTGGGCGGTTCCCCGACTTGAATACCCAGCCGTGCAAGATGCGCAGAGCAACGTTCTCCACTGCCGCCGCACGGGAGATAGCTTGTTGCAGCTGTGATTGGTCAGCGATCCTGCCTACGCGCATGCTAGATTTCGGCAGTACGACGCTCCGAGGGACGGCAGGCGGTGGAAGTCCGCTAGCGATGGCGACGAAGTACTCTCTCGTATTGTGGACGATGTTGTACAGTCTTCGCCCCTCCCCCGTCGTCCAGAAAACTTTGTCATCGACCCAAAGGATGGCACGATCGATGAGGTCTTTTGTCATCACTCCCCTACGTATCCGGCTTGAACCGGGCTCGTCGCCCTCCTGATCGCCTTTCTTCTCGCCACGCGCCTCCTCTCTCGCCGTCGCCACGACTGCTGCCTCCTCTCTCGCCGTCGTAACGGGGGCCACAGTGCCTGAACCACCTGCCCCCGCAGCACCTGCCGCCTCGGCCCCAACTGCGCGCGCGTCTGCGACGACTTCCCCCCCGCCGCCACGTTGGACGGACCCTCCGTCACCACCCTCGTTGCGCTGACGTGGCTGAGACGGCGTGGCGGGCAGCCTACCCGAGACTGGCCTTTCGTTTACAGCACCACGTGCCGTCATCGCCGTTGTACGAGTGTGCATGCGACGTCTATCCCAGGGCTCGTCATCCTCGCCGCCAAGATCGACAACGGCAGCCTTCTCTGTCCGCGTTTCTCGGCCACATAGCTGCTGCGCCTCGGGTGGAGGGGTCATCATCCTCTTCGAAGCGCTGTGATCATAAGAGCGTTGCCGACCGCTCTCCCGTGCTGCAGACGTCGTCGCCTCTGCCTGCTCCTCCTCCGTCGTGAACTCTTCGTCGTAGTCCCCTTCCGCTGCTGCCGCCCAACCTTGCGCTCCAAGACGAGGCACCCTTGCTAACGCATCTTCCGAACGCACCCTCTTCGCTTTCGGGGCATGCCACCGACCTCTTCCTGCCCTTGGTTGTCGTCAGGGACTACGTCGCGCTTCTTCCCACAGGTGTTCCCTCGCTTAGACATGTTTCGTGGCGACCCCTGCAGGCGAGCTTGGCAGTGTGATCGGATGAGCGGGAAGTACTTCGCCGACCGTTGTTTGAAGTGTCGCTGACCTGGAGAGAAATATGTCCCCCGTGCTGCTGTGGCGTGACGACGACGGATACCCCCACGACGCAGAAGATCTGTCCTCCGCGGGAAGAAGACGACGACGTGCACGTGGTAGGGAGAAGGACGACGACCCCGGTGAGAGTACTCCGCGGCGAAAAGACTGGTGGCGAGAAGAATAGAAGAGCGACGCTCACAGTGATCCGCGGCGAGATGATTGACGGGCGACGTGGGCATGGTAGACAGAGGGATGCGCGCATTCTGAAGATCGTCCAGGAGACGAGATGGCTAGAATGGCGTCGGCGGTGGTCGTCCAAGGAACTGAAGATGTCCGCGCGGAGCGGGTGACATTTATCCGCGGCGAGCAGGCTTGTACCACTTCCACGTCGTTGCGTGCAGCAGGCGTGGCGGGCTTCTGTATTGGAGACACCTTCATGCGGACGGCATACAGGCGGGTTGGGATGCACAGGACTTAAGTACTCTCTCGCAGATGGACCTCCCGCGACGTCGCTTCTCTGTGGTGGGAAACGACATCGTCGACGCTGGCACGTGCGCCCGCCATGCCCACACAGGTGTGTCATTTCAATCCTCCCGAAGGCGCGAAAAGACCCTTCGACGTCCCTGGCGACGCGCGTCAATTCACTCACCAGGGACCGAACCCCTGGCCACCCCATCGCGCCTCCCCCTCGCCCCTGTCTCTTATACACATCTAGATGTGTATAAGAGACAGGTCGATGGCGGTGACTGCCGTCGTCGTCAACACGATGAGCAACATGTCATTTCAATCCTCCCGAAGGCGCGAAAAGACCCTTCGACGTCCCTGGCGACGCGCGTCAATTCACTCACCAGGGACCGAACCCCTGGCCACCCCATCGCGCCTCCCCCTCGCCCCCCCCCCCCCCCCCCCCCCCCCCCCCCCCCCCCCCCACTCGAGACCCTCTACTCCACAATCCCGAAACCTCAAACCCCATTCCACACGTGGCTGTCTGGTTGACGAGCCACGAAAACGCAGACGATGCACTGCCGTGGGAAATGATGAGGAAAAAAAAAAAACAAAAAAAAACAGTACCCATACAACTGTGTGGACGACACCCGCACACACTCACTATCACACACACACACACACACACACACACACACACACACCGTGCGCCCTACATCGTGGACCGACCACAGATGGCGGCAGCGATCTCCATAAGCACGTGGCACATCATCCTCTGCGTCTCATCAGACGCCGCGTAGTGCGCTTTCTGGACTGCAACTTCCTGCTCGAGTATGTCGCATTGCCTCGTGAATATGCTGCATTGTCGCTTGCTAGACGATTCGATCGTCGACAACATCAGTTCGCCATGGCGGTCCATGACATCAGCAATCGGCTCCAACGCTTGTTGACGTGCATTCTTCCGCTTCCCGCCTCCAGCCCCACTGGCTGCGTTGTTGTCGGAGTCCCTCGTAGAAGAACGTTCTTCAGGGAAGCGTTCGCCAGCGGCCTCACTACCAACAGACTCCCCAACACCCGCTCCTCGCCTGGGCAGTTGCACCCCGTCCGGACTTCCGGTGTCGGCGATGTTGGGAGGGAAAATTGTGTGGTTGCCCACCATGCCTGCGTGGATCTCGTTGTACAGCGCCCTCTCCATCCGGAACTTGAAGTTGTGCTCCTTCCTTTCTTCATTCGATAGCCCGAAGAAATCTGGCCGGCCACTCGCATTCTGAAACCTCTGTATCTTCTTGTAGTTTTGGAAGAGATTGTCCCACTTCTTCATGCAGTCGTCCGCGTCTTTAGGCCTCCCCGCGTTCGCCATGCGCTTCGCAATGTCGTCCCACTTCCACTCCTTGGTCCGCATCCGCCTGTAATTGTGACCCAGACCGGCGAGGTGCATCTCTTGCTCCCGCTTGCATCTCACCAGTTGCATTTGCTCTTCCGGGGACCAGTACGTCGCAGACTTCCCGCCGTCGTCGCTGACGCCACCTCTGCCCCCACGGCCAATGGATTGACCGCGAACAGCAGCTCTGCTGCGTCCTCTCCCCCCCCCACCCGTCTTCCCCAAAGGCCGAATAGGAATGTCGTCGTTGTCGTCCCCTGCTTCCATGTCATCCCTGAATCGTTTCGGCGGCATCGTCACCGCCACCACCATCGTCGTCGCCGCCATCACTGTGTGCCTGCATGTTTGACACTCCTCGTGTGATGTTCTCCACAGTGGGTGCTGGACGCACCGCTCCTCTGCACGTGCCGCCGTCCCTGAGGTCGGGTTGGGTCGGCGTTGTGCTTTTGGGCATCGAAGGACGTGCACCGCCGATGCGCAGGGACCCAACTGCGACTCCATTGCGTGCGGGGCAGGTACTTGTCAATCGATCGGCGGACGGTGCACTCGATCCATGATGTCGGCCTACTGCCGATGGCCCGACACCGCCAGTAACGGACGCACCGCCACGAAGTGTGGAGTGCTCCGTATGCTGACTTCCACCTTGTTGAACGCCACGTGGTGAAGGATCGGCGTTGATGATGAACGTGCGGCTCGCCTCCCTAGCGCCGCCAGAACACAACCCGAACCTGAGATCAAGTCCTCCATTGTCATCGTCTCCCAAGCCTTGGTGCAGCAGTGAGGTGAACTCGCCGCCTTCGTTGCTAGCTGACCCGCATGCTCGCACCGTCTGAGACAACAACTGCGTCGACCCGCTGGCAAGAGGCAACGGGGACAGTGGCGTGTCCCACGACTCTAGATGGCGGTACAAAGATGGGTCGTACCGCCGTGGAGGCTCCGCAGTCGGAGGTCGTCTTCCGCCCTGACCTGCACCAACACCTGCGCGTGCCTGCATGCCCGCCATCGGACGTTCCCCCGCCCCCCGTTTCATTGAAGCCCTCCTCTTGCGATGTTGTTTCCACGGCCGCCACGACAAACACACGTGGACGAAGACGACGATGAGGAACACGACGACAGCGAGTACGAGCAGAGGCAATCTCCTGTGCACGTCAGCCATGAAATTCACCTCGGGAGCCACCCTCGGATGCGACTACTATAGAGGAGTGTTCCGACATGTGGGGGGATAGGGCCGGTCGACCTTCATATGCCGACAACCAGCACAGAAGACGACAAAGTTGCCTGCCTGCGATTCGAGAATCGACCGTTGCCGCCCGCGCACCGCCCCAAACGCCACCGTACGGTGTCCCGCACACGTCGTCGTCCTCCTCCGTCACCCGCAACCGAGCCAACGGTCCACTACGGACGCCAACCCACCCACGGTCGCTCCCCCCCCGCACTGCACCCCGTCGGCCAACGGCTACCGTTGGTGGCCGTTGCCGGCCTCGAACCGCAGAAAACCTACGATGTCCGGCCACCCACCCGACGGACCACTCCTGGACCAGCAACCCCGTGGCGACGGTGCCATGCGCGCGACGCAACGAGTCCGTGAAACGCGGGAATCCTAAATTTTTCAGTAGGTCGGGGGCTACTGGAAAATTTAGGACGATTTTGCCTGGGGAATCCTAAATCCTTTAGGACTGGTCCTAACGCCGTTTTCACATTTTCAATCTCGAAATTGGATTTAGGATTGCGTGCAACAAAGACGCAATCCTAAAAACAGGAACTTTTAGGAGTGTCTAACGAGACCCTTAGACACTGCTGCTACTTGACGAGGGGTGGGGGACTAGCAAAATGCTCGGTCTTTGCATTAGTCAGAGAGCCCTACTGGCGACCCCAACCCTGCACCCATAAACCACCAGTACTTGGCCCAGCTATCGCCGAAAAAAAAGATTAGAAACGTTTTTAGTTGGATGAATTTGGGCGCTCCTGTAGTAGGCCGTAAGTTTCCTAAAATCGCGGCGCATTAACGGGCACGACTCTAGGAAGTACTGGTGGTTGTTTAACCAGTAGGGCAAGGGGCAACATGCAATGTCCCCTTCACTGTGAGAGGTAGCTGTGCTTGTTGGGGTCCCCTCTATGCAGCCTCAGGAGTAGGTAGCTAGTGAAGGGGGAAAGAACTTGAATTTGAGAGAAAAGTATAGTGTAATTAACAAAAGGAGTTCATGTCACCTGTGAGTATCGAATGGGCAAAAAAATCATGCGTCGGCAAAGAAAACCACGCTGAGTTGGAAAAGGCAACGGAATACCTTTCTCGGCCTTTTGGCTAAGATCAAGTGTAGTATCTGTTCTGATCAGTTTAATATCTGATCCGTGGTCCATCGGACCACAAAAAAAATAAAAAAATAAAATAAAAAGAAAAGGCAACGGAAGTACCGACGGACGTGGTGTCAGACCGGGTGTCATATTTACAGGGGTCGGCTGTGGTGTCAGAGAAGGGAACAAAAAAAAAAAAAAAAAAA
>BFEA01000074.1:3011727-3021875 GCA_003427395.1 Chara braunii | reverse complement strand
CTTCTACGGCGCGCCTATGACATCCGTTTCTCTTCTTTGTTTTCGTTTTTTTTTTTAGTGTTTTCTTTTTTCTTTTTATTACAATTCGTATGTGACATCCCGTTGTTAGTGGGGCTCGGCCAAGAAGCAACGACCGGACCTTCGATTGGCCGACCTTCGCAGGCCCCGACGCGTTAACAGGGAAGGTAACATCCACTCTTACAGGTTTGCAAATTCAATGGGAAAGTTGGGGGCGGAAGGACTCTACAGAGGTGGACAGGCTTGTAGGACTCTACAGAGGAGGACAAGCTTGTAAGGGAATGGAAAGACTCTACAGAGGTGGACAGGCTTGTAGGACTCTACAGAGGAGGACAAGCTTGTAAGGGAATGGAAAGACTCTTCAGAGGAGGACAGACATGCACACATCTTTGAGTTACCAAAATTCCTTTCCAGAGAAGGTAGCAAAGTAAAGATCAGGAAAGATCAAAGAACGACACCGTGCAAAACCTTAACAAATAGCAAGGTACACAACCATTTTACCAAAACCGTAAATGTCATTCTACGGTTTTTCTTTTTCAAAACTTGTGAAAGGGGTGTGCAATTTGGTACTTCGAAATGATGAATGTACTCAAATCACATTCAAAACCCGCGTATGCCATTTGACGACATAGGTTGTACTCAAACGATGATGTTCGAAACTCAATTAGACCAGCAAAGCATTTCCGAAACATTCTTTCAGAGTCGCGATATGCTACTGTTGCAAATCTTAGGAAGTACCGGGGCGCCATTTCACGACACATCCATCAAGGTAAAACGGGTTGTATGCAAGTCTTGTTTGTCATGGACAACGAAACAGCGGTCTCGTACTTTCCGAGAGTCGCGACAACATGCACGATGTGTCTCTGAGAAAAATGTTTGGGAACCGTACTAGTGGTTTAAGTCACATTTGTGGTCAAACAAAGATACCAAAACTTGTCCTTTTTTCTATTTTTTGTAAGCGCAAACATTTTCTGGAGTAAGCTCAGGGTGCACTTAGAAAGCTCAAGGATATATAAAATGTGTGATCGTAAAACGAAGGGAAAAACAATTGTCAATACGACAAAAAGGGAAAGGCCACTGCTTGGATCATGCAATGTCCAAGCAGTTGAAAAGTCAGGACGCAAGGTATATTGGAGATCTAATGCTTAAAAAAAGAAGGGGTAAGTACGTTGGAGTCACACCCGTTGTTCATAATAGGCAGCTTTAACAGTTCCCGAAACGGAGCAAAATAGACAACCCTAAATCTGTCAAGCGACATTGTGGATATAGTAACGAACGCAATTTTAAACCGCCACTAAACTTGCACATATCTAAACTCACACCATGACACAGGCACCATTTTGTCATTTTTGCCTATTTCAAACTAAAAGTGTCAAAGCCACAATTTCACAAAAAAAAAAAAAACAGTGGGATGTTGTGTCTTATTGCATTCGTATGGTTTTATGATATATGCTTGAACAAGAACGAAGCACATACAATGACACTGCTCCAAAAGCGATGCAGTTGGATGCTTCCCCTGCCCCTCCTACAGATCCCCCAAAAGAAACCAAGGACCTACAAAGGCTAGAAGAGACGAAGAAGAGGATAGAGTCCCGAACAACAACGGCCTCTTCCTCCTCCCCATCATCAGCAACCAGGGTCAAATGCCGTTTCTGCGGAGAAACCCTCTCTGTTAAGCGGCGGCTGGCAGAAGAGGAAATGAAACTTGAAATCCCACTGGACAACCTCACCACCACGTCTGTGTTCTTATTGTCTAAATTCCTAGTCAACTCAGAAGACAAACTTATCAGTAAAGGAGGAAAGAAACAGAGGGTTAAAACCCTCCCAGAGAAGAAAACCAAGGAGAGAGATACGATTTACTCAAGACACGCAAGCAACTGGGTATTCTTTGATGATGCGGCTTACAAATCCGGGGGTGATAAGATAGGATGGATAAGGAAGAGAATGGCCACACTTAAAGGGTCAAAGGAAGGTGCACAATATTTTTTCCTCATCCAGCCGCTCTCATCAACGGTCTACACAGTTCTGTGTGTCTTTGACTCTGACAAACGGGTGATGGACACATGGAAGAACATTCATTGTGATAGGTTAGATATCTGAATTTTTCCTTGTTCCCCTCCCAGGAAACAGCGGCCGGAAGAAAAATGGGATCAATTGATGCGGGAACATTATTGGGTGGAGTTTTGGCATGTCCCTATTGAGATCCAGGGAGCCTTTGTGCAGGACCTTGCAAAAAAATACGACATTGTCGATTTTATAGATCCCTTTCCCCCTCGTATTGCGCGGAGGGATGACTTCCTAATGGTGTCCTTGGACCTACCCAAAGACCATATCTTTGCAATTGATGACATCATCCCTTTCCGCATAGGAGGGAAGGAATTCAAGATTCATACGACACATAAGACATGTCCCTGGTGTTTTAAGTGTCAAATGTATGGTCATCTGCCAACAGAACAGGACTGCCCTCACCACCTGACAAGATGGGTTAAATCCACTGGACGCTTATTGTGCGACCCCTTCAAGGCGACATGGTGAAGGGCAGTAGACCCGGGATCCGAGGGGTGGGTCTATAAAGACTCTATATCGATGAATCAAAGGGCGACGGAGTTATGCGAGGATGGGAGAGGGAAAGAAAGGAGGAACCAAATTGGGACACAAAACCCTCGGGACAATGGGCCCCACCGCGAACAGTTAAAGATCGCCTAGATGCTCCTCCAGCCTCACTCCTGCCTGATGATAACAGAGCCCAAAAGAAGACCGAACTCCGAGCCCATGACTTTCTGAGTGAAGCAGACAATCAGATATGGCAGCAGCCCGCTCTTACACCTGTCTCTTATACACATCTAGATGTGTATAAGAGACAGCTCCTGCCTGATGATAACAGAGCCCAAAAGAAGACCGAACTCCGAGCCCATGACTTTCTGAGTGAAGCAGACAATCAGATATGGCAGCAGCCCGCTTCTAAAGATCGCCTAGATGCTCCTCCAGCCTCACTCCTGCCTAATGATAACAGAGCCCAAAAGAACACCGAACTCCGAGCCCATGACTTTCTGAGTGAAGCAGACAATCAGATATGGCAGCAGCCCGCTTCTAAACATACCCGGCATGGGAAGGACAAACAGGAGAACAGGCTATACCGTAAACAAAATGAAGTCAGGAAACAAAAAACAAATCGCTACTCTGCCCTGGCAGGGGTGGATGAGGAGGGCACAGGAGAGGCGGTGACAATAAATGTAGCAATAATGGGGGAGCAGGGGGGGGAGCTTGCAGGGGGGACGGACAAACGTGCAGTCACGCCAGCAGGAGGGCAGGGGGGAGAGTATGCAGGGGAATTGGAGAAAGGTGTGGTTGTGTAAGAAGGTATAAATGGAAAGGGAGTGGCAGGTGCCAGGTAGGGAAGAATGGCGATTGCGCCCTCCGCCACTACATAACAAGGATGACCCTCCCACTACAGCACAACAAAGAAACACACCCCTGCCACCTTCCGGTATGCAGTGCGGCCTGGAAAAATTAAAAACAGGGGACGAAGAGGATTTTTTTAGCAGAGCCTTTGGACCACAACCAATGGATATAGATGATCCTGGTATAGAAATGAGGGATAGCCCTCCAGATGGTTAGCACGGTCCGGAAGACCCGTAAGGGAGAGGATGCAGATACCAAATTAAAAACCTTCAAGTTGGCTGAATGGATTGTGGATCGTCTTAAAGGGCAGTACCCGCACGACACAAACGACTTCTAGGACGATGTCTATGCACACTTGGTCCCGATGCTAATCAGCAGTCCCAGACTGAGACTGGTGTTGGAACAGGGACCGCCACCAGAGTCCACCTAGCAACAGGTGCTGCAAAGGATTTGGAGCATCGTGCCAAGGCTTTTCACCCCACCTGCCACAGAAGACCCTGAATGTCCCGCCTCGCCCCCCCCTCCCCCTTCCCCCCACCACAGAGGGTCCTGAGCACCCCGTCTCCCCTACCCACATCCCGGCGGTGAACCCTGAACACCCAACCCCTTTTGCACCTCCCCCCCCTCCCCCCCACCATACACAAAAGGAGCACAAGGCAGAGGAAGGGGGACCCCCATCGACTAATACATACTCTAAAAGAGAGTAATTTAGGCATCTCATTGAAAAGGGCCTCCATAACACTGAGATGCACACCGGGGATAAAATCCTTGCCCTCCCAATCCAGAAAAAGGTAGGGAGGTGGGAATTGAGTCTGCTGGAAACACAACAACTCAAGGTAAAACCGAGCCAGGTCTGGTCGGCGGACGACCTACTTACAGTGTTGTGTGGCATATTGCACAAGAACATTCTGAACGGAAGGGTAGACTAGGGCGCGCAAGAATGACAAAGGCTATAAAAACAAAAGGCAGGCCTCGCGAGACGGTTTAAATGGAAAAGATGGACTGGGTGGAAGTTGTGTATGGACGCAATAAGGACTAGAAGCGCACCTTGCAGGCTGCAGACTCAGACCTCAGACGGGAGTCAGACCCATTAATGTTAATGGTCTGGCATCTTGCAATTAAGACAAAACTTAGGAACTACGGGACCTCCTCGCGAAGTGGGAGGAAGGTCTTGGCCTGATTTGGTATGCGTTCAAGAGACCCATCTTATGGACCTTCCATAACACCATAGAGCACACAAGCATGTATGGGCATACCAAGCCTACGGAGCACACGCTGTGTGGGTACCCCCTGGCTCCAGATTCGAGGTCCTTCACCACCAGCAAGACGAAGTGGAAGGACGATGGGTCTGTGTGTTAGGAATGCTCGAATTAGAGGTGATATGTGTTATTGCTCTCTATGCCCTCAACACAGTGCGGGAAAGAAAAGACCTCTTTGAGGACCTTAAAACCATCGCCCCTCAAGGGGTTCCGCTGATTTTAGCGGGCGATTTCAACGATGCACCAAACAGATGGATGATAGATGGAAGGTTCCCCCTTCTTGCGCTCGTAATGCTGAAAAAGATGAGAAAACAATAGAAAAACTGTGTACATCCTTCACCCTCTTCGATACATTCAGACGCCTTCATCCTACAGAAAGGACTTTCACATGCATCAAAAACAATAACCTGGATGGACTAGCTCAATCAAGAATCGATTTGATCCTTGCTGCAGAAGATGTGGCAGGCAGCCTAACCGCCGCTGCAATACTACCCTAAACTTCCTCAAGCCCACAAATTGGGCTGGACCACAAGATGTGCATCGTCGTCTTCACCTTTCGCAAGCGGACTGACTGGGGCCGGGGTTTTATAAACTCAACTCCTCCCTGCTCCTCTCCGCCTGGGCTCCTTCCAAGGTTACCTGCGGTACACATAGGAATACTGGCAGGAACGCATACCGGAAATTCATTCCTATATTAATTGGTTTAACAATGGTTTGTTCTTCCTATCCAAAAAGTGCAGTGAATTTTCAAGTTTTTGGCCTCTCGACGCTACCGACAGGAAATAGACATTATGCAACAATTATGTGACTTAGAACACCGAGAGAGTCTACAGGCAAGCCATGAAAAACTCAATAACTTCAAACCCAACTCTTGCAATATGCACACTACCGATGGCAAGGATCGAGAATCAGAGCGAAACTGTCTCGCTTCTCTTCGGAAGGTGCGATGGAAGCACGCTTCTTTAACCTCGCAAAAACACGAGTTCGACGTAATACAATTGATGCCCTGCATGACCCGGAGGCGGAGGATGCAACGCCTACCCTAACTACCCCAAGGTTTACTAAGATCACACAAGACTTCTTTAAGGATCTCTTCTCCTCCCATATAC
Organism: Chara braunii; assembly: GCA_003427395.1. Taxonomy (NCBI): domain Eukaryota; kingdom Viridiplantae; phylum Streptophyta; class Charophyceae; order Charales; family Characeae; genus Chara; species Chara braunii. The sequence goes on along the minus strand of BFEA01000074.1, from coordinate 3,016,087 downwards.
CGGACGTTGGGAGTGAGGTCCAACATCGGAGGATAGATGAATTCCTGGAACCAGTGCATAAAAAGTTGACATCGAAGCAACGGGAACTTCTAGAAGCCCCTCTCTCCAAGCGCAAAGTATGGGCAACCCTTTCATAAATGGAAGAAGAGAAGACACCAGGAATTGATGGTTTTCTTAAGGAATTCTGGAAAACTACTTGCGATTTAATGGGCAATGATGTGATGAAGTTCTACGAAGAAGTCTGGTGCACGGGGGAAATGGGAGAGGTGGTAGGTCAAGGAGTGTTATCCCTGGTATATAAGAAGGGGGACAAAATGGACATCAAGAGTTATCATCCGATCACCCTACTCACGGTGGTCTACAAGATGTTGTCCAAAGCATTGGCCAATCGAATGATCCCGATAATGGAAGACGTAATTCACCCAAACCAGACTGGTTTTATGCAGAATCGGAACATACAGGAAAATATTTTGCTGGTACATAAGGTTCTGCAGCCCACCACTTGAAACAGAACACGCCCCTCGTGTTTATAAACTTCGAGAAAGCCTACGATCACGTAGACTGACCTTTTTTGGACAAATGCTTAGAAAGAATGAACTTTGGGCCGGACTTTAGGAAGTGGGTCCAGATTTTCCATCGGAATGCAACTACTAGGGTCCAGGTAAACGGTTCCCTGGCAGTGGCTATCCAACTTGAGCAGTCGGTGCGGCAGGGGGACCCAATAGCCCCTTTTTTATTCATGGTTATCATCGAAGCCTTGGCAGTACATCTGCGGCCCAACAAGGACATCACGAGAATTAGAATTACCAACATCCCAGAAGATACGATCCCGGTGTGTTCACTATTTGTCGACGACTTCACGGTCTTGGTGGAGGCCACCCACCAAAGCATGGAGGTGATTTAGCGGATGATGCATAAGTTTGTCGGGGTCTCAAACATGACGGTCAACTGGGGTAGTAAGACACAAGGGTGGTGGATACACTAACAAGGAGGGCGCCCATCGGAACGCCCCCAGTGAGATGGCTGCCCTTGGAAGCCCCACTCAGAATTATGGGCATATCGATGACAACTATGGGCTGCCTGGCTACGAATGATGAATGGGTAGGCGCTCCGGCCTTGAACAGGTTGATGGCACGGAAAGACAAACCCACCTCCCTCTTTGGCAGGGTTTTGGTAATTAATAATGTGGTTCTTGCATCCTCATGGTACAAGTCTCTACTTTGGCCCCTGAGTAAAATGGAAGTGAAAGCATTGAGAACCGAAATTGCGGCTTTCCTCTGGCGAGGTGATTGCGAAAAAACTAACGTGATCAGCCGCGTAGCATGGGAATCGGTCGTGCAACCGAAGGTGGGAGGGGGGACTTGGGCTGATTGACCCGGCAATTCAGACATATGCATTACAACTACAATGGATTAAAAAACTATTGTTTGGTTTGGATTGCCCCTAGGTGGCCCTGTCGCTAGAACATTTGACCCGCCTGGCCCCGACAACCACCCAAGACGTTCACCCGACGACATGGTTAGAGGACCGATTCTGGAATATTCCAATATGGCAGCAGAACACGCAGCAGGGGGAGGAAGGGTGTAATCAATCACCAGATAGCTTCTGACCATCCCTATTGAAAAATTGGCACAAGCTACCCCTTTCGGATAAGCCCCACCCGAACCGATGGGAAGAAATATGTAGACAACCGCTCTTTGGTAACTGGTGGCTCACAGACTCCCAGGGTTGTCTAAGGAAAAGCATCACCGCTCCGTGGAAAAGTTGGGTCAAGAGGGGAATACTACGAATCAGGGATATGTGGGACAGCGACCGGAAGGATTGGAAGACAGAGGATCAACTAAGATAGTCCCTTCGGTATTGTCATCATATCGAACAACATGCAAATGTGATCATTGAGACAATCCCCCTGGTCTGGCACAAAATCTTGCGGCGAGGACCTACCCTTACTGAACGGGACTGGGTGGCCGCCAGAGGGGACATCGAACATGCGGGCCATATTTATATGGTTGACCCGCGTATAGCTTTAATAGAGTTTTACAATATTACTAGGGCCAATAGGCTACAAGGTAGTCAAGCCCCCTTCGAGTGGCAGGACCGCGATGCCTTATACCAGGTTAGGGTCCTAGAGGATGGGGAAGGATATACGGTTTTCCATCCACCGGAAAGCATATATAAGTTAGTGTTGAAATGGCAATGGGTAACTCCCCACATGTCAACCGGTCCCCCCGCGAAACGGATTAGCTTATATAGGTTGTCCGTAAAATCTACATACCGAATGTTGAGGCCTAAGCGCAATCTAAGAGACGTGATCATTGATCGATGGACCAAGCATCTCAATGTGGATCGTCGTCAACTCACACCAATTAAGTGGTTCCAAGACCGGAAGTCCAAACCGGCTAAGGTCACCTCGCTGAAGTGGCAAATAGCACACCGTTGTTTACCAACCAATGACTGGTTGGTAGACCATACTAATCTGGAACAGAAAAAGGGCTAGCACTGCCCTGGTGTCTGCGGTGTCTTAGTCATTTTTCAGCTCAAAAGAAAGTCGAAACAATAAAACATATCTTCATGCAGTGCCCGATTGCACAGTTCACATGGAGATGGTGGGATCGGGTGTGGAGGAAAATGGGCATAAAAAACCCCTGGCCTTGGTCCTGGCAAATGATCCTAGTGGGGCACTGGCCAATGTAGGAGGTAACGGTCTTCACAGAGAACATGTACAGGCTGGGGAGGCGAGCTGTACTATGGGCATTATGGTGGCAGAGATGCCTATTGGTCATGGAAAAAGTATGTGCAGACGGAGCGGAGATCACAAAACAAATCCAACAGCAAGTCCAGCTAGAACGGGAGCGTAGATGGCTTACCCTGAAGCCCCAACTAGATCTTTACCACCAGATCGTGGATGTGAAACGAGCAATCACTAAGTTTTGTAAGGAATGGTTGGGGGGGGATAGAGAAGGGTGGATAGCCAAAGTGGAATGGAGCAGAGACATCCCAAACATTGGTCCTCTCAAACGTTTGCTCCCTGATATGGGCGGACTGGAGGAGGATCAAAAGAGTTTCAAATCAGAGGGCCGCTCGTAGTGCGTTCTTTAAGACATGGGGTCTCAAGACAAGGATGCTCAAGTCATCAGCACAAGGGATCGTTTTGGAGCCTTGGCTGATGGGCCCAAGGCCTCTATGAGGCCCCAAAGTCTCCATGAGACCCCAAGGTCTCTGAGAGACGCCAATATGATTCTTTTATGGCACCTAACTCGAGGTCCCTTGTGAAGGCTCTCAGAGTTCTTCAAACATAGAAAGTACTGTGAATTGGTTAAATCTTATACTCTCCCAGACTTTTATGAGACTTTTAGGACTGTTTTTTTCGGCGCCATATAGGTGAAGAGGTCCTATTGTTGTGCAAAATTGCAAATCAAACAACGCTTGGTAGAGAATCACTTCAAAATTATTCATTAAGTTGGAAAAAAACAATTATACAACACCACTTCAAGCCACCAGTACCTACCGCATTTTTCGTACCCCCCGGATTCGAATGAATTTGGATCGGAGGGGCAGGCCGATTCGGCTACTGCATTAACGACCGCCCCAACCAGTAGGTACTGGTGGTTTAAGACCCTTCAAACTCTTTGAAACCCTGTCTATACCTCTTAGGCCCCCTAAATCAAAGCATCTCAAAACTCAACCATAAGGGCACATCTTGGTGGGCGCAAAAATGACCAATTATTTATAAGCTTAAAGAAAAATTCATGTTTTGGTTTGCCCTAGTGTTGTGTATAACCCCATACAAAAATGGGTCGTTCGTATGTACGACCCCCTGGGCGGTCGTACGGCCCGTACGTCGTTCGAACACAAATGAAGGCCTTCCAGGGGGGGGAAGCATTTTGAGGAGGAGGTGAGGGGTAGCGTTTTGAGGGGTCAGGGGGGGTGACGCATGTATGGGGGCACCCCCCAGACGAAAACAAAAACTATTATCTATTATTTTTTTGTGGGGCCGGGACAAAAAAAAAAAAAAAAAGATTGATTGATTGGTTGATTGATCAATTGATGGGGGGAGGGTCGCCCCCCCACTCTGACCACACCCACCCACCCACCAACGCGCGCACACACACACACACACACACACACACACACACACACACACACACATAGATACAAGTTTAGTGGTGTATATTTTTGTGTTCTAGCGGAAGATTCATTCGATTTTGCTCATCCTATCAATGGAAGTAGCGTGAGGCCAGCCGCGGAGTTGGAGACTTATAGGTTGGCCGGTGTGTTCCTTATCCTATCAATGGAAAACTCTCTCTCTCTCTCTCTCTCTCTCTCTCTCTCTCTCTCTCTCTCTCTCTCTCTCTCTCTC
>BFEA01000074.1:2959206-2973033 GCA_003427395.1 Chara braunii | reverse complement strand
AAAAAAAAATTGTATCTGGTCTCAACCATAAACCAGGGGGGTCCGGCGTTTTGGGAACGCCGGACCCCCAGGATCAAAAAATTCCGACCGGATTTTGGCAAAAAAAGTCAGTTTTGATTTCGTTCAAAAAATATAATATATCCGTTTTGACGAAATGGCGGTTCTCTTCTTTCCGTCCTATCCATACCTCATGATTCCTGGGTACAGCGCGGAGAGTTTAACTCTCCACGGACCCCTGAAAATTTTAGCGAACCTAGCTAAAGCTGCGAGAGAGACCTCCGGGGGATAATCCCGGAGGTGTGTTTCCCACATCACAGCTGAAATAGATGCCTGAGTAGCTTCTTCACTCGTGGACATCCGGTGAACCCGGATCAGACTTGCGCACAGTGTAGACTTCTTCCCCGACTTCTTTGAGTACGAATGAAAGTTCTGCATTGAATGAATCCTTATCCTCCCATACTTGGCTAGATGCGCCTGGTTTCTGGTACGTGGGAGGATGTGGATAGTGACTGGCGAAGGTTCAACCATCATCCTGGTTCCTAAAAAGTCAAAAACGTTCGTCCCTTCGTCTCTCCGAACTAAACACAGATTTTTATCATAACATCTCTCAAACAAGTCGAAGACCCATTCTGCTATCTTCATTGATCTTTCGCTATCTGTGTTACATGCCACTATCAGCGTAACATCATCAATCATTCTCATGCCTTGGACTATGTGGCGATCGCTCCCCAGGGACTCAAGAAACATCGCCTCTGACCTGGCACATACTAAACATGCTATTGCGGGACTGGAATTCCTTCCCATAGGAATTCTGAACTCCTGCCTCAGCAACTCACCGACGCATTTCACGTATGTATTCTCCAACTCAAATTGCACTGCACTTAACAGCAGGGCAAAGTCCACAAGTACAAAGCCCTCGGTCTTTCTACTATTCCTAGCCATCATACACAGTCTTCCTCTCTGACTCACTCCTACTCCTATCTTTCCCTTTTTTCTGTGAAACTCAATCACCCATTCGACCGCTTGCATTACACTGCCATGTGAGAGTCTGGCAAACATATCTTTAATATCGTAATCCCGGGCTACTGCAAAATCCTCCATTTGCCTTAGCTCCTTCTCTATTCCTGCCGACTTCATACGTAGATCATCTGTACACCTCAAATCAAAGTGTCTGCTCTCTCCGATTCCGAGAAGCATGAATCATATTGCTCGGCCCACTCTCGAACCTGCGAGCCGTGCCGGATCCTTCGATGCTGGCGATATCGGTCTCCATCTCTCGAGATCTTTATCTTTTGGGATGACGTACCCTTGTCCCACCTGACCTCCCTTGCCCCATTCTCCTATCTTTTTCAGCCCTCTCCTCTCATAATCATTCCTCATTCCCTTCATAACTGTTTCTTCGGTTCCTTGAATTATACGGTAGCTCGGACTCCGATTAAACGCCATTCCACATGCTTCCAAGTACAACACCGAACATATGATCAGTGAGGCTCCGGGGTTACGATCCACCGGTACCGCAATCAGGTGTTCGAACTTCCGAAACCAACTCTTCACCTCCTTGACTGTCATAGCCTTGATTACCCGATCCACCTGTACCTTGAAACACGCTGCTACTCCCTCATCACTAAACTCCACGTGCTTCCCCTCCGACCAAGTCTTCACCCCCTCCCTCATGCACCGTCGCAGCTCTTCTTCGAAAATATCTTCTTCGCATGTCACATTCCTCGAGTTTTTTACAAAATTCGGAGTCTCCGGAACATCATCTAGCCTCACTCTTACATGCCCGTGGACGCGTGGAAGATCAGATCCCACACAGCTGCATACGACCTTACTCACTCCTGCGCACATGCGTTGGTTGTGGATTATTTGTCCCACCGTAAATCTTTTCCTGAATACCACCCTAATCCTCGCGTAAAGATACTTCGCCAAGCACTGATCATACACCACTTGCTCAATTGCTCTCATGGCAAGTTCTCTTACCTCTCGTTGGTTGATCCCGTTGGAAAATGGTACTCTGATAATTGGTCTCTTCCTAATCTCAGTGCTGAACCTCGCCTTGACTATTCTCGTGATCTTTAGTTTCGACGAATTCCGCATATACTTCCTCCCAAATGTATTGGTTGTCTTGAACAACGCGATGAGCTCGGCGGTCTTCTTCCGATATAGCTGCCTTATCCTCCACGGTTTCCGCAGTAGGTCCCGGAGCACATTTCTTCTATGTATCACGTCTGTTGTGCTTATGCGGATCCGTACTACTTTGAAGACTCCCCCTTCCTCGATCTCACCCTTGCATTCACTAAGCCTCTGTTTCTCCCCTCGTACCTCTAATATACTTTCCCCAATTCTTCCCTTCACGATCTTCCATTTTTCCGCCCAGATTTCCCCTCCATTCGACTTGAACTCTCCATCTCTCCCCATTTGCTGAAACAGCTCAATCAGGGACGCGGCTCCCCCAAACGTAATGATTCTTCCTTGCTTCGTTGTCGATCTCCTCTTCCCTCTCTCCCTCTTCCCTTTCCTCCTCCTCGTCCTCCGTTTGCCGTCGCTTCTTCCCTGGGTATTCAGTGCTGGGGAAAATCTTCCGATCAACGCCTTCTCTATTACCGTAGGTTTATCTGCGCCTACCAAGATGGGTAGCACCAAATACTTATCCCATCCAAAAACTTTCAGCCATGGATGTAGCTTTGGCACATTCCCGAGTTTTCCCAGGATCGCGAATCTAACATATTCGGTCCATCGGAGGATAAAACTCCTCGTGGTGCAGCCAATATATGTGTGTCTGCACTACGGACTTACCAGAGCATAGACGCCTGCCTTCCTTGTTTCAGATTCTTCGTCTCTTCGCTAATCATCCGGACCCATTTTCTCGCCCATGGACATCCCCCTCTCAGCACAATCATAATGAACCTTCACACAATCTCATCTTCTACCTCAGAATCTAGAATCCCATTAAGAGGTGCTCGCTTCCCTCTCGCCTTCATCAGCAGCTGTAGCGGCCCTAATCCGTCCATCTCGTACAGTTCCGTTACCCTGGATCACCGTAGGCATATCCTCCTCATCCTCGTGATAGTGGCGACACGTATGCAGATTTGCTCGTTTCCCCGAAGGCCAACTTTGCTCTCGCTTACTGCCACATTTTTCCTTCGCCATTCGATTCCTTCTTCGTTACAAATTCTTTGGAGTTCGGGTGCTTTTTTCGCCAACAGTGACTTATGCATTTCCAGGACAAATTCCAGTACTCCTTCGCATACTCCCTCCCTATTCCCTTTCTCCTTCCGCGGTGGTGTGTGCGCTTCTTCCGGAATATCTTCAACGACGATCGGAGTTTTCTTTGTCGTTCTCACCCGCGTCGTTGATACTGCTTTCTCTTCTATGCTCCTCCGCTTACCTTTCCTCTTCTCGATCGCATCTACGAGCCTTGTTGCCTCCTGCCTCACCTCCTCGCTATCGTCCTCGGATTCGTCAATATAATTGCAAATCTCTCTCAACATTCGGGCTTTCGTCCGAGGTGACTTCTTCTTTATCAACGGCCCTGTTGGGTTGCGCACCGGCTTCGACTGCTGACTCACCAGTTTCGCTAGCCTAGCTTCAAGTCGTGCTTCTCGCGCTTCGGCTTCTCTCAACCTCGCCGCTTCTTTCCTTACCTCTTCCTGTCTTCTCCTCTGCTCCTCTCGTTCTAAGTCATTTTTTTCTTCCTCATTCTTCTCTCTCTGTATTTTCTTACGAAAGTACGTCTTCATCTCATTCATTTCTTCATCTCCTGCTCCTGGTAACTGCCCTTGTTGATTCTGCGCAGGTGGTTTCCCATTCCCTGCTGCCCAGCAGTTTTGGGCGTAATGCCCTGCTTTCCCACACAGGTAACATGTCACTGCTACTGGTGGGTTGATCGCAGGGCTTACTCCCTGCATCACGCCTGGCATCACACCTGGCACCATTCCCGTGTATACTGGCACCTGCATCTGAGGAAGGAACTGCTAGGGACTCGCCATCTTAGCTTCTCCTCCTTCCTTGCCTCCTCCTCCTAAACCATTGATTCCTAATTAAGCACCCTATACTATGAACCCTCCCCAGTACTAACTCTAAATATCCGATTGCTTCCTCTTTGCCTTCTTGATCACCAAAGTGGAGTGCTACAAAAATTGCGGGAGTGAGTGTATATTCAATCAATCTCTGAAGTTCAATCCACTGCCTCTCAAGCTCTAGATCCCCTAAAGTTACGTGTCGATATCACACTTCTCTCCTACCAAGTACTTGCAAGTAATCGAGAACCGTAGAACAACCGTCCGTTCTTTTACTAAACTCTTACCCTCGGTAATCTGAGAAAATACTAGTCCTCCTATCACTGAAATAATCACGCTTCCCCACACGGCTAGTCTCCTTGTCCCTAGCTTAACCATGCCCGCGCTCCTCTCAAGACGATCACGCTTGAAATCGCAAACGCAGTGTTGCTGCCCATAACTCGTACATAGCCACCGATCCTCTATCAGTACACGTCGGTTACCACGCTTCAGGAGATACGATTACAGAGATACAAGCTCGACATGAAGACCAACTTCGATTCGCACTCAGCGATAGCAGCGAAGGAGATTCACTAAAAAAACTCAAAAAACCATCTCCTTCATGACTCTCGTACATTCTCACGACGCATCCCTCGACGCGTTTYGTTGCTGGCGCTAYAGCAACTCATCAGGAGGCTCTACCCGAAAGGTAAGTACTGCCCTTAGTGAGGATTGGTTCTCTCACTCGGCTTTTTATCCTTCTCGTTCGCTGTCTCGATCATCCCGTAAGTACTTGTGATGCCGATAGTAGCTACCCTTTCTACTTCCTACCCAGTCTACCTTACGTGCTCTCTCTAGATCTTTGGGCCTTGTACCTTCAACCTCTTTCTCTATCCTCACTTCCCTCCCCCTACACCGCCTGCTATCTCGTTTCGTTTCTCCTTCTATTCCTATTTCTGGTTTTGTCCATCGTTCGCTTCTTCTCCCCCTTCCGCCTTCCTTTCATCTTCAAGTTTGCATCACCGCGGATCCTATGCCTCCTGTCTCGCTTCCCGCTCCAGTCCTTTTCTTAGTAAATCTGACTCTGTCTTCCCATAATACGCCGTACCCTTCCCATCTTCTGATCCGCCAGCCGTATCTTGGTGACTCTTTCCGAGATTTTTTTACTACACTTTTCTCTTCCTTCATACGTGGGTCCCATCCGTTCTCGCCGTCCGAATTCGGTATCCCTGTCTCTTATACACATCTAGATGTGTATAAGAGGTATCCACTGTGAATCTGCCTGCTTTCCCGGCCTATCTATCGATTCAAAAATTCAAAACTGCTTTTTTTCCTAATATTATATCTCACACTCCGATTTTCTGTTCCCTCCTAACCTTAAGAAAGGGAAATTGGAAACTTGGATAATATTACAGAGAACGGCAGATGGAGGGAAATTCTTCAAAACTGCTTCGGTCCTACCACTATATGTCAAGCTCCGATTTTTTGTTCCCGCCTAACCTTAAGAAAGGGAAATTGAAAACTTGGATAAAATTACAACGAACGGCAAAATGGCGGGAAGTTCTTCGAGCTTCAAACTCAGAATAAATCCACATAAAACAGACCAACATTCATAAAGTACAGTGCCCCCGGCTCGATGCTACTTGTCTCTCAATTGTCTACTCTTATTTCCGTCCTACCCATACCTCATGATTCCTGGGTACAACGCGGAGAGTTTAACTCTCCACGGACCCCCGGAAATTTTAGCGAACCTAGTTAAAGCTGCGAGAGAGAGAGAGAGAGAGAGAGAGAGAGAGAGAGAGAGAGAGAGAGAGAGAGAGAGAGAGAGANGAGAGAGAGAGAGAGAGAGAGAGAGAGAGAGAGAGAGAGAGAGAGAGAGAGAGAAAGAGAGAGAGAGAGAGAGAGAGAGAGAGAGAGAGAAAGAGGAACGGGGATATGGTGGAACAATGCCTTTCTTCCCACCTTCTGTGAAATTTTGATTCCAACGCTGGCCAATTTTGTTGCGGCAGTTTCAGATTTCTTTGTAAATCGTCTCGGATTTTCTGTTTCGTATATATATATATATATATATATGTATGCATGTTGATGAACAAACTTGTGTCTCCTTTCTCGAGTTGTTTCCGATTTCCAAATTTTGTTTTGTTTAATGGCGTTAGCTTCATTTAAATTCCGTCACTTTCTAATACGCATATGTGCTGCGTGCACAGCGATCCATGAGGTTTCAATTCCCCCGGATCTGGCCGGATACTCTCGGTGAGCATGTCTTGCCTGACCACTTGCTCTAAGTTCATGCATGATTGCAGGAATGATCTGATGTATTTGTCTTTGATGTTGGGCAATCGCTTCTTTGTTGCATGATGGTATGGATATGTATGTAATAATTGGATCTCACTCTGAATGATGATGGTGGCATGAGGAGAATAAGTGCATGCATACAGGATAGACCGACCCACGGACAGAAGCACCTATTACCAACTTATCCGCGCGACAAGATAGGATCAGAGCAGTCTGCCTGCGCAAGCGCCCGTGTATGACAACAAGTCCGACAGCAGAGTCTGCAACATACACTCGCGTCTGCATAAGCCCAGTTGCGATATCGGTTCATCAGGAAATGAATGTAATTACAGTCCATTGAGTAGGATATAGCGGTGGAAACTCCCTTCTGGGTCACCGACCGCGAGAGCTTAAGGAACCCAGAGTATCGGACGTATTGGGAGAGGGAACAACTTAGGCGATGAAGAAACTCACGAAATCCTGACTACCCCTGTCAGACTGAGAACGATCGACTGTGCAGGGGCGATTTCTAGTGGGTAATAAACCAGGATTCTCGGATTCCGGACTATCCCGACACCCGCAATAGACAGTATTATCTAACCCCAGGCTGCGTTGCTATTACTACCTGTTTTCCTCCCTATTACATCCTTCTCCCGTATCATCACCTAACGGTTGTTCCGTGGGACTCCATAGCTCGTTACTGGCCCCGCACACCGTGCCCGGAGTGCCAGCAATACAACGAGTATCGCGAAGCAGGGTTCATCTGACGAACCCGCCCTGAAGCAGAACTTCAGGAACACAGTCTCCGACTACGACCATCCTCGTCAGACTTGGAGATATGCATTGACCGACGACGGTACATGCGCTCTTAGAGAGATACTCATAGCGTTCCGCCTGTACATCAGATACATCCCCGACCCAGGTCGCGAGATCGGCGATCGCCCCGATTTTGAGCTAAAACGAGACTCCTACCCCTGAAACTTGACGTCGGAGATTCCTGTTCCGACCTGAGACTCCACCCCCACTTTCCTAAAGTCCTTGGCACACCCCTCTTCGCACTTCCAGGCCCACTAACACTCCGAAACAGGAAGTCGCATTGGGCGTGAGGTTGACATCGGAGCCGACACATGTCAAGACAAGGGATTGACAAGGGGCTCGACACTTATGTTCAACCGATCTGGCGATTCCGAGAAGAGGACAGTCCGCGCAGAGAAACGGGCCAGCACGTGAACCCGTAGTAACACGGAGCAGGTCTGCAGGCAGATTCGCCAACGACATGAATGCTAACCAGGCACAAGAGGCAGTGAACCCCGCTGGCCTCGCGCCTCCACAGCCGGCACGTATTCGCGCACCAGCAGCTCTGCCGGATCTATATTTGTTTGATTATGTTCATCATTTAGCAAAAGCATGGCTTGCCACGCTCCGAGAACAACAATACGACGACGACAAAGCCAAGATCAATATTCTGGTCCAGTTAGGGGGCGACGCCCACCATTGGTTTAGTACCTATGTATGGGTTGATCTCCCTACCTTTGAAAGAGACTTCATCGACAGATTCGACTACATTCACCCCGAGCAAGCGTTCTTCATGATTAAGGAGCGAGTGCAAAAGCCCCTCGAATCCATCGCAGAGTACCGCAGCAGATTCTACCGGTTATTCGTAAAATCCCAGAGGGACGAAAAAGTAGGAAGAAACTTCTTTATAGACGGACTCGGAAGTAGAGCAATACGGGTCAAATTGTGAAAGCAGTTTTCCCCCATCACCTTTACTATGACGCAGATTATGGACGAGACTGAGGAAATGGAAAGGAAGTTCGCCGCTAGCTTCCTCGAAGGGTTAGACCACGCTAAGGAAGGAGATTCTTCGGAAGTAACTAGAGCTAAAATGGAATTAGCAGCACTCCAGCAAAAATTCAAAAACATAGGCTTTGTATCAGGCCCCGTAACCGACCTTGAACAGGTGGCAACCCAACGGCCTCCTCCCGATCAAAGTGCAGGACCCTCGGTGGCAAGAATACCTGTTTGGACACCTGCCCCAGCAGAAAAGGCAGACGATTCGAACGCGATATTAGAGATCACACGTATGTTAGTAAGCCTCCTGCAGGAAAGCAAGAAGGAACAACGTGAGTACAATACTGAATGGAGTTGCTAATGCGCTCCATGCGCCCCATTAATGTCTACGCTGCCCCCTTCCCTGCCGGAGCACCTGCTGCGGCAGCAGCGGCGGGAGTTGGTGTAAGTACGACACCCAGAACAGACATGTGTTACTCGTGTCACCAGCCTGGCCATATGGCAAGGGACTGCCCCCAGCGGCAGGTACGGATAGGAGCAGCCCCATCGGCGGCAACTCCCTTGGCTAACGGACCAGGACGGGTAGGGACGATGGTAGAAGAAACCGACGGGGCAGTGTCTGCAGCGGTCGTCACTGAAGAGGCCGCATAGCTTATCCCGCTCGATCAGTTTATATCTTTGGGATATTCGGGGTTGGGTATGATTGGGGCAATCCAGCCGGTGGACGAAGAACGAGAGACCTCGGAATGGAGACCATCCCCCAGTGAAATGGAATCCAGTGGTCCCACGTTCATTACCAGGAAGATCGATGTGCTCCATATCGTTCGAGCATTAGATCACCGCATCCCACTCCCGATCAGACACCTTTTGTCCATATCGGAACAAGCTAACCATCACACGCTGCAGCACTGTAAAGCCAATCGAAAACGGTTCGCACTCGCCAAGCTGGCAACGATAAAGGGGAAAACCCCTGCGAAAGAAGCAAAACCTGACGCATCGAGAACCTCAAAACCCGTGTACCTGAGGCTCATTCAAAAAAGTGATCACTTTTTGCATATCAAAGCCATACCGTGGATATCCGCGGAGTGTGACGTGAAAATTTGGGGAGTTCTCTACAATGCAATCATCGATTATGGAGCAGCCATATTAGCCATATGCCTGAGAGTAGTAGAGAGGGCAGGGAGACGGAAAGATTTGATTCCACTCACTAAGGGAGACCGTTTGATCTCCACCGACGAAGAAAAGATCTGAGCAGTCGGGAGAATGACAAATGTCGTTTTTATACTGGGAAAAGTCCACGCCTTGGGAGACGTATTGGTCCTCAACATAAACTCGTACGATGTACTCTTGGGACTACCCGCCTTAAACGCCCTTCAGGCCAACCTGGACTTCGAGGGACGGGTAGTAGTTCTCAAAAATACGGGTGGCAAGCCATACACAATCCCTATGCGTCTCACCCTCCACACGACGGTCGGCTCGACACGTAGAACCCATCCGGATACATTTGGGCCGATCCGAATGATCACATGGGAAGGACTGGTTGACGATTCAGAAACATCCAGCGAGGAACAGATGTCCTCACCTCCCGAGGACTCGGACAACGAAAAAGAGACAGACTCGATGATTCAAGAGTTGACGCGGAAGGTAATCAGTTACCCAGTCCGACAGAAAATAACAAAGACATTCATGCTTACCGAAGAGAAAGCCCGACGGACCCGAGCGCTTATCATAGGGGAGCCGCTAGTACAGATTGAGGATGCTCGATTCTTCGGAACCCCCTCGAACCCTGTACGAAGGAGCTGCCCCGCTACTGCCACGATACCTTGACAAACGCTTGTTCTGCGATGTTACAGACTTACCTCCCTGATCGCCTCTCACAACGGAAAAGGAGGTACGATTACTGCGCCTAGGAGCGGAAACACAGGCTTCGGAACCCCCTGGGTACCCCGAAGCCTCGCTATTTGAAATTGCGATAAAAGTCACAGAGAAGTCGGAAGACCCTCGGGACATTGAGGACGGGATAACCCCCGAAGAACACGTGGCCATCCGAGAAGAAGAGGCTCAGATAGTGGTCACCGTATTCTCGTGGCGGTCGAATAACTCTTTTATTGCTTCCCCACCGCCCCGGGACATGAAATCGATACGCACCAAGCACGTGTCGGTCATCATTCACGGACAACCCTACGATTTACACGTGCCGAAATGCGTGCCCGACAAAACTCACCAACTAATTGCGGATATTCTCACTTAGTATCGGGACGCCATTAGCGTCAAGGATGCAGACATCGGGTTGTCCCTGGTCAGACAGCATGAGATTCAGACCGGTAAGCACCCACCGATCCACTGCAAGCCTTACCGATACTCACTCACGGAACAAAAGGCGGCATTAGAGCGCATCCCCGAGTTCGAAGCTAACGGTTGGATCGAACCCGCCACAGGTCCTTTGTCTTTCCCGGTAGTTTTAGTTCCAAAGAAGAATGGATCCATTCGCATTTGCATTGATTATCGAAAATTAAACCATATCATGATTAAGAATGCGTACCCTCTCCCCCGAATTGATGATTTGCTGGATGTGATTGGGTGTGCTAATTATTTTAGTAAATTTGATATTCTACATGGATTCCATCATGTCTTGGTAAGGGAAGAGGACCGTCTAAAGACGGCCTTGGTGTTGTTTGATGGCACGTGGCAGTGGGTTCGTTGTCTGATGGGCATATACAATGCACCGGCGACTTTCCAGAGAGCGATGAATGTCACCTTTCATAACTTCGTTAACAAGACCAGGCTGGCTCAAGGAATGATCAATTTTTCCGTCATTGTGTACATGGACGACATTTTGGTGTATTCTGATTCGTTCCACGGACATGCGCAGCATATCGAATGGACACAAGGAACGTTGCCGGACGCTGGCTTCAAGATCGCGTTGGAGAAAAGCCAAATTTTCCTACCCGAGATCTGGTTCCTTGGGTACGTGGTAACACGAGGGGGCTTGAGACCGGATTCGAGGAAAGTTGAGGCAGTTCGGGAAGCACCCACGCCCACGTCACTGACGCAGGTTCGAGCCTTTCTGGGACTAGCCTCGTATTACCGACGATTCATCAAGGGATTCGTGGCAATTGCTCGGCCTCTGACGAACCTCATACGGAAGGATCAGCCGCTGAACTGGGAAGCAGAGTGTGAACGGGTCTTTTCCACTCTGAAAGAGACCTGGCCTCGGCGCCTATTTTAATTCCGCCCGATCCCGAGTGACAGTTCCTACTCATTACCGATTGGCAGTCCGACGCAATCTCCGCTAGGACGGGCGGGAACACGTGGTCGAGTATGCTTCTCAGACAGTACCAGACGAAAGGAAGAATGACTCGGCGCCCCAAGGAGAGTGTTATGTTGTAGTATGGGGAATCCAACACTTCCACCCATATCTCTATGGGCAAAAGTTCCTCCTCGTAACGAATCACGAGCCCCGACTGGCACTCAAGAAGCTCACCAACTACACGGGTATGATTGGGCGATGGGCAGTAACGCTGCAGGAGTACGAGTTTGACATCGTCCATCGGAAAACGAAGAGGCACAGGAATGCGGACAGGCTAACGCGTCTGCACAAGCCAGGCAAGGTGCCGCGTGGCGAGGAGATCACCCCGTGGAAGGAGCCGGAGCCGCCCAAGGGGCCGGGATACGGCCAGGTGAAGGTGCTCCCTCGACAGACGAAGAAGTGACATGTGTCCTCATGGCGGCCCACGGAGAAGGAAACGTTGAGGGTCCACTCTCTCCTTCCTCTTCCTCCCTGCCTTCCCTACCCGACCGTTTTTGTTTTCTCTGTGAGTTCATCTCTCCAGTTTATTCGATGTCATCCAGCATAGGAATCCCCAGAAGTCGTGGCTCTGCCCTCTATGTCGTACTGGTAAGATCCCGACAGAGGCTCGATTCCTGGAAGCAATGTCGGAAGGTCTAGAGAAGACTCGATTGTTTAGACAAGTGAAGGTGTGGACAGATGTCGCCTTAATAGCTACAGTTATCGGGAATTCTCTCTGAGAGATCTCTAAGGAGGATAGGAGACGGGCCAATGAAAGATCACGGGATTATAGGTGGAACGGAGGATGGTTAGAAAAGCGGAAAACCGACGGGAGCGGGATCTGAATGTCGGTACCGTATCCGTTCATGAGGTATGACTGGGTGAAATCCGCCCACGAGGAAACGGCAACACATTTCGCTGTCAGAATTATCGAGGCAGCCATCGACAAAAATGAGTGGTACTAGTCCAATATTAGGGACGGTGTTAAATTTATTGTTAAAAATTGTCCCGTCCGTGCGGCAGACAAGGCGCCGATTCAGCCACCTAGGTCAATAGTGCCCACCGCAGTCCAACGGCCATTTCAGAGGGTTAGCATGGATACGACGGATATCGTCGTGCCCCTTGGACCGAATAGTTGTGAGTATTCAATTCTCTTGGTGTTCGTCGACCACTTTTCGAAGTGGATCGAGGCCTACCCATGTTGGACAAGACAGATAGCGGAAATAGCGTGGTGTGTCAACCGTTTCCTCGGGATGCATCAGGATACCGAGGAAATCCTTACGGACAATGGAGCAGAATTTCGAGGGGAGGTCATGAGGAATCTAGTCGTACATGGGGTGTCTATTCGTAATACCACCCCCCATATGTCTCAATCGAACGACCTCGTAAGAACCACCAACCGAGTAATCAAAACGGCACTCCGACGGAATATCGCAGCTAGGGACACGCGGCAGTGGCCTAATATCGTAGATCATATCCTGGCCATACACCGAGGGACCCCGCATGAATCCACGGGACTTTCGCCATTTCAACTACGAACCAACAGCCTAGCTTGCGTCTCGATATTGAACCTGAATGATGAAACGACACTCGGTCGACGTCCCATGAGAGCGACAACAAAGAAAAAGGCCAAACGCCATTTGAAACTTATGGAACGGGCCCTTCCGAGATTGGCCCGAAAAAGGCAGAGAATGATCGAATTGGCCCACGGCCGCCAGGTTCGTAGTTACGAGGCCCGAAACGGAAATGCAGGCCCCCGGCCCAAGTATAAATTGGGGGACTTGGTGCAGGTGAGGAAATGTGCTCGTCAAGGGAAACTAGCGCCACGATTCTTCGGGTGTTTTCGAGTGATCGAGCTCGGGCCTAACGGTGTGAACACTGTGCGCCTCGCTCCCGAAGTGTCAGGTAGCCGGTCTGCTAGACCCATAGTCTGCCACGTGTCCCATCTTCGCCATCTCCCTGCTTCCTCCCCTCCCTCTCCAACTGGTTCGCCTTCATAATCTGAATCCGAGTGGCAAAGCGACGATCAGCGTGTGAGCGCGAGCGCACGCGTGCGCGCTCACGCGTGTGTGTGTATGTGTGTGTGTATGTGTGTGTGTGTATGTGTGTGTGTGTGTGTGTGTGTGTGTGTGTGTGTGTGTGTGTGTGTGTGTGTGAGTGTGTGTGTGTGTGTGTGTGCACACGCGCGTGGGAAGTGGGGCGTGGGGGGGCGACCCCTCCCCCACCAATCAATCAATCAATCAATCAATCAATCAATCAATCAATCAATCAATCAATCAATAAATAAATAAATAAATAAATAAATAAATAAATAAAAAAACAAAAAGTAAAATTGAATAATCTTCCGCTAGAACATTGAAATATACAGTACTAAGTGTGTATGTGTGTTTGTCTATGTGTCTGTGTGCGTGTGTGTGCGTGGGAGGTGGGGCGGGGGGGGGCGACCCCGCCCCCACCAATCAATCAATCAATCAA
>BFEA01000074.1:2936651-2952719 GCA_003427395.1 Chara braunii | reverse complement strand
GATGTTCACTTTGAATGGGTTCCCCTCCTCGCACTCAAAGTGAGTAGAGTGCTCATATGAGCTCACTTGGGCAGCATGGGCACTCCTCATGCAAATGTGAGTGTGGCGGACTGCTTCCTCAGCTTATGCACCAGACCAGCCCATAGACCTCCCTATGTGCCTCCAAGTGAATCGAGGTAACCCCAAGGCCAATTTTCACCACGAGGCCTCTTCGGTGGTACCCAGACCTCATTTTGGTAAAGTACATACAGTCTGAGTAGTTGGTACTAACTCGGACTGCCTCTTGGGCCTCCTCAAGCCTCTTTTCCTTTTTCAAATGTTGCCCCTTTGAGTCCACATGCCCAAGGGGCAGCCTTACTTGAAAGAAAAAGTCCTTACCGACCTTTTTCTCACTTTTTGTTGTTTCTAATCCATTTTTGGTAGGTCGAGATATTTTCTCATGTCTCGGTGCCATCTCAGCCTTAGATCTGGCTGAGATCCAAGGCCAATATTATTCCGAGTTACCCCCAAGCGGTCTTTGCTTCAATTTTGAGCCCCTAGGCTCACTTTTCAATTTTTGGTGCATTTGGTCCAAAACAAATTGTTGCATCTGGTCTTTTTTTCTTGCCAAATGCACAGTTTCGGTTTTTTCCTCTTTTTGTTTTCTTTCCATTTTGGGTTGACAACTCATTCCGGAGTTGGCCGTTTAAGTTGGCCCCGCAAAAAATGGTCATATGCTCTCCTCCATGAGATGTGATCTCAGATTCATGGTCCACAAAAAAACGGTCCACTCCTTTTTGCATTTTTTAAAATTTTTGTCATTTTTAATTCAGATATTACAGAGATGTCCTCCAACAAATCTGGAGAGATGAGGTCACAGTAGGGACCTGCCAATCCTTACTGCACCAGTCTCAACTGACCGATACATTCTCCTCCACTCTTTTTTTCCATTTTGTTTCATTTTTCCTCATTTTTCTCTCATTTTTCTGCCTTTTTTTTTCCTTCTGTTGTGACAAGTGTCAAGCAACCGTGCGCCCTCTTTCTAGGCCTTAGATCCTTATTCGTTGACAAATTCACGCTTAGCAGTTGGTCGTTGCATCTCGAACCACTCAAGTCCTCCCCACTCTTTCATATCAGTTTCATTTTCTAGTCCTGGCGGTGGTCCCGCCGGCGCATGTCCCAATTTTCAACTATTTTTATTTGGGCTCATCTAGTCCCCGGCATCATTCTCGCCTTCTACAACTCTTTTTTGCCTACTAGTCTGCAAAGTTGGTCGTGCGCCAAATGATGCATGGTCCCCCTGTACAAGAGAAGGGACTTCATCTCCAGAGTCCTTTGTTCCTTAACCTCATGTTATAATTCAAATTCAACTCAAAATCAATTTGTCCCCACTATGATTAGCTCTTAGTCCCTTCCTCGTTATTTTATTCATATGTTTGACTAGTTGTGATTTGACTCGGTATCGATGGCCCCTTTTTTTTTTTTTTTTTTTCAAGCTCCTTTATGATTCTAATTGTTTCTCCTCTCTCCTATTTATGTATTCTCCTAATTCCTTTCACCTTTGATAGTTTGTTTACCCACTTTACATGCGACACCACCAATAACTTTCTCGTTCAACCGTTCGGTCCAATGATACGAGCAACAATGATTTAAGAGTGTTCGGTTTCTACTTTATATTGTGTTTCCGGGCTGTACATCCGACGTTGCAAATACACCCACATGCAATTGTCTAGGCTTCATTATCCCTAGTAGCTTCTTTGTGATTGGTTTTATTGACCCAATTACGTCACCAATAACACGCTAAGTCTGATTGCTTAAAGTTCGTTTGTTGTAACTATTTATTCTTTCTTTCAACATGATATATTTGGTTTTTAATCAGACTGTCCAAAATGTATTTGTCAGTCATAATTATTTATTTATTATTTCCAACACCATATAGTTTGGTTTTCGGACTATCTAAATCCCTTCCTTATGTGTTTTTCATATAATCAAAAAAATTGGCGATGTAAAGTTATTTTATTCAATTTTTTTTTCCAGTGATGTGCTCTCTTTATTTAGTTTTTTCTTACGTTAGACTGATTGGGCGATGAATGGGGGTATGAATCACAAGTGAAAGTTTATCAAGGGATTGGAATTAATGCACTTGAGAGTAGGTTAACAATTTTTTTTTTTCTCATCATACCAGCAGTTTACTAACAGTTTTCTATTAGCAAATGAGTTTTTACTCACTTCAAAATCATGTTTTCATCACGATTTTGAAAAGTTTCAAGATGAACACCTACCTTGCTTTGCCCTTGGATTAGACTTGGAGAAACTTACGTTACCGTAGGGAGAGCAAGAGGAGAGGGAGTGGTTTCAGGGTATTCATTTTTTTCACCACTTCAGCGATTTCATTTTTTTCATCATGCATCTACGTGAGAAGAGCGAGTTAGGGGTTCGAGGGTATTCACTTCTTTCACCACTTCACCTTTTTCACTTTTTCCATGATACACCGAACCTTAGTTAGGTCACCGTAGGGAGAGCAAGGGGAGGGGGGGTGGTTTCAAGGTGTTCACTTTTTTCACCACTTCAACTTTTTCATTTTTTTCATCAGAGGTTGAGTGTTAAAAAGGGGGGAGGAGGTCAAGGTGTTTATTTTTTTCACCACATCATATTTTTTATTTTTTTCGCCATGCACCAAACCTTGGCTAGGTCACCGTAGGGAGAGCAAAGGGAGGGGGGAGGGGTGTTCATTTTTCTCCCACTACAGCATTTTTATTTTCTTCATCATACGTCGACGTGAGAAGAGGGAGTTAGGAGGTGGTTTCATGTTGTTCACTTTTTCACCACTTCACATTTTTTATTTTTTTCGTCATGCACGGAACCGTACCTAAGTCACCATAAGGAGAGCAAACGGAGGGGGGGCGTTCCGAGTCTTCAGTTTTTCACAATTTTTTTTTCATTATCTTCATCATAGGTTGAATGTCAAGCAAAGAGAGGCGAGGGGGGTCAAGGTGTTCACTTCGTTCACCACTTCACATTTTTCACTTTTTTCGTCATGCACAAAACATTATTCAGATCATCATAGGGAGAGCAAGATGAGGAGGGGATTTCAGGGTATTCAGTTTTTTCACCACTTCAACATTTTTAATTTGTTCATCATGCATCGACGTGAGAAGAGAGAGGTAGAAGGTGGTTTCAGGGTGTTCAGTTTTTTCACCACTTCATATTTTTTACTTTTTTCATCATGCACAAAACCTTAGCTAGGTAGCCGGAGGGAGAGCAAGAGGAGGAGGGGTGGTTTCAGGGTGTTCATTTTTTTTGCCACTTCAATATTCTTATTTTTTTCATCATGCGTCAACGCGAGGAAAGAGAGTTAGGGGGTGGTTTCAAGGTGGTCATGTTCTTCACCACTTTCAACTTGTTCACTTTTTTCATCATGCACCAAACCTTAGCTAGGTCACCATAGGGAGAGCAAGGAAAGAGAAAGTGGTTTCAGGGTGTTTATTTTTTTCACCACTTCATCATTTTTAGTTTTTTTTTATTATTCGTTGAAGTGAGAAGAGGGAGTTAGGAGTTGGTTTCAGGGTGTTCATTTCTTCACCACTTCACATTTTTTATTTTTTTTGGCGACGAATCTTAGCTAGGTCATTGTAGGGGTAGCAAGGGGAGTCGAGTGAAAAAAATAACACCTTGACACCCCTCCCCCTTATGCTTATCACTCACCTTACGTTCAAAAAAATGAAAAGTGGTGAAAAACAAAACACCCTGAAACAATTCCCCAACTCCCTCTTCTCACTTCAATGCGTGATAAAAAAAATGAAAAAAATGAAGTGGTGAAAAAAACAAACACTCTAAAATCACTCACCCTTTCCTTGCTCTCCCTATGATGACCTTATGTTCAGTGCATGAGGGGAAAAAAACATGGTGAAGTAGTGAAAAATGTTAACATCCTAAAATCACGCTCCTCCCTCCCTCTGCTTTCACTCAACCTATGATTAAAAAAATAAAAAAGTTGAAGTGGTAAAAAAAGTGAACACCTTGAAACCACTCCCTCTCCCCTTGCTCACCCTATGGTGACCTAGCGAAGGTTTGATGCAGAACAAAAAAAGTAAAAATGTGAAGTTGTAAAAAAAAGTGAACACCCTGAAACGATCCTCTAACTCCCTTCTTCTCACGTCATGAACCCAACCTTAGTTAGTGCACTAAAACCATGAACAATGAATTATACTGTAGCATTTAAAATCTTAAAATTTACAGATTGTTGAAAACTTGAAGGAAAAATCATTAAGTGAAGCAAAAATGGTCAACGAGCATCAACAATGTAACTACACCGTCGGATGGAAATCCTGAAATTTTCGAATAGGTGGAAACCATAAAAATTGTAAAGTTTCAATGGGTGAAAATATACCCGTTAACCATGAAAATTTTGAAGCTTCAAATTAGCGAAAACCATGAAAATTACGAAAAACAGCATAATCCTCACCATGAACATCATACTCCTCACCATGAACATGATACTCCTCACTCTGAATTTAAGGCAAACAAAATACAAAATTTTTTCACTTCATAATTTTCATTACGAAATTTTTAGGTATGCTAATTTGTTTAATAGTAATTGTCATTTCATAGCAATTCAGTCTTTGGAGTGGAGACATCATCTCCGCATTGGAAGAGTCGCGAAGAACGTAACCATAAAATCACAATGTCATCGGCGTGAGATTTTGTTTCTCCCCCAACTGGTTCCTTCATTTTCTATAAGATATTTGGTGTACGATGATTTAATTAACGACAAAATAAACAATGAGGTCAAGTATTACAAACAAATCGATATTCCACTCCATCATTTTTTTTTTTTTATAAATGTCAACAAGAAGGATAAGAGTGAAGACAAAGACGAATATGTGAAATCTTAGTCGATATGTTAATTTGACGGTTTGGAAAGTGATTTTGTCACCCTTCCTATATTACTCCCTCTCGCTTTGCATCTTCTTTTTTTTAACTGCCTTCAATTTCATCACCTTTTATTCTATGACAACGTCAAGGTAAAAGTATTGCAAAATATCTAGTGTCACTGGATAGTGAGACCACTCTACAGTGGAAACATCTTAATAATAGTGAATGCTTCCTTAACCATGCATCTCGTTCTTGTCGTCATTCCTCAAGCGCCTTCTAACTTTGTCTGTTGAGATTTGTTTGTCACCCTCTTAATTTTTTCGAGTTTCACCTTCTTTCACGCACTTCTCTCTTTCCACACTTTTCCTCACACTTCCTTTCTATTATATTTTTCATTTTTAATGTTATTAATTTTATTATCGTAGGTTTTCATAATAGAATTGCACTCAATTGGATTGCATTGTTTCATGTTGATTTTTTTACAGTGCCTAATCAACATCGTTTCCTCTGTTCAATTTTTCTTCGTTCTTCATTGCTCTAAGAATTACTTACTGGACTCATGTTTGACGTCTAAATCTCATACAGAGAATGATTGATGACCTACATTTCGCCCCGGATGAAATTATAATTTTTTCGAGGCATAATTTTTTCCTCTGCCTCTAATAGGACTCCTCGTCATGTCCTTATGACCCTTATCCTTCAATATCATCAATGACATATGTAGGTGAATCCCTAATGATTGCCTCGTTTTTTCATTTATTCTCCTATTCATTTCCTCTTTCTTGCTCTAAGGATCACTTTTCAGACCAACGTCTGAACTACAAGCTTCCTAGGGCGAATAATTTATGACCAACATTACACCCCGGAGGGAATTTAACATATTTGAATGAGAAAATCAAATAACTTTGATCCCTCTTTGTCTTAATTGTATAACGATTTAGGGCATTATTGTAACAATGATATTCCAAGATCTCCATTAGCTTTGAATTTATTTTGAAAAAAAGTCTGAATTGATTTCCACCTCGGACAGTTATGTTTTCTGTAAAAAAAATAGAAACTTGTTGTGAACTGTTTGTTTTACAAACCAACCAATGATAAAGATGTTTCTTTTATCCTCTTTCCTTTTAAAATTATTTTTTATCATATGCATTATTTTATTCTGATCATATACACGTGTGATCAACAACTTGCACAATTTTAGAATTGTTACATATGTAATGCATTTTTGTTTCAAGTATGTTATCTTTCATGCCTTGGTTTGTTTTTTTGGAAGCAGGGAACGATATATAAGAGATGTTTGATTCAATTATTTTTCTAGTATGTTGGAGTGTTTATTATTTTTTTTGTTTTGTTCTCATTGTACCAAGAATATACTAAAAATTTATTTTTTTATTGTATTTGTTTCCTTTCACACCTTAACGAACTCATATATGATAAAAATATTTTGAATATGTTTTTGAAGTTGGGCTTGCTCTCCGTGCTTTTATTGGGACACCACTTTTTTTTCTTAATGACAATTCACCTGAAAGCTTCGGTCGCCTTTTCTTCATTCTTCGCTTTTCACCTAAGTACTGCTTTGTCACCCTTACTTGAGTACATCATCTTTAAGCACGAGTGGTTACTCCCCTTTATCCTTCTTTCGATAACTTCACTCCTTTAAACTTACTTCAAGTTTTTTTGTCTTTTAATGACAATGTAGATTTATCATCATTTAGAGTATGTAGCCCTCCACACCAAGTTTTCATCATGTATGGCTCTCAGGACCTTCCGTTATGCTCCCTCCTCTTCATTGCCTTTCACCTCGTATTTGCATGCAAGTTTCCCCTTCTTTGCAACTATAAATCTCGCAAGCATACTTATTTATCTTCTTCTTACACGATTCGCGAGTTTGGTTTCATATTGGGTGATAAATGAATCAGGTATTCCCTGAGTGCTCATTACAATCCGCAGAAGTAGTTGCATCGCTGTGACATACGGTCTGAACATATGAGAGCTTATGCGATGATCGGAGTGACGAGGTAACTCTAAAGACCGATAATATTATTGTCTGGAATTTTGCATTTGTATGTATGACAAACCCTAATTTCTTCTAGTTGACTGATTAAGAGTGAAGGATTAAGCTATGTTATGATTTTAAAAAGTGTTTTTTTCTTATAATGATTATCTTCATAATGACCTTTCCTTAGCTTGAATTGAAGTAGGGAAAAAAAATTGTTTACTTTTTTCGAATATTTTTGTATATAACCCCATCAATGCTTCTTAGTCAACACGACCATCATTCACATGTGCCCACTTTTCAGTATAACGATAAGAGGTGAGAGGTGCATAAAGAAGCTACGACATACGTTTTTCATCCTTATCGTTTTTTGTGTGAGTCTCAATGTTAGGGGTTTGTAGTATCAGAAGTTGTGATTGTGAAAGTTATTTTCCTCCTTTCTGTCTCCATGTGTCATATCACGAGGTTATAGTCATCTCGTGGTTGGTCTTTTTTTTTTTTTTTTTTTTTTTTTATCTCGAGTAATATTTTACAAATGTAGGCAAGAGGATTGTTCGTCGTGGTTTGATTTTCTATTACATGTTTTATACGGAAAAGGAGAGCGGCAAACGGATTTCAAGGCTGCCACCATTCGCTTTCGACTTATCGCTCTTAGTAACGCATAATTGCATCATTTGAGTTGTCAACCAAAGTAATATGTCTGAAAGTTTTTATGTTAGTAAAATATTTTTGAATCCATGTGTTCTTTCTAAGGCCCTAAAAGGTTTTCATACAATAGTTAGTTGTTTTATTTGCCAGTATGTTGATCATGCCTTTGCGGTAGCCAGCTATAGCCTGAATCGGCATACAAAGATTTAAGTTTTAGCTTTGAACTTCGAACCCTAGTTTTCCTAAAACCCTTTGCATGTCCTATATGTATGCTCGTAGTACGAGTCAACAACTCACTTTGAACGGAACGTGGTGTAAGACGTGAGGCTGGCATCAGAGTGAAGCACATATTCGACGAAAGGTTGAACTAGCAAGACGGACAGGATAAAACCACTGGCTCAATCTCAACCTCAACCCATGTGACAATCAACTCAATCTGAAAGTTTATCTGTTATTTGCAACCAATTAAATCGATAAATACAAAATATGAGTAATGTAAGAAAAAATGTTCAATGGATTCATATAGGGGTAGTACAAAATATCACTAATCAACCCGCTCAATAGGTCACACCCAGGGTATGAGGAGTCCCTCCTCAGAGAGGAGTCCTCAGAGAGGAGGTCCCCGTTGTAGTAGAAACGAGAATGGAGGTGGATGTAGTGGAGGAAGAGGTGGTAGACCTCCAATTGGGGGGGTGTGTTTTTCCCCCACCCCTCGCCTACTATTATAAACCTCTTACCAGATATGTGTGATAGCCCAATTCAATCTCTCATGGGTCCGACTGAGCAATTTTGTAGCTCAAGAATACCCTTCTGATAAATGTTGATTGCCACCTTGGGAGGGGATACCCACAAAGTATTAAGCAACTATCGCTCAACGCTTTGTCAAACATTTGTATTGCATTGATCCCGTAATTACCCATTATATGATTAAAGATCAGCGATAAAAGTATTTCGGAAGTTTGGTTGACTATTGCTATTAATTGAGAGTTCTTGCAAGATTTGAAAGGAATAATATTTTATTTGACGAATTGGAAAACAAATCACTTAAAGCAAAACTTAGTAGAATGAAGATACATGTCGATCAACATATATTATATCAAATCATGAAGGTAACTACTTCGATCAGAGACAACAATATAGTTAATTTTTTAGATTACGAAAACGACGAACAAGAAAAAGAACAAATTAGGTGGAGCAATTAATGTTGTTCAGGGGTCCTTCGGCCTAACGGAAGGAAGCGAGTGGGGTTTTCATTGTATTGTATTATGACTTGCCGTCGGAATAGGAACCGGACTGAAGCTCCCCAGAATAGAAGGAGTCGGGATCATAAAGCCCTGTATTAAAAAAAAAAAAAAAAAAAAAAAAAGGTCTGACAGAACCAACGAGCCGTAAGTGAAGTTATTTCCCGAATGGAGAGTAATTCTTGTATTGTAGGCGCGACAACCATGAATATGGTATATGTAAAATAACTAATGACTCCACTTCACACTTGTCTTCGTCATCTTAAATACAAGATGTGCATACTAGTAACTTTGATTTTTCTTTGATGATGTATAACTTGGTCTCCGGAGGGCATAAACAACATGCGGTTGTTTTACATAAGTAAAATGATCACATAAGTCGGATGGAGACTATCTCATTGAGTTTTTTACCGGGAGCATCATGCTTGTAGTCTGCTTTGTTGTCTTCTTCAGCACAAACGCTTATTATGTTTTACCTGCCCTCGATTGTCATCCCTATACGTCCTACTAAAATTGTGGTTGTTCTTCTACGCCAACTTGAAGTTATGATGAATGAACCTCATATATTGGTTAACAAGCTGTATACCTTATACAAGATTGTCCTAAATATGTGATAATCATCATCGTAATCCCATTTTATTACTTTTTTTTCAACCAACACATGATAAGTATGAACTTTACTTCAAGTTAAGTACAACCATAAATGCGTCCATACATCGATTGCCTCCACTCAACAGATGTCGAAAATAACTCTGCTGGATCAAGAGGAAATTTTATGTATGGTAGGTTTCGACAGATTGATCCGATTTGTAAATAATTAAAAATATTGGTCGAGTACTACCACCTGATGATGAAATTAACCACAAGTTTAAGGATGACCAATTAAATATGCATAGTGTACAAACACTTTACTTACACATGCCATTACCTATCGCGCATGTACTACCCGTATCTGAGACCGTCAAATAACAATTATTGTAGTATTGTCTAAACACTAAAATAATTTGTTTAGTCATTAAAAAACGAGAAGGAACAAAAAAACATTTTTATACGTAGAACTGTAAAAACAAAATATAAATTATATTCTTCTTATTACTCGTCTTATGCATCTTTCATCGAAATAATTTAATCTTATTGCAACCTCTGTTAGCACACGAGATGATCGTATATCGTTTTGTAAAGGTATGACCAATTAATTGGAAAAACAATTAATATGATTGCAATATATGAGATTTTCATTACCCAAACATCATCAACTATGGTTCGATAGCCCTATCGATGTCGATGATTATGAAGATGGGACAAACACCTAGTATTATGCCCTTACTTGATAGTGAAAACTGCATGACATTGGATGAATTAGGATTGAGGTAGTGAGGTACTCATCTGTGTAAGAAGAGTGCATACCCTGTGTGAAGTCAACGTACTGGATGTGTGAAACTTATAATGTGTTGATTAACTTGCCTTGGAAAAACAAGAAGAAAAAACATATTTGATCTTCCTCGGTAATGATTTTTAACACGGATTTATTATCTTAACAACTAAATTACATTAAAGTGAGTGAATTGTTAGGTATTATCCAACGATGATTTATGACAAAGAATCGTGTGATGAAAATTTGTCACGTCCGGTTCGAAGGGTGAATTTTGTTTGTTTTTTTTTACCAAATATTTTTCAGGATTCGTAAAAAAAACATAAAAATTCATGTTTCTTTTGCTCCATTAGTACAAGTTTATTTTAATATAAATTATTTTTTGTTCAATATTATGAGAGGAAAGTCTCATACCTTTCCCCTTCGTCTTTCTACTAAAAAATCTTCAAGCCAGGAGAGATGATGATCTTATTGATAAAGTCTTATGACGGAAAGTAATTCGTGAGTTTTCACGTATGCGACCTTGTCATTGCTAGATACTATAGAACTCGCATCGTACATTTGTGTCAAAGGAACTTGTGTCACAGAGGTATGTATTGTCGAGTAGAAAAATACAACCCTCCTCTTGCAAATTATTAGGGAACCATTGTTGCAAGTCTCGACAAAAACTGATATTTTGGAAGCTTTCACTGCCTTATATGATGTCCCTACTTGCTCATTATGATTATTTTAAGAGATATTGTTATGTATTTAACCTTTATTCCCAACTGCTTATAACAAAGGTCAAAATTATAGGAATGACCCAGACAAGGGTAAAAATGTAGATATGAGAAGTAATGCATCTCGCACTCGTCTTATCAAACACTAAGTGGGGATGTATGTCCCTAACAAGTTATGTCTGCATAAAAAAGGGTTTTATGGTCGGGTTGTCGGGGGAACTGGCGGTTTAAACCACCAGTACCCCCAATATTAAAAAATCAGGGGGACAAGTAACACACGACGATAAGGGCTACGGGTAGAACTGTGTGAACGTTCGACTTAATGGCAAAAATAACAAATTACACTAAATCACTGTCGCGATTTATTTCATCGTAATTTTTTTTTAAAAATATTTTTTATATTTTTTCTCAAAAGATCACGACCAAATTTATTAGGACACAAATTTTCAAAAGTTTTTTTACCTTGCTGTGAGCGCAAAAATCACTGAAGTTAAGGCATGTTTCCGTTGGCCCGTAGGTGGAGTGGCAAAAATGGAAAATGCGTCGATTCATGTCGTCAATTGTTTCACTATCTAAACATTTTTTTTCATTGTTTTTATATTTTCCCTGAAACGATCTCGACATAATCTACAGGATACCAAAGTTTCAGATTTTTCTGTGCATTATTCGAGGCGAGAAAAATCGCAAAAGTTAGTGTTCGAAAATTGTGTTGTTGGACTGACTAGTTGCCTGTTGGTCGGCGCCCCCCCGCCAAATGCGCCCCGTACTCAAAAGCTCATTTTCGGTCGATGGGAGGACTGGTGGTTTAAAAGGGGGGGAGGGGAATAAGGTTAGAATTTTGAACTTTACTCATTCACAATCTACATTACTGGAGTAGTCAGGGATCACTCGCTGAGTTGAGCAAAAAATGAGTTAAAAAATAAAGTTTCTTAAACTTTGTTTGTTTTTGTCATTTTTTAAGACCTCTGTTGGCCTTTGCTCAGTTGGCCCCCCTCACCAAGGTGACCCAATGACACGGTTCTCAGTGTTATTCACAATCCCTCACGATGACTTTAAATTTTCATAAAAAATACATAAATAAAATAGAAAAAAAAACAAAACGAAACTCAAAGAGCAATAATACACTCAGAAGTACACCTTCTTAAAAAATATAAATCTATAATTGTGTGCAAAGTTTGATGCATATGCTTGCATTTATGTCAAAAAATATATATGTATAAAATAAATATGAATGGGTATAATCAATGAACCCAATTAGTGATTATTTAAGGGGAGAGAGATGTCATACCAACTAGTTAAGCAAAAATATATAGTGCGTTGAAACACATAAAGGGAGTCACTATCGGCCTATAGAATCATGGAGTCAGGAATGGAGACTGAGTTGGTGCAAACTCCGACCTATTATATTCAGGTTGAATCGTCATCCTATCACAATGCACCTTGATAACCTCGAATGAGACTAACGCACTTGTAGATTGCAATATTAAGATTATCATACTCCCGAAAAAAATACAGTTTAAAATGGTACTATTGTTCTCTTTACACACAATTAGATGAAACCAACTGGCCTAATACATAAAAAACGAAACAAAGATCATGCATAACTGCTCTTCCGAAACCTACATAATTGATAGTATTGGCATTGGGATCATCATTACCTCCATCACTAGCCATTATCACAAACTCCGCTTAGCCTAGTATCGATCGCGGAGCATTAATCCTCGCTATTACAGTATTAAGGGTGTCTCAAGGTACTTGCAAAACGACAGAAACAACATCCCACAATCTTAAAAGTTGTTACAACATATTTATTGCAAGTCTTTACCACGTACCTTTTTTTTCTTTTTTTTTTTCCCCCTGCTTAGTTTTTATTTTTTCTTTTGTTTTCCTAACGTCTCTCGAACCCTGATTCTACGCATAAGAGTCAAAAGTCAATGAAATGTTTGTCTTCTTCACGTATCATCCTTCGCCTCTTTCTATTTTTCTTCCCTCTTAGTTTCTTTTTTTCTTCATGATTGGCGTCATGATGGTGCATGCCAGATCATCGTGCGGAGAAAGGTTATCTTTCTCATGCCGCAATTTAATTATGTGAGGGGGGGGTACCTATTCCTCATTTTATTCAATTTTCTCTTTCTTCCTCTCATACGTGCACACAATCTTTCTTTTATGAGAAAATATTTAATATGCAAGTATGTTCCTCATGCTCTATCATTTCTTAAATGCAAGTAACCATATCGATTGTTGATTCAAAAGTCTGACGTGTTGATCATTATCAGGCAGAGTTGCAATGTCATTGAGACAATATGTTGGGTGTATGCTAATTAGTGTGGTGAATAGATCGGCGAGGTGGAATGATCGTTTGATAATTTAATGTTTGTGCACTGAGAAATTATTTGCAAATTATGTGAACAACGGTGAGATTGGGTGGTTTTGGGCAGTAGGCCATATATTAAGAAATGGGTAACGCGTTTTCAATTTATTAATACTTTTATGTTGATTTTTTTTTTTTTTCCCCTTGTATGAATTTGTGTCTCAACTTTTCATGAAGGAGAGAATGCAAATCAATATGTTTGGTGTTTGCATGTTAACTTTAGTATGATTATAGAGCTCAACTTACAGTTATGAGCTTGTTGAATGAATAAAGTTGTACATACCTCTTTCGACATGTTGAATTTTAAGTCGATACCCTAATTGAATCTCTAAAATTAACCATTCTTTTTAGTTTCTTGTGGGTATAGAAGATTAGTGGTAAGCGTGATATGAAATTAATATGTTTCCTAGTGTAGTAGGATGTTAACTTAGATAGTTTCATTTAGAGTGCTCAAACTTGTTCTGCAATTTCTAATTTTTTTTTATCGTGTGTGTAAAATAAAAGTTGGATTAACAAAAATGTTTGCTTACTCTCAATAGTTGTGTTTCTTCGATCAAGCGTTGAGCGATATCATATGTACAAGCCCCCTTCGCTCCCACACATGCTTCCCATAAAACGATTAATAGACAAGTGTATGAGAATGAGACGTGCATGAAGCTTCGATATAAATCTTAAAACCGTATATCTTTCCTAGTGAACTTTAGTGCTAAGGGTTTGTTGGATAAACTTTTGTGATTCCTAAGATATATTTTCTCCCTTACTTGATCCTTTTGTCATATCATGAGCTCACAGTCACCCGACGTAGAGATTTTTTAGCATGATATAATTTGTTTCGAGTGCAAGCGATAGTCTTGCAACTATCATCAACGTAGTTTTACTTGTGCATCTTGCTAGAAACAACCCTGGGTAGGGTAGGCCAGGGTTGTTACGCATGGGAGGATAACACACCTTGTTTAACGGAATGCTCAGACAAATAATTAGACTTGAAAAAACTTATTTTCTTGAATGAACGGGGGTGGGGTTACTGCCAACCCTTACCTAAATTTTGTGCCGCAGTAATGACTATAAGACAGTGGAACCAGAAAATTGGTAAAAAAAAATGTGAGACTCCCTAAAAAAATAACGTGTCATGAAAGCCTAAGTCAGAAGTTGGGATGTATTTGTTTTTTTTTAACATCTAACATCTCTGATCGTTTCCTTCAGCCCCCCAAGACCTTACGAAGAGTGAGACTGGATTGATGCAGTATGGCAAAGCAACAACAACATGGGAAACCCTTTATTACGGCCCAAACGTTTCTGCATCGTTTGGTACTTGGGTAGGCCACACCACTTACAAGTCTGGTTGGTGCATTAATTATGTGCTTGTCTTGCCTCAAAGGAAAAAAAAGTTTAGACATAGTAACATGCTAGTTGAGCAAAAAAATGTTACAAGCATAAGATCTATTAGATGGTATAAGCATGCTGGCTCTCTGAGGCCTGAAGACACTGTGGCGGTTACCGATAGTTGTCCCTCAGCTTCACTAGCAAACTGTAATACAGTTGCCTCCGTGAAGGAAGGCTTGGGATGTGCAGTTTCGAAGAGGGTAATCGCCTTAAGATACTAAATTAGGAATAATTTTTTTAGGCAATAGCCGCCTTTCCAATGTCTCTTTTGAACTCTACCACATAATTCACAAGTATCATCTCTCCTCCAACTAGCTAGCCTCCCCTCATTAGGCAAACCCTTGAGATCAGTAGAGCCCCAAGTCTTCTTGGTTACATGACTGCACAACTTGTCTCAGTTGTATAATCGAAGTTGTTCCAGCTAGAAAGTAGCCCGCAAGGGCAAGAAACACAACACCTATCTAGTATAAGTCAGGCCTGAAAGACACTTTGTATTCAATCTTGACTTAGGGTTTCGAGTTGTCTCCATCGACTTCCCTTGGGGAATTTCACCGAAGTATTAGAGGGTCCACTTCAATGTAGAGATGTTTACTTTCCTTTATCCTCGCCCTGTAGATCTTGGATCTCGGTCAAGCAGCTTGGGGCGGGTTTGCTAGCTCAAACACCGTTACTTACTGTGGGGATGGTTTTTCATCATCTCACATCTGTAGTATTCTGTTAAAGACGATACAGTGCATCCGGCTGTGGTTCTGATCTAGTGTGCATAATTTATGAGTTGCCACCAACGCCATTTTCAGCTGCCTCGTCGCGGCGGTAACAATCAACACTATGAGATGAGGCGGCTTGAAGAGCTGTCGTTTTCGGGGAGACCGGACACCCACTTCTTTGCGTCTTGCCTCCACACAGAGCTCACAATGGAGTTTCACTTTTATCATAGCAGGTCCCCATGGTCTACTCTACTAATAATTTAAAGCATAAGCCGGGTCTCAAAAGACGCTCCCAATGGGCCCAGCCCAAAAAAATTCCCGAGGCCCGTAGGTTCCACGACGTTTTGAGTTTTTTTTTTTTTCGGGGCTAGGGCTCAAACCGCACGCTCAAATCCGCAGGTGTTTTGCTGTAAGGTGTTTTTTCCTCGGACGTGTGGTGGCGGGACCGAAGGTAGGGGACATGCAATGCCGCCCATAGTTCTTCACGTCCTCGTGGACAGTAGGTGTTCGAAAACAAGTACGTACCACCCCGACGGTGCGAAGTTGTCCCAACCAGTTTTCAAATGAATCTTCCGCTACTGGCGCGGTAGAGAAAAGCCCGGCCTGACGTAGTTTGCTCCACCAACGATGAAATGAACCTTCAGCTTCAAAATGGAAAAGTTCACTACTATGCGTTTCAGTACTTGGCAGATGTTCGTGGTGATTTGTGCATAAGAGCACGCACGAACACACACACACACACACACACACACACACACAGAGAGAGAGAGAGAGAGA
>BFEA01000074.1:2898371-2914458 GCA_003427395.1 Chara braunii | reverse complement strand
AGAGAGAGAGAGAGAGAGAGAGAGAGAGAGAGAGAGAGAGAGAGACAGTCTGCCATGCTGTCAATTGTGGATTCTGACACGTGCTTCTCGGTTTTGTCTTTGGCTTTGGCCTTCCAGGAAATGCTCCAAGATGCATGCCCAGCATTACGGCTCACATGACAACGCTACTTCCAACAACTCCCCCTGTCGAACAGCAACTGCCAAGCAGATTGGATGCTGATTACCTCATTCATACACTACGAGACCTGCTTACCATCACTGGCACTCGTACAGTTGAAGGCGATTTCCGACACCCCCCGGCGGCCAATTGTCAATCATACTATCTGGGCCCAACAAACTGAGACTCACACACACACATGCACTTGCACGCAGACAGTTGAAACTGATCAAGTAAGCACATGGCATACATACTTGATTGGTTGATCACAAGCATATTCAGAAAAGGCAGCGAGCAAACTTAGAATCGGAATCTTTAGCAAACTCATGAACGGGACAATGGGACTGCATTTTCTCAGAAAAGTTCAGATAATGCGAGGATTGAGTACTCGCGAGGCCCTTCTCGGGCATGCAAATGTTCTGGGCTGCGGCCCCAGCAAGCTGCCGTAAGTGAAGGCGGGCCTGTACATCCACGAGAGGCCTATTTTTGACATTTTTCGTGCGTGGGGTACCAGACAGTTGCAGCACGCCTGTTGGTTACAGAGCAATGTGAGCCTTCCCTGGTTCCTTCTAGAAGCAGCAGCTGCGTCGTACAGTTGAGCCCAGGGCTCATCCGGTTGAGCCCCTGGGCACGCGGAGTGAGAGGCCGACACATCACTGAGAGGCCGCGGACCAATGAGAAAGCAGCATTGTCGGCATACATCTCCCGAGCCAATGAGAATGCGTCAAACACTTGGAGCCTGGAGGGCTACCTGGACGTGCCTAACTGCATGAGGCTCACACCAGTATCTGAAACTGGGCCTGGGCGCAGACACTTGGGGCCAACCTGAAGCTATTGGGCCCCTACACGCCTGGCCCAGGGCAGCCGACGGCAGGGGACGCTTTCCATATAGGAAAGTGAGTGCCCAGGGGCAGGGGATTTCTGGCCTGGCAGAGCAATGCGGCCACGCTGCTGCTCTAGTGCATGAGCTGCTGCGTTATGCTGGGGGCCAGATGCGCGCACGGGTGCTGAGGTGAGAGGGGCTCTGCTGAGGCAGCGGGTGCACGGCGCCCATAGCCGGGCTGCTGGGGCGCGGGCGCGGTGATGGTGATGGTGGTCTTCGGGTAGGAGGCGCATGCAGTGGGGGAAGACAGGGGGTGATGAGGGGAGGAGTGCGACACGTACCTGGTTTATGCTGGCGGTCTGCATTGGCGATTGTACATTGGTCTTTAACTTCGATGTGTCCCTGTTGCATGAGGCAGGCTAGGTAGGCCGGGTAGAGTAGGCTGGGCGCTGGGCGCCAGACAGTAGGAGCGACATTGGATACTATGTTGGTGTGACCACAGAGCGTCGGCATTGGCATTTGAGTTCATTGTATTTCTCTTCTTTGGACGGTATCTTGGTGCATTCTGCTCTCTGCTTGGTACATGACTATCTGGGCTACTTCGTGATTTTGCAATTTGGATGTCTGGCTATCGCTCTCGCTCATATTCCTTGCAGATATGTCAGACTGAAACTTTGTGGGTCAGTTCACACAGCACAAAGCAAAAATCGATGCTGAGAAGGTAACGGCTTCCCAAACAAAACGTCCGCGGTACGAAAAAAAAAGCTTAACTGTTATTCCCTCCTGTTTTCTTGCAAACGGATTTCTCTGCGGCTGTCAGATTCTTTTTCTTATTACATAGATGAGCCTCAAAACAAAAACAATCCCCCCTCCCCTTCTCATCTTTTTATTTATTTTTTATTTTTGTGAGCGAAGCTGCAACAGGTACCCTTGTCCTGATAAGTGATTTTGTAATTTCGTCATTTGCAATTCAGGTGATAAGCTCAGGAGCTGGAAGGAGTGTGAGGATCATATATTGAAAAATGGTGCAGGAAAGAAGAACAAGAAAGGAAGCCCAGCGGGAGTTCATGTGGCAAAGAAGGCGAGGGCTGGCAAGGAAGATGTGGTTATTGTGGGAAGCCCAGTCAAGAAGTCCCCTTGTAATACTCCAGGGTCAAAAAGTCCTTTGGCTAAAGGAACTTTCTCGCCAACGAAGGAGTGTGGGGAATGGAGGAATCAAGTATCTCCAGCGAAGACGAGTTCTTGTCTTGGAAAAGTTGATGTGGAGAACAGTTTGCCAAAGGCCAATGGCTGCAGCTCTCCCTTGAGAAAGGTTACTGGAGATCCACAGCAGCTGTCCACCCCAAATGTATCAAAGAGGCCTTTGACTGGGAAGAGCCCATTGAGAAAGAGTAATGCGGGCATTGCGCAGCAGTCGCTTGAGAATGGCAGCAGCCCAATCACAGGAAGGCATGAGAGAAAGCCTCCAAAAGTGCGGAGGGAGCTTGGTGCAGATGCAAAGTGTGATGAGAAAAAGCATGTGAAGGAGGCAAAGGTACACGGTGTTAATGGGAAGATTGAAGGGGAAACGATGGACAATGGCATTACACCAGGCAAGGACAGGGGAAGTATGTCTGAGGGTATAAGATCAAGCCCCCGTAGGCAGCAAGGTGGGAGTGTGAGCGTTTGGAAAGCTAGCGAAAATGGAAAGAAGATGCCAAAGGAGGTCAAGGCTAAACAGAATGGAGGTGGGTGTGGGGTACCTGAAGTAGCTGTTCTTGATCTGGATGATGACAGCGACTTCGAAACCAAAGAAGTTCTGCCGAGAACAGAGAAGATTAAACAGAAGGGATCCAAGCAACAAACGGATGCCGCAGTTGATGATGATGGAGACCATTCTCCTAAGTTGGGAAAGAAGAGATCTCGACTGAGCAAAGCAGGCAAGGGAAAAGAGGAACGGGCTGGAAAACGTGGTCGTCATGGTCCGGATGATACAGGAAGCATGGCCGTTGATGAACAGGCAGGGGCTGAGGAGAAGGACCAGGAGAGTGGAGGTGAGGCTACTGATGATAATGAGGGTGAGGATAATGTTGATCCGGAGGGAAAAGATACTTCCAATGGAGTAGTGGACAAGAAGAAGAAGAAGAATAGCACGATGAGTGTGAAGAACAAGAAGTCAAAGAATGTGATGAAGGCAGAATCAGAGGCTGTTGGGAAAGAGCGGCATGGTATCTCACGCCCACGGCGTTCGACTGTGGCCGTTTCCTACTCTGAAAATGTGCATTTGGACGAGTCCGACGCAAAACTGAAGGTTGAGGAGAGGTTGGTGGCTGACAGTGAGGATGTGCTTCTGATAACGACCAAGGGGGAAGTGGGGAGCAACAAGGATGATGAAGATGGTTCCGCCCCGCAGCGATGTCTTGCTGATTTTATTGTTCATGACGAGAATGGCAAGGCAATGCCTATTGAGAGCCTCCATGATGTGGATCTGTTTATCACAGGTATGGTGTACCCAATCCATGGCACCGTTGATAAAACAAAGGGAGTTGTGTGTGAGGGGTTTGGCCCACTGACGGAGTGGTCGATCTCTGGTTTTGAATCAAAGGACTGCGAAAGTGCGTACATATGGCTGTCTACTGAGGCTGCAGATTATCGCTGCCTGAAATCTTCACCCACCTATCGTAAGATGTTCAACATCCTCTTCGAGAAGGCTGTATTGTGTGTGGAGTTTTATCGACTTCTTTGCCAAGACGAGGGAGGCAATCCTGATATACAGCTGGATGATGCAATTGCTCGTGTGTCAAGAGCGACCAGTTCAGGGAAAAACCGTGGAAATGGGCATGGTTTTTCTTTTGGGCGTGATTCCATCCTCCGTCATGGTAAGTTCGTTGTTGATCAGCTATACAGTTTGGATCAGGATGCAGATAAAACCGATAATCTCTTCACAGGATTGCCATGCCTAACAAGTCTCGAGGAAGAAGTGGGACGGCGTGAAGCCATGCTTCGAAGAATCAATGGCTGCAGCAATGCCCCATTGCGGATAGGGGAGGCCGCCGGATCTGGCAGTGGTGGTACTGGCATCTCATGCTCATCTTCGGATGCAAAGGGGTCAGATCAGTTGACGTCGGATGCGATGCTGGCGAGGATACTCCAGGAAGAGGAGGAGAAAAGTCATGGAAAAGGAGGACCTAAACGTGGGCGCGGGGCATCAAGCTCTAAAGCAAAGGTGTATATAAAAATAAACGAAGATGAAATTGCAAGTGACTATCCCTTACCTTCGTTTTACAAGGCTTCTGCCGATGAAGAGGAGGTGGACGAGTATCTCCTGTTTGATGATGATGTGGAAGAAATGCTTCCTGCGGACTTGCCAAAACGACGCCTTGAAGATTGGGCTCTGTATAATGCTGATGCCAGGTTGATTCCTCTTGAAGTCCTGCCAATGATGCCAGGTGTGGAAACAGACATGGACATTTATGGCTCAGGCTTGATGATGGAGGACGATGGGAGTGTTGATTGGTGTGAGCAGCTTAGCCCCCAGTCTGAAGCTCCTGAGACAGCTGTTAACAAAAAAGTGACGGCGCCTGGTTGTTCCTCGCCCGGGGCTGCAGGGCCTGCCTCCCCGCTAAAAAGCCCCGGTGGGGGGAGTAGTAAGGGCCGGGGCATGCGTGTATATCTCAGCGCCATCAAGGAGTGGATGATAGAATTTGGAGCGGATATGATGTTTATCTCAATTCGGACAGATGGAGCATGGTACAGGCTGGGTCGACCGTCGAAGCAGTATGCTCCCTGGTACACGCCTGTCTTGAAAGTAGCTCGGTTGGCGATCAAGGTCATTACTATGCTGAAGGCTGAATCTCGAGCAGCAAGGTTGTCATTTCCAGATGTGGTGAAGCGGCTGGCTGAGCAGGATGCAAAGGATCCGACGTTTATTTCCTCTAAGACTGCTGCGGTTGAGCGCTATGTTGTTGTGCATGGACAGATCATCCTCAATCAGTTCAGAGAGTACCCGGATGCCTCGATCCGGAGGTCCGCTTTTGTCTCAGGACTTGCTATGAAGATGGAGATGAGGCATCATACCAAATTGAAGCTCTCCCTGAAGAAGAAAGTGGTTGTCCGATGCAAGGCTCAGAACCAAAATCCGATGGCCCGTGCTAGACCAGACACCACAAGGAGCAAGCCGATGCGAGCAACAACGACAAAACTAGTTCATTATGTGTGGAGCAGCTATTATGAGAAGTTGTTGGCAGAGAAAGGAGAGGAGGAAGGTGGTGCAGTCGATGGGACGGTGAATGGGACTTCAAAGGCAGCGATGGAAGAAGCCGTGGATGATGTCATTGAAATTGAGGATGGGGACAGTGAAGATGAGGAGGAAGATGATGTCTTTGTGGCCGTGAAGGGGAAAGGTCGGCAGAATGGCAAGGCCGTGAAGAAGAAGAGTAATGCTAGTAAAGAGGTGGTGGAATGGGTTGGAAGTGGGAAAAAAGGTTGCAAAGGGGAGCTCCTTTATCAGAAGGCACGGGTCAATGGCAAGTTAATCACGAGGGGCGGGGCAATATTGATTCCTGATGAAGAGGGAGTAGACATGGATGGCACGTCACAGTCAATTATAATCCTCGTTCAACGACTTTTCCAAAATTACGAGGGTGACAGAATGGTGCATGGGAGAGTTCTAGAGAGGTCCTTAGATTCAGTCCTTGGCAATGCGGGGAATGAGAGGGAGGTGTTCTTGACAAATAGGTGCATGGAGGTTCCGCTAGAAGTCACTGAAGGGCCTGTAGATTTAGAGATCTGGAAGCGAGACGGGGGATTCACTTTCCGGGAGAGTGCTGCACAAGAAGCCAAAGATCGCGAAAGAGCTGAGAAGAGGAAGAAAGAAGGTCTTCCGAAGGAGTATGTTCTGAAGTGTGTTTATGCACCCTCTGAGGGTGCCTTCTATGATCTGCCGAGGGATTTACTGGGGGAAGATGCTATGGCAACCTGCCCTGCGTGTACTGCAAGACAAGAAGAAAAGGAGCGCAATGAGACACGGGTTGTGAGCAATGGGGAAGGATTCCGTTATCAGGGTTTGGAGTACCGGATCAATGACTGCCTTTATTTGATTCCTGGGGAGGTGGACGGACGTAAAGGTGGTGACAAAGATGGTCCTACTGTGACATTCAAGGGTGGGCGGAATGTGGGAGCTTCAGCGTTCAGTGTGTGCCAATTGCTGAAGGTTACTGGAGGACAAGAGAAGGGTTCAGGAGGAAGCAAAAAGGGCCAGCCTGCACTCAAGCTTTTGGTCCGAAGGTTCTACAGGCCTGAGGATGTATCTACTGAAAAGGCCTACAAGGCAGATCTACACGAGGTGTGTGTGTGTGTGTGCGTGTGTGTGTGTGTGTGTGTGTGTGTGTGTGTGTGCGTGTGTGTGTGTGTGTGTGTGTGTGTGTGTGTGTGNTGTGTGTGTGTGTGTGTGTGTGTGTGCACGTACTTGTGTGTTTTAAACAATCACCACAGCCTTATCCATCTGGACATATAGATGTCTTACTATGTGATACAATCTTACTCCGCTCGCGTCCGTGTACTCGAGCAGTGCCGTGCGTAAACACCTGTTTGCAGCTAGGCACACTTGCACCTTATGTTGTCTGCCCTGTGTGTGTGTGTGTCCCCATAACGGCCCCTATTCCACCCAGATGAGTAGATTCAGAATCAAAGCAGCTTTTGTCCTATTGCAGATCATGAGAGCACTTGAGTGGAGACAGTCCAATGTTTAAGCAATTTTACGGTTAGACAGTCTTTTTGTTATCCTTGAGGTATGCCTTCCATTTGTTCTTACAGCTCCCCTTTTTTACTGTGCCTCACACGTAGAAGGCTGGCCACGTTGATTGTGGTTGAGCGGCAGCTGACCACATCTCCGTGTGCCTTAACGGCCCACTTGCACTTTATGAAAGGAGGAAGAGTGAAGGGGACGGTATACTCCTGTTCATTTCACTTCATGTCTTCACCTTATACTTTCTGTTCTCTTAATGATGCTCATTCGTATATTGTTTGCTAGTAGCAAATGACGGGGAGGTAAAGGGAAAGGGGTAAGAAGCAGAGTTCCGTAGGGAGTAAGGGGCTGGCGAGGGAGAAAGGGTAGGGGAGGAAGTGGAGTGCGAAGGACCGGACAGATCTGTGGCGGACTTCACAGGAATTGAAATACTCATCGCCGGAGCAGACTACTCTAGAATGGCACATGAGACCAGCCAGTGTTTGGGTTGCATAAGATTTTGAGTTGAGCAGCCGCCGTTGCCTATGGCAAGTTGCCATCCCTACAGACCGGACAGGACCGGTTGGGGTGTGGATTGTGGAAGCACCGCATCTAATTCTTGCAGTTGCAGTTGCTGCATCAAATGTTTTAAACCCCTTTAAACGCTGAAAAAAAAAAAAAAACCCTGCATTTGGGCTGATCTTGGTAGGTGCAGAAAGACCCACTCGCAATCTGAAAAACAAAGAAAATTTCCAGATTTTCTGAGGTGCCTGGCATGACCTGGGCAGGTGCCCACCCAGGTCATTTGCCCGTATTGCCTGGGCTGGCTGGCCCGGTAACCTAGCTCTGGATAATCAAAGATAACTCTAAATAACTCTGAATTACCTGGGGCTTGTCACCTGTGGATAATCGAAGATATTAAAGGCTGTAGCCCTTTTTTTTTTTCTTTTCCTAAAGTGCAATTCTGTACGAACTCAATCTCAGGGTGATGACTGAGCTGAAACCCTTCCCTCAACCTTGCTGCTATTTCTTTACTAATCCTGCCCTGCTACTCTTCTCCCCCTCCTCGCGTCTTCCTTCCAAAAATAACCTTCCATCTGCCTTTCTGCCGACCTTCCCCTCTACTGCCTCATGGCCATGTTAAAGGGAAATGGAATCTGTCATCCCTGAGCATTATCAAGGTGGGATCTCTGACTTCACCTCCTGCTGTGCTTTCTCCCTCCTTCCCCACCTGCACCTTCTACCCGAGGCTCTCTTCTTTAGCAGATTTTCCGTCACCTTCTCCCCTTCTCTTCCTCCTACCCGAGGCCCTGTTCTTAAAGCACCAGTACATGGGCACCTTGGCCGTGGGCCTGACACCTCAAATTCTGGAAGCACGAAATGAAAACGCGAACGCCGATCCGATTTATCAACGGCAGGCCCAGCGTTTGACGTTGCGGCCTCGTTTTCTTGTGGCGACAAGTCTCGGAGTGCAAGGCTGGGGCCGTGTACTAGTGGTTTAAGCAGGTTTTCCTTCATCTACTCCCCTTCTCTGCCTGCTCCTCAAACTTCTTGTTCGCCTCATTTCCTCTCTCCCAGTCCTGCTTTACGATAGAGGTCGCAGAAATAGAAGTGGAGAAAGTAGCCTCTGACATTGATACACAGTGTCAATCAAGGTATGGCTCTTGATTTACCCTGTTTGCCCTTCATTCTAAAGCTTTTCTCCACTGCGTTCACATTGGCCTGCAAAAGTAAAGGTTTCTTGAACCAGGGGTTGAACCTGGTTGGTATTAGTCAGATTGACTGCTTTTGTGAGAAATGTTTTCTCTTAGAGAAGAAATCTAAAAAGCATTGTGTTGTGAACATGCATTGCTATATTTGTGCAGGTCTATTTCAGCGACAAGACTGCCACTGTGGACGTATCTGCTGTGATGGGGAAGTGCTCAGTGCGACGGCCCCATGAAGTATTTGAAACCTCTCCGAGCTTCATGCCTGCTAACACGTTTTTCTGCAGTTTGGTCTACAATCCAGACACCGGCTCTCTCAAACAGGTGCGTTCTACGGCCCACAATCTATTTGGACTGTGCAAGAATTCGATGTTCTATGACCTCGTTCGTCTTTCGTCTACATGGACAGAAAAGGGGGAATCCTAAGCCACTCCTGAAGGCTGAGGTTAAGAATCTCTACTGTGTTTTTTGTGCCGTACTATCTGTGAAGAGTTTTTTTGTTTTCTGCACAACTGCAAGCAGTTGAACATTTTCGGCAAGCAATTTATCCCTCACATGATGCATCATGGGATTCATATTGCCGATGCTTAAATAACCTAATGCAGCTTTTCTGGAAGTTGCAAGGATCACGTCATTTGGCAATATCAGATCCAGAAGACAGAAGTTTGGGCATCCCTTTCTTACACTGAAAGGGGATCCTTGCACGACATCTCAATATTCCCGTGCGTTCAGGGCCCCTCTAAGAGCACCGCTGTGTTACCCTTATGCAA
Organism: Chara braunii; assembly: GCA_003427395.1. Taxonomy (NCBI): domain Eukaryota; kingdom Viridiplantae; phylum Streptophyta; class Charophyceae; order Charales; family Characeae; genus Chara; species Chara braunii. Next base: position 2,905,298 of record BFEA01000074.1, on the reverse strand, counting down.
TAATTGAGGGGACGTGCTGTTCGGGGAGACCTGGTGGGTAGCCCGAAAGGGGGGTGAATAACAACAGGGCCGAAATTTTGAAATGGCGCACGGCAACCCCATGTGCCTACCAGAAGGAAAACTGGACTCTCAAAATGCTGCATGGCAAGTGGGAACAGAGAGCAGCCTGGCAGCATATGTCACTATTCCTGTGGTGTGTTCAGGGACCCTCTAAGGGTAGTGATCTGTCACCCTTATGCAATAAGGAGAATCCGGGTCTCTCTTGAGGAGAAGTGCTTTTGGGAGATACCTGGTGGGTAGCCCGAAATGGGAGTGAAAAGAACAGGGCTGAAATTTTTGAAACGGGGCACGACAACCCAATGGTCAGGCCAGAAGGCAAACTGAACTCTGAAAATGCTTCATGGCAAGAGCGAACACAGAGCAGCCAGTAACCCGGCTCACGGTTGGGCCACAGCAAACTCAGGCAATGCATGTGCCTCCCTCCCAAGCTCTTGCACACCCCAAGGCCCTTTTTCTGCCTGTCGACCTTAGCCAGAGTGAAAGGAACCTACCCACCGAGAGAGAGAGAGAGAGAGAGAGAGAGAGAGAGAGAGAGAGAGAGAGAGAGAGAGAGAGAGAGAGAGAGAGAGAGAGAGAGAGAGAGATTGGCTTATTCTCTTGTTCCTCATCACAAACGATTGTTCAATGAAAGGTATCTGCTCCTGTCCCGGCCGAAGAAGATTTTCTGGCCAACGTGGGCAGCATTTATCCCTTCATCGTCAGTGTTTTGGTGGCATCCCTCATCAAACTCACCAGAGAGAGTGAGATGGAGGTGCTCCTCCTGGCTTCTCTTGGCTCAGCTTATTGGGCAACATCTTCCTCCTATTTTTCCACCATTTTCTTGTGCTTGTACTCTCTTCTTCTTCCATGTCCACTTCTTCATAGTCGTTATCTGGGTGTCCTCAGGCCATCCTACTCCACCTCTTCCTCTTCCTGCTCCTGTTCTATGTCCTTCATATTCGTCATCTGGGTTTTATAAGGCCATCCTTCTCCACCTCTTCCTTTTCGTGCTCCTATTCCGCATCCTCCTCCTCCTCCACCTCGTTTTCTCCATCAAGTCACCTTTTTCTGCCACTTCCCCATAGTCGTCTTCAGAAACGGTCTCTCTTCTCCTCTTGCACCTCGTCCCTCTCCATTGACCCTCATCAGCATCATGGTCATGAGGGTGTCTTTACCTCCTTCTCATGCTTCCCTTGCACTGAGAGAGAGAAACCATCACACATCTCTCTGCTCTCTCTGGTGATGGTCAACTAAGGGCACAAGACAAACTGTGGAGTGCACGGAGAGAGAGAGGCAGGGGCATCTCTCTCTCTGTGCCCCACCTACCAATGACCTTCCATACCCAGTTAAAAAAGAGAAACTCGTCACCGTCCATCACATCTTTCTTCTTGTCCCTCTCTTTCTCTACCAACCCTTCAAGCTTCTATCTCTCTCCCCCATCTCCCACCATTAGGATCACATCCCCTTCGTCTCCAAACTTCATGTATCCCTTCCCTCCCCCCCACTGTCGAACCTCTCTCTGTGTACCCTTTCCAACTAACATCTTTAATTGAATCATGCTTTCTGATATGTGAAGAGCAGAATGAATACTGCAGCGGTACGGTAGTAGCCCATGGGAGATGGAGTTGTAGGGGAGCCCCTAATGTATACCAGTGGTGCTACATGTCTTACAGGTCTAAGGAAAGGTGGGCTAAGTGATATCTTGCTTGTCACTTGTGCTAAACAAGTACCTCTGGCTGATGGACGTGGCTATGTTTATCTGTGAATGGCTTGCGCCAATGGCCTTGTTGCTGAAGCACAAGTCCATGGATGACGACTCAGTGCCACCCTCGGTTCCCTGCAGGCCCTCACCTCTGCATTGCTACCTTTGGCCCCACTGTTTCCCTTTCATTTGCTGTGCCCTGCTGGTCCTTGCCCTTGAACTGGTTACTCTTTCCCTCTAAGCCCTGCACAGGCTTCTCCCGCCTGCTTCTTCCACCTTCTCTGGTCTAGTGTGTCTTTGGCTTACTGATGTAATTGATAAAGTTTCTGCTTACGGTGTTGTTGCTGGACAGTTCATCGTAATTTCTAATGTTAGTCTCTGGCCTCAGGGTGACAACATTCTTCGTTCTGTTAATATGTTTATGTATGTACGACCTGGCTGCGGCTACCCTTTTAATTTCTCATGCTCATGCTTGTTCCTCTACTGAATCTACTGCGCATGCAGCTTCCTGCATCGACAAGGCTCTGCCCACCCTCACCTCGGCAAGAGAGCCAACGGAATGCAGGGAAGGGAAAAGCTGAAGCGGCTCTGAAGGCTGCAGCAAAAGGAAAGGGGAAAGTTGGTGATTCTGATAAGGACAGAGTAATGCAAGATCATCAAAGGCTGGCCACCCTTGACATTTTTGCAGGCTGCGGTGGCCTGTCAGAGGGTCTCAAACAGTCAGGTTAGCATCTTATGATCATGCGAGGCATCTCCTGTTTCTTTTCCTCTTTCTTTTTTTGAAAGCTTTTCGTTTTTTTCTCCCTGCGACGACCAGTTTCCAGACTCGCTCCTCCTTTTGCATGAACCAGGCCACCATAATCTTTTCGTTTTGATCTGGCAAAAAGGTATGGTGTTGCTGGCGTGAGTTGTCGGGTGCTCTGTCCCTGGCTGCTATCACTTTGGCACACAAGTGATGATTCACATTCCAATTTTCAAAGTATTCTAATATGTGAGGGCTTGGAACTGTTCTCCTCTTTTTGTTTTTCGCAAAAAAAAACACACACACACACAAAATTGTTTATTCTGACAGTGCAGATTCTGCAGAAAAAAAACACACAAATTGTTTATTCTGACACAAAAAAACACACAAATATGTGAGGCCTCGTCAAATGAGACTATGGCAGGTGAGCCACAGAAGTAGTTAGGCTGTGACACCGAGCCTAACTGCTTGTTATTCTGACAGTGCAGATTCTGCAGACACATTTTTATGAAGTGGACCGCCCATTGGTCCTGCAGAACCAGCGGCAGGATTATACTATAATGAACCCAAATCGGGGAAGCTCACACCATCAACACCAAGCATGAAACTCATTATGCTCAAAGAATTACAATCGCCAAGAGATAGCAGGAAGAGAAGAGTAGTAGGAGGATAATCTAAAATAATATTCAATTGATACAAGGTCTTTCGTGCCATTCCCCGTCCACCTCCGGGCTCTTCCTCTCCTACTCGCCACCTTTACAAGCATCAACCAATCTGTCTACCAGTGGTGAAGCCAAAATCCGTCCCACGAGCGCCTTGGCAATATTCTCATGCTAAGCTATGGTGCATGTGCACCTGTCCTGGCTATTGCTACTCTCACGCTCGCTCTCCCTCTGTATCCGCCTTTTTCCGGAGCTAGCTTTTCAGCAATAGTGCGAGGCAGAATGAATGCACGACCTGCAGCAGACCTAGTATGTGCAGCTTCGCCTTGCTTTGGCCGGCCTCCATTTGCCTTAACGTGTGGCTGAGGTTCCCGATCCAGGCGGCCAACATTTCTTGCGGTCAGTATGTGGCTTGACCCTGTGAGGTCTGGAAGCTTTTGGAAACTGTACTAAGCATTTGAATTGTGTGATCTGTGGCCGTGGTTGACTCCTGAGTAATCTTTCACTCCTTGACTTCTGTGCCCGGGTTGGGCCTGACGGTGGACTTTCGTAAGGCCTACTTTTGCTATTCGCGATGCTGAACACCTCGATTTAACCCCTACGACCTAAGGACAGAGACTTCTTTGAGACCGTAGGACCAAGCTTCGACCCTAACTTTGTGTTGGCCAACCACTACGAGAGCCTAGGATTTGTTTTGTGCTGGTTTGACCTTGGTTCCTTGCAATACACTGACAACCACGCCAAATGAAGCCGTGCTTTCTATGGTTCCTTTCCTTACATCCCTTTTCTCCCTTCCTGCTTCCTACTCCTCTACCTTCTGCCATGATCTGCTTGTCGGTTGTGAAATCGAGATATAGTGCTGACTTCAAAGCACGGTCATTCTTGCCAGGTATCACGGATGTGAAGTGGGCGATTGAGTATGAGCAGCCAGCTGCCGACGCATTCAAGCTGAATCATCCAGATTCAGAGGTCTTTTGTGATAACTGCAATGTTATTTTAAGGTGAGACGGTGTACATTGTGGGACTGTAATGGATAAATATTAAATAGCTGCTTTTTTTTTTTTTTTTTTTTTTTTGTAAAAGATAATATGACCTTAGGATCATGGCTCCATTTCATTTTGGGGAGTGTTAGTCCAGTTCATTTTCCACAGGAAAAGAGCAGCAATTACGAAGAAAGCTCTTTTCCAGAGTCCTCCGTTAAGACTCATATGCACCACCTTTGACTGAAGGATAGACTGAGGGCACCTTGTTGCAACCTCTTTCCTTCCCATTCTTCCTCTTTGTCTTCTAAACCACCACTCCCTTTCCCATGCAATGTAGAGAATTGAAAATTTTAACATTCTGGGTTCTTCAGATTAACAGTGCTACTGAACCACAATGGCTGGCAGCGTCAGCCAAATGAGAAGAAAAAGATGCCATGCTGGCGCTTTGGCGAAGCTTGGCGTGCAGTTCTTTTCCATCTTCGGCAAAAACCTCGGAGGTGGTGGTGGTTTATCCCAAGCATATTTCATGCTTTCTTGTTTCCTTGCTAGTCCTCCAGGCGCATCCTTCTAGCTGTCAGAGAGGGTAAGCAGGGGACAGGAGGGTAGCAACAACGCGTTACGATACAGGGAGGAGGGGTGTGGCTTGTAAAGAGTGGTGCGACAGAATTGCCAAAATAAGGAAAAGCAGGGTGTGTGCGCATGTGTATGTGCACATGCATCTATGGACATCCTTCCCGTCTCTGTGGCTTTCTGTCTATTCATCTACCTGTCTCTCACTCCCTCCCTCCCTCCCTCCTTCCCTCCTTCCCTCTGTGTTGGTATCTGTTCCGTTTGTTCTGTGGGTGAAGCTGCATCAGATACTGTGAGAATTTGTATTAGGAAATCACTCCTATTGTCACTCAAGGTTTTGGCCACCGTGTGGGGACGTCAAGCAGGCACAAGTGTGAAAGTCGGCTGAAGGAATTCTTACGTTCTGATTTCGTACAGACTCTAAAAGCCTGTGTTGCTTGGGTAAAACATAAGTGTTGGCTCATGAAAACACACGAAGAGATCACTTCAAAAAACAGGTCATGAAGTGTTGTTTTCTAGTTCCTTTCTTTTGATCACATCCGGAGTCCATAAGTGTAGATCAGGAGGTCTGAAAATGAAGTCAAAATAAAGTCAGGTTGTGGTGGAGTCAAAGGGCACCAACAATAGGCAAATAAAAGCAACAGTGAACGCCGTTTGCTTTTGAAAAGGTGTGTACCATGAAAAAGAGGTGCCAGCCACAAGAGTCCAGTTCTCCGGGCTTGTTTTGTCTAAAGGGTCAGTAAATACTAAATACACACGCCATTGGATTTGAAGAATCCCAGGCCCAGAACTCGTCCAGAATACTGGGCCGTTTCCCAGCCAAGATAATATTGACGAGTTCATGCTGAATGATTGCTGGCTACAGTGTGCACACAAGGATTTGTACTGTAGCTTGCGGGGGGAGTAATTTTGTACCTCCAGGGGCAGCCATAACCGGAGAACGGAATGGAAGGCCGGGTCCATAGATGGAGGAAGAGAGGTGGAGGCACCATTGGACTGGATTCTGGAGGGGTCTTTGGCTTCTGGAGATTGCTGTCCTGGATGCCATCGATTCTGCTCAAACCCAGGGGTCGATTCTTGATGAGACCCGTGTTTATCGTTGTGTCAGGACATCTCCTTCTGATTTCTGATTATGGTCGTCTTTCCGGAAGATTTCATCTTGCCCGCCATTTATTATTGCTTGAGGTTTGTGGGTTTGGCTGAAGGTGGCTATCACTTGTTCATATTTACAGTTGGCCCACAGAGAAGCAAACTGACCTCTAGAGGCAATGGTGTCTCCTGGTGGTCTTTGTTGGGTGAAACCTTGTGCATCTTTTGAGTCACGGGCTTAGTGTCAATGCTTGTGGTCTTCTTTTGGATGCAACTAAGGATTGTGACAAGCAATTATGCTTGGCCAGTGAGTGTGCTTCAAATAGCTAATGATTCGGCTGTCAATAACTCTCTTGTTTTTGGATCTGCGCTTGTGGCAGGTGCATTATGGATCAAGGTGGTGATCCAGATGCCTGCCTGTCGACCCCAGAGGCAGATGAGCAGGCAAAGAAACTTGACGAGGGAAAGCGAAAGAAGCTACCTCTACCAGGACACGTGGACTTCATAAACGGTGGACCCCCTTGCCAGGTAGGTGACACTTTGTAACATGTGAATGTGATATTGGCCTAGGAAGATTTGCATGACCGGACGGTCACCCGGGCGTGACGCCCGGGTGACCCGGTCATGGCAAAAAAAAAAAAAAATAATAAAAATAAATTTGGCGGTGTTTTTTTTCCGTGCTCTCCAAGAGGAGCCCAAATTGGGGCTCTTTTCTTTCTTTGAGTGTTGGCTGTCAAGGGGGGAAAGGGGAGTGTAAATGAATTTTAAAGGGGCTAAAGGGGTTTAAAGGGGGGTGCCTTAGTGGTTATTTTCTTTTTTATCTTTAGTTCTGTGAGGAATTCTGATGTGACCCTCAGCCAAAAGTTGTTTGTATTGCAATTCTACACAACATATTGTTTTTTCAGATTTTTTTGGATTTTTTTTTTTTTTTTTTTTTTTTGTTTTTGTTGTTCCGCTGGGACTGCCCGGGGGTCTCCCCCGGTGACATCGTGGCAATCCGGCCGTGAATTTGGGACCAGATATTGGCAGACATTATGGTTTTTCACCAGCCGCTGACCCAACTAACTGGTCCCATAATAACAAAAATCACTCTATATGGGTATTGTATTTCTCGGTTGGCAGTTGAGACCATTTTCACTG
>BFEA01000074.1:2886482-2898317 GCA_003427395.1 Chara braunii | reverse complement strand
CTGGGGCTGCCCGGGGCCATGCCCGGCCGGTCACCCCGTCGCCAATCCGGGCGTGACATCGGGACCCGGGCGCCCGGGATATCTCCCTAGATATTGGCACATGTGAACAGGATTAGCCAGCCGCTGACCCAACTAACTGGTCCCATAATAACAAAAATCACTCTATATGGGTATTGTATTTCTCGGTTGGCAGTTGAGACCATTTTCACTGCAACAAATTACCAGTTTGTTGCACTCATAGTGTAATCTGCCGATCCATTAATCAGTACGTCCGGGCTGTGGTGGACATGTTGCAAGTCGCTGCTTTTCCCTCTTCAATGTCTTTTGCTCTTCCGCAGTATGCAAATCTCTCTGACACTTCATCTGTCACCTCTTCGGTTCTGGGTCTCTGTTTCTTCGAAAGAGGAGGGTAGAGGTGATGTAAATCTTCTCAAGGTGGAGGGTGGAGTGTTCGGGAGTGGGGAAGAGGGGAAAGTGAGGGAGGTGCAAGTTGGCCAGTGCATGGACAACGGTATGAGGTCCAAATGCTTGCAGTGTCTCTTGCATGTAGATCATACATCTCCAAGGGCACTGGCGGGAGGGGGGAAGAGGGGAAATTGGGGGAGGTGCAAGCTCATGGACAACAGGATGAGGTCCAAATGCTTGCAGTGACACTTGTATGTAGATCATACATCTCCAAAGGCACTGGCGGGAGGGGGGAAGAGGGGAAACTGGGGGAGGTGCAAGCTGGCCAATGCACGGACAATGGGATGAGGTCCAGATGCTTGCATTGTACTTGTCTCACAGTCAGGCAGGCTTTGACCATTATGCCCTGTAGATCATATGTCTCTGAGTTTTGTAAACCCCTATCCAGCTACAAGTAACTATCCCTGTGGAAGAATTAAAAGGTGTGTTTGACAACCTTGGCATGAAGGACTCCGAAAACCAATCCTGCAGGCCCCACATTACGACTCTGTAGATGGCCCCGCAAAGGCCCATTCCAGCTGTGTGTTAATGGTAGCTATGGTTTGAAAGTCACCCTCATTGTTCTTGGTCGTACCCTACAACATCTGCAGTGCTATTAGCTGAGAAGAGGAAGAGGACTTAGAGGAGGTACCCAGGAATCTCATCTCACTGAAGATTGTACGAATTGGGCCAACAAAAGCTGAGAAGAGGAAGAGGACTTGGAGGAGGTGGTAGGGCAAAGGGGAGAAGAACAGTGGTGTGGGGCAACGAAGAACCAGGGGGCAGACAAAGTTGGGTCTGCTGCCCACATAAAGCGGAATCTGTCCAATTTCTGAGGTCTCAGTTGATGCAACCAGCACATATTTGAAGGGAGGGTAGTGGTGGAGGTGTGGGACAAAGAAGAAGCAGGGAACAGTCGAAGTGGGATCTGATGCTCGCATAAGGTGATATGTGTTCAATCTGTGAGGTCTCAGTTGATGCAACTGCCACATATTCGATTGGATAGTTCAGCATTTGTCTTAAAAGGCCTCAAAAGTTGAAGCAATCATCCTCCTCAAGGCAAAGACCTAAAGAAACCACACAATGGCTGGTTTTCAACCTGTCCTGCACTACCACATTTCGTAGATTGCCCTTTGAAAGCTTTTTCACTTGAGCACCTTCTCCCCCTCCTTTCTACTACTATCAACCCTTTGCTAGCTATTGTTTTTCTCCTGCTATCAGCTTGTCCTCGTTGCGTAGTGCTAGTGTTGTGGAGCAAGCGAAGTTGGATGAGGAGCAGCTGCTGCAAAAGGAGGAGAAGAAGACATGAAGAGTTTTGTTGCTAACCTGGCCTGGTGGTTGTCTTTCCCTGGATAAGTATAGAGTGGGTGATGTAGTTCCTTCTGTACATGGCACTGCAGACAGACTAACTGTACGTGTATCCGTTGGTGTTGTGCTGTTTGAGCAGGGCTTCTCTGGGATGAACCGCTTTAACCAACGAACATGGAGCAAGATCCAGTGTGAAATGATTCTAGCTTTTCTTTCGTATGCGGATTACCTCAGGCCCAGGTATTTCCTTTTGGAGAATGTGCGCAACTTCGTATCTTTCAATAAGGGCCAAACCTTCAGATTGACACTCCGATCTCTCTTGGAGATGGGTTATCAGGTGGGTGACTCGTGTCGTGGTTGGCTTTCCTATGTTGGTTTGCTCCTTTTTCTTCTTTTTCCAACTGAATCCCGCTTTGTTTTGTTCTTTCTTGTTTATGTAAAGTGGAATATCAAACAGATAGAACGCAAAGCTCCGGCCATTAGAATGACCAGTGAATGTGTGATGACTGTAATACACTAATGCAAAACACTTATCTGGAAATATGATATTTTTCTCCTTCCCTGTCCTGCCTCTTTCCCCCCCACTCCCAGTTCTGAAATCCAACCCCACTCTTGCTTGCCGATTAGTTATCCACCCTGAAAAGGAAAATGCGGAGATCCACTAAGCTCTGGCTGTTTTTGTGAAGTCCTCATTGTGTCTCACCTGTGGCACATTGATACCCGAGGGACATAAAGACTCCTCTGGTGAAGTCAACGTTCGGGAAAAAACGTGAAGCTGCTGTCCAGACAGGCAGAAGCATGTCCCTGGAAAGCTCACAATGTATCAAGCAAGAGCATGCATCTGTGTCCCGGTGGTTCTCATGTTTGTTTTGTACACACACTGCATCATCTCGGTCCACCTTTCACAAACTCTTTCTCATATCGTTTGAATTTGCTGGAAGCCTCTGGCGTTCTTCCATTCCTTAGTTCATAGCAATTTGTGTTCCGAGATCTATTCATAATTTCATATGGATCCTTTTTTTTTTTTTTTTTTTTGATTTGGACAATTTCGGTCTCTGTGTGTCATCCTTGTGCAAGGGCCAGACTATTATGGATCTTCTCTGTATCATCCCAATTTCAACGGATATCCCAAAGGACTCTGTGTTCCTTCGGTTGTTTTGGCTTATTAAAGAAATGTTACGACAGAGGCAATCAGTGGCTGCATTCTGTAACTGTTTTCCTTGGTATTTCTTCGAGATAAGCTACTGTCAGAGGTTACTTACCAAACATTCACATGTTTGAAACACTGGAAAAATGTTGCCTTGTAACTCCTGTGGGTGTGAAGGGGGGGGGGAAACGCTGGGAGCATTTTAGGATGAGGGAAGGAACTCTGCCCAAGGGCGACATGCCTGTTCTTATTGCTCTTGATGTGCATGTTAACTCCTGCCGTCTAAGGCCCAAGAGGCTACCCACGGCCCCAACCGCTTATCCCCAGGCTTTAGGGGCAGCTGGGCCGGTTTCCTCTAGCCTGACCGCATTTTCCAGGCTCTGCGGCCAGCTTGCCTGTGTGACCGGGCCCTCACTTTTCAGGAAAGGGCCCGCTGTGTGACATGTCACCCACGGTCTCTCAGCCAATGGGAAAGCAGCAACCAGCAAAGTTGCACAGTTGGGCGACCCAACTGTCAGGCCCAGACCCAGGGCGCAGATCCTGGGTCACAGGTCACGCCAACGCTTTCCATAAAGGAAAGTGCCTTGTGCCCCGCCAGGCATTCTGGCCGTGGGCGCACAGGCGGCAGCGCTGCCGAACTGGGCAGAGGAGGCTGCAGGGCGCATACAGGCGCTAGGTGGAGGGCCGCTGAGTGGGAGCAGCGCGCGAGCAGCCATAGCCGGGCTGACTCACTGGTGCTGGTGATGGCGATGGTGGTCGTTGGGCAGGGAATAGACTGACTGTGGGAGTTAGGATATGAGAGAGAGAGAGTGAAGAGAGACACATACCTAATGTGTATGCAGTGGTCTGCATGGGCGACTTCTTCAGGTACATTGGTTTTCTGCTGGAGCTTTTCCTGGTTGCATCTTCGTAGTTTAGGCTAGTATAGGTGCTGAGTAGTTGTAGACTGGGCGGTGAGCGCCGGAAGAGAAGAGCGGCATTGGGTGCATTGTTGATGGTGGCGAGTTTGGGCTGACGTTGACTTTTGAGTTTATTGCATTGCTCTTTTGGCTTGTATCTCGGTGCATACTACTTTTTGCTTGGTACAGGACTATCTGGTCTCCAATGTGATGTCGCAGTTCGTTTTTTTTTTGTTTTTTTTTTTTGAAAATAACAGAACCTCTCGGTTCTGGCTCCTGCCATTCTGGGGAGCAACAGTCCGGTTCCTATTCCCCCGGCAAGTCAAATATGAATACAGAGAAAACACRCTYACGCTCCTCCCCATTATGGCTGAGAGGCCCGAGTGGACGGCATTGATTACTTCCATAGGGAARGATGTACCACCCCTCACCCCTGCCTAAGTTAGCCTATATCTACTACCCTCTGTTCCTCTGAGCTGCCTAGCTCCTAGCTGTTGTCAGCTGAGTTCTGTTCGGATAAATCTAAACGCTAGAGCGAGTGTCGGGGGCTGGGATCTAAGAGTTTGCTTAAACAATTATTTCTACTTCTCGAGCTCTTATGGTGTTTTATCCTCTGAACTCCCTTTCTCCCACCTTTTGGGCTAACATATACTTCTAGATCCTGTCTGTACTGCTGTTTCAGCCTTCTGCCTTTTCTTAAACCCTAAACCCTAGTCTATTCAGGTCGTCTATTACGCGCAGATTGTAGCTTTTTCCTGTTAAGTTATTAAGGTTTCTAGAGGGTTTTACCCTTTTTTCCTATTCTTATGGATTTACCCATACTCTAGATCCTGTCTGCACTGCTGTTTCTGCGTTCTGCCNTTCCTATTCTTATGGATTTACCCATACTCTAGATCCTGTCTGCACTGCTGTTTCTGCGTTCTGCCTTTTCTTAAACCCTAAACCCTAGTCTATTCGGGTCGACMTTTCCCTTKGTTCTCATTGCTATTATCCTCCAGATTGACTTCCCTTGTTCATGGTGAGGCCAGTTGCTGTGTCTGTCCCGGATGTCCGTTTGCCATGTCTTGTTGGTCCTCTGTGAACMAGTGGAAGATCAGCCTGTGCCCCTCTATTGAAGCCACTTTGCCTTTGGCCAATACCTTGTTCTGAAATTTCGTGAAAATATCCTTAGCCTTTTCGGGGTTAGCTGCTGCCTGTTTCTTGGTTCGCTGCCATTGAGCTGTAATGTCCGTTTGTAGCAGATTATGTAGTGTTGCTCGAGCTTCCATTCTGGTTGACGGATTTTTGCCTATCACTTGTTGACATCTTCTTTTCCAAATTGTCCATAATGTGTATTGTCTCAATAGCTGGTAAATGCACTTATGGCTGGAGTGCCAACTTCTCGGAACTTCCGTTCCTGTAAGATGGACTTTTTTGCTCCTTGGGAATGCAAATTCCGATGTGCGATCCCATAGCGTTCGAGCTATAGACCAAACATACTCCGCTTCCGGGCATAGCAGAAGGCAATGAAGCAATGTTTCGGGTACTCCTTCAGTGCACATGACGCAATTTTTCTCCCTCTCATCTCTATTGTTCCTGCTTCGTTTTTCGTAAAGCCAAACGTTGACTGGTAGTGAGACATGAAATATTAACCACTGCATACTTCGGACCTTATTCAGCCTGATGGTGTGCAAAATCGACCACGGCAATTTTCTTATTTGCTGTCTTGGTATTCGTTTTTCTGTCTTTTGCTATCGCTCATTTTCCTTGCATCAGTCCATCAGTTCCTATTTGTTCCTTCTGACGTCAGTTGTGGGAGCAAGGCTCTCTCTGATTGTGGAGTTCTTACTTGGTGCTGATATGATCTTTGTTCTCAGGTTCGTTTTGGTGTTCTGCAAGCTGGAAACTACGGTGTGTCTCAATCTCGCAAACGAGCATTCATTTGGGCAGCAGCACCAGGTGAAATCCTCCCTGAGTGGCCACAGCCCGTGCATGTTTTCTTGAGCTCTCAACTGAAGGTCACACTGCCAGGAGGTATTCAATATTGTGCTGTGAAGGATGGAAGTCTCGGTGCTCCTCTGCGGTCGATCACAGTCAGAGACACAATTGGAGATCTGCCACCGACCACCAATGGTGCTGACAAAGAGGAGATGACTGTAAGTTGCTTCACCTCATCTGTTCCATTATTTGCTGTCCAGTTTTGCTGTGTTTCTCTTTTCCTTTGTTTTGATTTTTCTTTTCTTCTTAGTTTTATTGTGGCTGGGTGGAGGGAGATACCGGCATAGGCCCTAGCATTACTAAGCTGATCAGGACTCGAGCCTTTGAAACCACAACTGTCCCCAAGCATCTTCCCTCACAGAGCCGGTACTTTTTGGTGGCCGGTCAAATACAAGACCCTTTATTTAAGGGCCCCAATTTCCCAGGTTTTACTAGATTATTAAAATTACTTACAGAGGTATGCATACACTTTACGATCACCTCACGACAAACACCCATCCAAACAATTCCAATTACAAAAGGAAAGAACATCAAAATTTATCTTCTGTCTAAATCTGGGAACTTATGATCAGAAAGGTGTCACTCTGGTCTATACGGAAGGAAAGGGTGTTGCAGAACTCTTGAAGGCCTCTCCACTCCAAGAAAGAGCGTTTGGGCGACTACAAGGTCATTCACTCAGGCTGAGATTCTCTGCAAGTGGCGGAAAACAAAACATTCTATGCCAGACGATTTGGACCTGCAGCAGAAAATTGAAGCTACATTTGCAAGGGTGTGGCTGGTGGGAGGCAAGGTAGCAGACATAAAGGGCTCCTGTATACGGTGGAACTGGCACAATTCAGAAGCGGGGCTTGGAAGGCAGAGGTCCCAATCAGCTGATTGGCAGGACCCAATACAGGCCACAGAAACTCTATGGCATTGCAGAGAGGAGGAGACCGGCAAAGAAGCGATCATCAACTCACAAGACCAGAGTCCAATGGAACTTCTCCAACAAGTTCAGGATTTTGTTTTCCTCATCTCTTAATGCTTTCTTGGTTTCACATTAAATCTGGCAGGTTTGGGTCCTTTGGCCAAACGGAAGCGTGAGGGAGCTCGTGTTGTATTTCTGACTTGCCAGTGGAATAGGAACCGGACTGATGCTCCCCAGAAGGGATATGTACCCAGGGCCATAAGGACCTGTTTTATTGAAAGGAAAAAAATGTACGGCTTCAAATTTCCAAAGCCAACACTATTATAGAGTCAAATGGAATAACCTGCTCCTAAAATCATCCCAATGGTGATGGTATCTGGGGCCTGGATGCTTACAACAGTGATCTTCCAAGGCTGGCAAAGGCAATCGGGCTTCTAACCTTGATGACGGCAAGAGTTGTAGGCATGTACAGCTCAGCAAATAAGCAGGCAGGTCCTCTTAGTCTGCTGCTTTCTGTGAGGTAAGTCATTGGAATTCACCTCTGTGCTAAAGGTGAGGCAACCTGGCTAGGGGGAGAGTCGATCGGGTAGCCAACCTAGGCTACCAGAGTGACCCGGGACAACTTGCTCGGCCAGGCCAATATATATATATAGCCCCTCGTTTGTTGTCCTCTTCTCCCTCTCTGCCTACGGTTTACCGGGCAGTTCTATTTGACGATATATATATGTACATACATATATATATTACCCTATTTTTGAATTTGCAATTTGGTGAAGAATTTTAATGTGACCTAGATGCAGCAAGCTTTGCTATTTCGCTAGTAAAGGAAGCCGGATGCACCTTGATGGTGCAATACTCACAGTGCATTAGGATTGAGGACTTCTTCAAGGCCTTGAAAAACTGCTTCGAGGATAATAACTTAGCGTACCGAGTCCCTCATCCTTAACATTAGTGACCGTAAATGGAAGCGTGCGTCGGCGCTCAAGTCCACTACGAGCTGCTGCAATGTGTGGACCATGGACTAACCCCCGCTCAGATTCTTAACATCTTCGCCAGAGCGCTGCCAGAACCCCTCAAGACCCAGTTATATCCTCATACTAAAGAGGAGGGGATGACCTATGAGAAATTCAGCAAGATAGTCGTAGACCATGCCGAGTTCCTGGAAGAGGCAAACTATTGCCACTATTAGAAGGATCTGCAGGCCGGTAAGAGGTTGAAACACCTTCGAAGGAGTTGTAGAGTCATTGTCATATGACCAGATAGATTATGGTCTAGAGGAAGAGAACAACAGCCAAGTAGCCCGGGGAGGCGACTATGCAGTAGTTGCAGCCTGTGGGGGAGGGCGACAAGGTAGAGGCCGAGGTAGAGGCCGCCGAGGATGAGGTGGAGGTCGAGGACCCGCTGCTCAGAGGGGTAGCGGCGAAGCTAGCTACTACGTGGGAGGTAGGGGTTATGGTCCCTCACAAGGTGGTAGAGGTTCTCCCTTCATAGAGGGTAGAGGTAGAGGTAGGAACTGGCGGCTGTACCCAGACACCTGGGGATAGTTGAAGGCAAACCTTGGGAGCACGTGGGTATAGACGAGAAAGTTTGGGAAGAGTGTCGCAATGTTAACCAGTGTTTTAAGTATGGTGAACCGGACCGCATCGTTCCCTTTTGTTCCCAGTACAGGTACCCAAAATGGAACGGCCAGTAGAGGTTGCAGTTGCCTCTACGGGGACTTCGGACATAGACAGGAAGATAGAAGCTCGCGCTGAACAGGCACCCTCCTGTCCGAAGATCCCGATGGCAGAGACTGATGTAGGCCCCCACCTAGCTAGTTGTCCAAAGGTTGCTTGTGTTAGGACCTCTCTAGGTCGCTATCTCGCAGGGATTGGTGATGAGTTGATCACTCGTCGCCACGCTTGGGCCGAAATGAGGAAAAAGTCGACGGGGCAACTAATAATAGCAGATGTAGAAGTAGAGAAAGGATAGGCGCGTTAGTTGTCAGTGCGTCAATGCACAGTTATACAAGTCAAAAAGGGTTGCAAAAGCTGCACATGAGAATGAAGGTGAAGAAGCTCGATGAGCGAGTCATTCCCGAGTTGGCCGATAATAGACAGGTGGTAGTGTGTGAATATGTTGAAGGGGTTAAGGCATACTTTCGGTTGGAGGCAGGGGGTAAGGTGGAAAAAGTTTTCCACTCCCTGACACTCTTCATGGAGGATAACCTTCCTTTGACATGATATTAGGAACAAACCGGGGCAACGCCGCCTATGCTGATATATCAAGATGGGCGAGCACGAGTGCTGGCTTCCCAGTCCCACAGCTGGGAAGAAGTTACGTTTGTTTCATGCATACGGCGTAGAGAGTAGGTTGCCCCATTGTTGTACGAGTGTCCCCGCGTTCGCCAGGCACGTGGTCAAGAATGACCTTGTTGAACAAGTGTTCGTTGCCTATGTGAGACCGGTTAGTGAAGGGAAAAAGGAGGAAGTGCTCATACCACCTAATGTGCAGAAACTGTTAGACGAGTTCGCTGATGGGGGAGAGGCCCCAAGTGGAGTAGTGTAGAGGGAGCCCCAGCACCGGATAGATTTAGAACCCGGTAGCCGGATTCCCAAGGGCCCCATCTATCGGATGTCTCCCGAGGAGCTCAATGAGTTCCACAGACAATTAGATGAGTTGATAGAGAAAGGGTGGATTAATCCATGTTCCTCGCCATATGGTGCACCGATCTTGTTCATGCCAAAAAAAGAACGAGATTTGCGTGTGTGTATAGACTATAGGGGACTCAATGCAATTACTATAAAGAATGCAGAGCCATTGCCGCAGATATACGACCATCTGTATAGAGTGCAAGGTTGCAAGTATTTCTCAAAGATAAATTTGAAATCAGGCTACCATCAGATTGAGGTGTTGCTTGAGGATCAACACAAGACGGCCTTTAGGACTCGATATGACCACTATGAATTTGTGGTCATGCTGTTTGGGTTGACTGATGCCCCTACTACCTTCCAGCGATGTATGAATGAACTCTTCTGTGATTGGCTGGACAAATTCATTGTTGTATATTTAAATGATATCTTGATTTTTAGCAAGTCGCTAGAGGAGCACGAACAACTCCGGTGGTTAGTGTTGAGCAAGTTGTGTGAAGCTAACTTTAAGTTGAACCCAAAGAAGTGTGAATGGGTCAAGTGTCAGGTGTTGTATTTGGGTCATGTGTTGGATGGAGACGAATTCAAACCGGAAGACGTCAAAATAACGGCATCAGGGACTGGCCGACACTGCGTACTTTGAGGGAACAACGATCGTTCCTATCGTTCCTTGGTCTGACCAGCTATTACCGCAAGTTCGTACGAAACTTCATTGTAATAGCTGCTCCATTGTGTAGGTTGTCGAGGAAAGAAACCGTCTTGGAAGTGGGACAAGGACTGTATCTCAGCCTTTAAGGGTGTGAAGAAGTCCTTGATAGAGCACCCGGTTCTTCAGATCGCTGATCTGTCCTTGCCGTTTATAGTGACCACTGACGCAAGTCAATACGGGATAGGTGCTATACTCCAGCAAAATGACGGCAATGGGTACAGACGCGTTGAGTTTATGTCCTGTAGACTGTCTAGTGAGAAAGTCGTCGCTTTTATGTACAAAAGAGAGCTGTTTGCTCTTAGAGAAGCCTTGAGTCACTGGCGACATTACCTCCTACGGCGGCATTTCAAGGTGTATTCAGACCATGAGACACTTCGTAGGCTAAAGACCCAATCCCGGATGACACTTAAGTTGACAAGGTGGGCTGGGGACATAGATCAGTTTGACTTTGAACTGAAGCCAGTAAAGGGGAAATATAACGTTGTCGCTGATGCGCCAAGCAGACGAGCTGATTTCTTCGGTGCCATTGTAACATACTTAGATCTGGGCGCCGAGTTAAAAGAGAAGGTTAGATCCGCTTATGTTAGTGATCCGGTCTATAGTCAGTTAATTAACAAGGTGCAGACAACACCACACGGAATACCGGACTATAGGGTGGCTCAAGGACTACCATTTGAGAAGATGGACACGCAGGACAGACCGTGCATACCGAACAGTGAGGAGATTCACAGGCTAATCCTAGGGGATGTGAAAACACTGAGAAACACTTCAGTTGGAGGAAGATGTATGCTAACCTCCTACGTTCCTACACGTGGACTGGAATGAAGCATGATTCCGTAGCTTATGTACAAGGCTGCAAAGTGTATCAAAGGAACAAGAGTTTCATGCAGCCTCCCCTTGGTCTACTTAGGCCGCTACCTATACTGTCGGGTCCCGGAGACTCCGTGTCTATAGGCTTTATGGACACTAAGGTTAGAAGCAGGAATGGGAAGAGTCAGTTTATGGTAATTGTGGACAGATTCAGCAAGTTTGCTGTTTTTGTACCACTCCCTGCTGAAGTGAGGACAAACCTAGAAATTCGCGAGTTCTTCTATCATTGCATGAAAGACTAGGGGCATCCCTTGACTACTGTGAGTGATTGGGATACACGATTCACGGGCGAGCACTGGCAACAGTTCATGAACGTCTATGGGTCCAAGCTGACTATGTCTTCAGGTAGACACCCTGAGACAAATGGACAGACTGAGGAAATGAACAAAGTGCTACAGCAAGTTCTGCATATGTATATCCGGGCAGATCAGATTGACTGGGATGAACATCTGGCCAAGGTTGCTACAGTCTTCCCCTGAACAAAACGCACAACGGACTCTCAAAAACATCCGATATATGCCCTTGTAGCCACGGACCTGTCCTTGGGCATCCGTCACAGTTCGAGCGACACACATAAATCGAGAAATGGTCCTTATTACAAAAAACAACACCAACCAAGTATTGGACATCCTGCATGTGCAGAGGGGTGGAGCGAGGCCCGACTGTAGTGTTTCAACAGTCAGCCTCGCTACTGACTGTGTGCACCATTTGAACAGAGTGAACGTCGATGCTGTCTCCATGCTCTCTCCGAGGGAGTTCGCCATCACCTGCCAAGTTCGGCCCGAGCCACCAACATCTGCCATTGGTTTGAATGTCCAAGAAGATGTCCACGTCAGACAGCAATAGGGAAGCCACACACACACACACACACACACACACACACAGAGAGAGAGAGAGAGAGAGAGAGAGAGAGAGAGAGAGAGAGAGAGAGAGAGAGAGAGAGA
>BFEA01000074.1:2867250-2885507 GCA_003427395.1 Chara braunii | reverse complement strand
AAAAGTTGTTTGTATTGCAATTCTACACAACATATTATAAAGGGGGTTTAAAGCGGGGTGCCTTAGTGTGATTTTGTTATTTTCTTTTTTATCTCCGATTCGGTGAGGAATTCTGATGTGACCCTCAGCCAAAAGTTGTTTGTATTGCAATTCTACATAACATATTCTTTTTCTGGAAAATTTTTATTTCCGGTTTTTTTTTGTTTTTTTTTTTTTGTGGCGCTGAGGCTGCCCTGAACCCTGCCCGGGGATCATGCCCAGCCGGGCACCCGGGCGGGTATCCGGGCACAAGTTGGGTGCCCGGGCCTCTGGAAAAACAGGCTAGTTTTTTTTGCCTTTTTTTCTTTTTTGCGCTGGGGCTGCCCAGAAGCCTGCCTGGGGGTCATGCCCAGCCGGTCACCCGGGTGTGTTTCCAGGCACTTGGGTGCCCGGGCGCCCGGGAAAACGACCTAAAGAAAAGCTGCTTTTTTTTCTTTTTTTTTGGTGAGAACCCGTCTCCTCGCTAGGAGAGGTGATAAGTGCACCCCCCTAGTGAGAATCCCGGATGCTCCAGTCTATTGGTGGGGAGCGGCACCTGCTGGAAAACGGGTCCAGCGTCCCTTTACGGCAAGAGCCTGCCAGCATTGATTGCCCTGTTATCGGGGATTAACTGCACAGGTATTATAGGCTGTATTTTTTGCTACCCTATTTTCTTCTCTCAATCTTGTGTCTACCTCACCCTAGGTACCTACCTAATGGGTTACCTCTATTCTGGAGGATGCAGTTTCTCTATTCAGGGGTCAGCATTAAACCTCTAGCACACGCCCCCAGCCTTGCAGAAAGTTTTTGTCGCCGCAAGGAAAACTCGGAGACGCCGGGCGGCCATGGTCGTCGTAGAAAAAAGAAAATCGACGGCCTCTGAAGTGGTGCGGGTTTCATGCTGACACCCGCAGGCGGATGTGTGGTGTACCGGTGCTTTAAATGTACCAACTATGCCTAAGCTATCCTAAGGTTATGGGTCTATTCCTACCTAACGCTGCGCTGTGCGGGGAGCAGCACCCAAGCTCCTAACACCTGGTGCGGGCCGGAAAGTGAGGTAGCTACGCGGATTAGAAAATTATTGGTATGCCGTCAGGAATGGAAATTTTGTAGGACTGTTTATTGACGTCGCGGGTGTTGCATTTGTTGCCCTGTTTGGCTGGTGGGCTCCCTTTCTTGCAGTATGTGAAAATGCCGGAGTCATGGTTCCAGCGCCAGATTCGAGGGGAAGAAACTGTTCTTAGAGACCATATCTGCAAGGAAATGAATGAGCTAAACTTCATCAGATGTCAGCGCATTCCTAAGCGTCCAGGTGCCGATTGGCGAGACCTGCCTGAAGAGAAGGTGAGTTTCTGATTTCAATTTCAGTTTTCCTTAAGTCTGCACAAACAGGAAACAGGGGAATTGGGTAATTAGACCCGGAGTTTAGTGTGCATTCAACTTGTGTGAAAAGAAGATAATTTGTTGTGTTTCATACTGACTCATCTGGTACGTGTGCACGTGATGGTATCAGACAGAATTTTCTGAGAAAAAGGAGGGGATTGGATATTTCGTTCCTCACTTGTGTTGGGCATGCATGTCTGCATCCTGTACACTCTCTCGTATGAAGAATCTCTTAAAGAAGGGTCATGCTGTTTCATGCTCCCTTAGCATAAGTTATCTTGACTGCAAACCAAGTTTTTATGGTATAAATGAAGTTATTCGGGGGGAGGGGGGGGCCGGGGGGGGCGGAGTCATTGCGGCATAGACTGTGGCCGGCCATGAGGTATAAGATTTGCAAAATGGCATCTGGATCACCCTGCGAGCCTTCCAGAGAAAAGTTTAACCCAAACACCGAAAAAAAGGGGGATCCCAGCTGATGATTTGTTTGCATCCTGCAGCAGGCCTAGCTCAGTTGGTACACTTGTGAACTATTGAAAAAATACAGACGTCAGCTCGAATCCCAATCAGCTCATCAGATGAGCACATAACTCTGCATTTACCCGGAGCTGATCAATTTGAATTTGGAAGATGATAGGCCAAAAAGAAGAAAAGAAAAAGAACGAAAAAGGAAAGGGACACATAAATCGAGAAATGGTCCAAATTTTTAAGAGACGTCCTCGGGGACAACCGTTAAAATTGGAACGATACACAAGATTAGCATGGCCCCTGTGCAAGGATGACAGGCATAAATCGAGAAATGTTCGAGTAAGAAAAAAAAAGAGAAAGGAAAGGGATGCTGGGACCGATTTCCAGCAGGTGTCGCTCCCTACCAATAGAAAGGAGCTTTCTGTGTTTTTTTTTTGTCTTGTTTTGTTTTCTTTTTTTAACAAACAATAAAAAGAGTTGTTTGCTTCCAGATTGTTGAACAACTCTGTGGAAGGCTAAGCCGAACACGGATACATAGCATCTGGTACATACTCTGGTACATACATTGCTTCTTATGTATTGAGCTGGGTTTGATTGGACTGCGGTTGTAAGTTGTGCCGATTGACAGAAACAGAAAGGCGGAGGCCTTGCTTGTTAAGTTTTATTTCAAGTGGGAATCAACAATGTCTAGGGATGGTGACCTTCATTAAAATTGGAACAATACAGAGAAGTTTAGCATGGCTCCAGCGTGTAGAAGGATGACACACACAGGTCCAAAAATGTTTCTCTCGTTGGCAAATGAATTTCTTGACCGTCGCGATGCTGAAGAGTCAAGCTGTGTAGCACACAGAACATGTTCGGGTGTTCGGCCAAACACCTTCCGAACGTGTTTGGTCGAACTGTTTTTTTTTTCAATGTTTTTTAAACTTTTTTTTTTAATTACTTTTTTTCAGGTTTTTTATTTTCAACTCGAATTTGGTTACGAATTTGAACATGCCTCCCAGGTGAAAGTAGTTGGTATTATTGTTTAATTTATTTTACATAACGTGTGTTTTTTTCAGATTTTTCAGAGTTTTTTTTTTTTTTTTTTTTTTTTTATGTTTGCGTTCGGAGGGTTTTGGCGCTCGTTCACGTTCGGTCGTGAACGTTTGGGTTTGGTCGCCGAACGTGAACACGATGCTACACAGGAGTCAAGCAATTTATTTATTTTTTCAACACCTGCTGAGGCCACTGCCAGGGATGATACGAGCATCCCCTGTTAGTATGCTCCCTGCAGATGGCTCCGGTCTGTTGATGGGGAGCTACACCTGCTGGAAACCGGGTCCAACGTCCCTTTCCACAGTAGACAGGATGGCTGCTGAAAATTAACTGATGCTTCCGCGCTGCAGCATTGATTGCCCTGCTTAAGACATATAATGGACTGTGGTGCCCTCACCGGATTAAAAGGCTGCTTCCATCTCACCCAAGCTCCCGTAGCTGGTATGCTGCGAGCCCCCCTCCATAGGTGAATCCAGACCAGTGTGATCCTGTCCGTCTGCCCATGGACAGGGGACTAAGTGCAGTGTCCTTGCTGGACAAAGGGCTGTGCCCTTCCCACCCAAGCTTGTGCTCCCACTGGATTAAAAGGGCTGCATCTATCTTCACCAAGCTCCCATAGCTGGTATGCTGCTAGTCTCCCTCCACATGTGAATCCAGACCAACGTGATCCCGTCGGTCTGTCCATGGGCAGGGGACTGACTACAGTGTCCTTGCTAGACAAAAGGCTGCGTCTTTCCAATATTCCGTCCCCGCCCATGGCTGCTGCCCGACTGGCAAAGGAAGCCTAGCTTGCCTGGCTGGACTCGTCTGTATGGTCTCCCTTTGGCTGTGCTTCATACAGCAACACCGTTCCCTATGGTCCTCACAATTTTTCGCTCTCTTTTTTTCCCGTTTTTGGGAAAGGCCTGTGATTCTTCAACAATGGTAAGAGTGGTTTCCTTGCAATGAATTGCGAACAGATACTGTTGTTGAAGAGACACAGCTGTAAGGACCCAGCTGTGGACGGCCACTCAACGGGAATGGAAAAAAGAAATGCTTTCGCTTGGGGGTGGTGGATGTGTGGATGTGCATCTGGAAGCATTAGAGTTGTTAGCTGTCGATAGCAGAGAAATTTTGACTTCTACCTTGAATACTTTATCCGACAGGATGGAAACGCTAACTTTCAGAAAGGCGTGTGAAGAAACCATCAACTGCGGAGTGTCGTTTGCTGAAAAGTCTGACGTGTGTGTCTGGTTGGGTCATTGTTTGTGCAGATCAAATTGTCAAATGGTCAGGTGGTGGACCTTATACCCTGGTGTCTTCCCAATACGGCGGATCGGCACAATCAGTGGAAGGGGTTGTATGGACGTCTGGACTGGAAGGGCAACTTCCCGACCTCGGTGACTGACCCTCAACCTATGGGGAAGGTTGGCATGTGCTTCCATCCTGAGCAGGATCGCATTGTCACAGTCCGGGAGTGCGCACGATCACAGGTTCGTTTGGCTATTAGCCCCTCCCTCCGACCAACACCACTACAGATCTTTGTGTTATGGATGTTGGTTCGCGTTTTGTGGCATTTTCACTCTAAGAAAAACCCAATTCCGCAGAGAATTGTTCATGGAACCATTACAGCCTTTTTTCCCCACGACCTGGCAGGCATCAAATGGCTTTTTGAATTCGGCAGAGGGCTCGTAGCACCTACTAGTAGTTCGTTTGGATCAGGTTCTGTTTTGCATCAGGTAGTGCACTCAGAGTGTATCGAGGAGAGAGGATTTTCTTGCGGTGAGTTGCATGGATGTCAAGTATTGGGAACAAAGGAAGAAACAGCATCATAAGCAGAGTGCAGCGACAGTCAGGAGCGACCGAGCCTGTCCCATTATCTATGAAGTAAACCTCCAGTGGGCTCTCATGTTTTGTGTACATGCTCCACCTGAGGTAAATGGGAAGGGTGGGCTTGCAAGGAACACGAGAGAGATGTATTTGATTGGTTTCTGAGGCTCACAATTGTGAATGGTCCTGAGAAATGCTTCCCTGTCATCAGCTAGCTGGGTGCCTGGCGAAGTGGAGACTGCATTCTCTGTGCCATTTGCTCAGCTTCGTTGACTGAGGCTCGTTTTCCTGAACCAATCCACAGCTGGTGGCATACTTAGTGCGGCCTAACTTCCCACTGACATACAACCATGATTGAACTGAAAGATCTTGGTGGTAATCCAAAAGCAAAGGGAAAAAGAACACAAATAGGAGCTGAGAGAGAGCAAGAGAGAGAAGAGCAAGAGAGAGAGAGCAGAGAGCAGAGAGCAGAGAGCAGTTTCTCATGTGCCTCAAGCTGTCAGAGGGCCCTGGAAAGTGGACCTCTCTGTCCCTGTACGAGAAGAAAGAAAAACAGGGGCATACCCACTCTGTGAACGTCAGGAATGCTCGTGGACTGAACTCTGACCAGATTCAGTACTTGTTGGACTCTGTGAAGATTATTAGGGCGCTCGTTGTCTTTTTCCCTCTTGTCCCTGCTGTCCATGAAAGAAACAGAGAAGCCCGTTTTTCATCTCTGAGAAGAAAGTGGTAGAGTATCAGTGTGACCGTGCTCTTCCTTCTTTTTGTGCTCAGCCGTTTCCTCACCACCGTCAGAGAGCTGTGAAAAACGGCCCTCTCTGGTGAATGGGGCGCTACTAGTTCAGTCTAGTTGCCATCTTAGAAAAATAAATCGGGGGTAAATTCATCTAAATTCATTCACGAGTTGCGCAGTTGGAGTCTGTCTGTCGTACCTCTTTTTTCCCCCGAGAATTATGCATTTATTACTAAGCACAACAGGGAGGCCGGGAATCCGTGCTGTGTTTAGAACTTCAGAAGTACATGCACGTCAACCTTGAGCATTTATTACTCGGGGAACAATGCATTTAAAATGCCATTTATTCAATTTTATTGCTAAACACAACACGGAGGCTGGGTAATGGCGCCAGTGGTCCGCATATCAACCCGGAGAACTGGGGCCATTACCCAGCCTCCGTGTTGGCTGGACACGGGGTCCAGCGCGTCTCAATATGCACAACTTTGAAAAAATGAAAAACTGGAGAAGCAAAGGGATGACTATCATAACTAAAACAAGGAGAGGCGTAACAGCTAAAGCTTAAAAAAAGCACAACTAAAAACCCACTGATCTGATTGATCCTACTAAGAGCCTAGACCCTAACCACCCGCCTGTCTATGGCTTATGCCCTTTCCCTTTCCTTGTTTTGGTTAAACCCTAAACCCTGGCCTACCCAGAGTCTGAAACTCGAGGCCCGTTAGAACCCAGACCCGTAGAGTCGGCGTAGACCTTCTGCATTCTTCTTCAGGCGAAGGCCAAGACTCGGCCTGAGACCTGAGAGAGGGGCGCAGCTCTGCAGAGGCAACTTGTGATGTCCCAGGCCTCTCCTCTTGTCCTCTATGGCGAATCGCCCACCAGGGATCCCAGTTCCCTGCTAATTGTCGAGAATCTCCTGTTTCTTAGTAGGGTGAGATTTGACAACCTTGAGGACACGCTGCCAGTCCAGATAGTACTCCACGTACACAGTCCGTGTGAGCCGATCCCAAGCCTCAGCGGGCGATATGATTCGTGAGTCTATGTCCGCGGTGCACCTGCGTTTCCAGATTACCCTCAGGGTTAAACCAACACTATCTCCGAGCCTGTTTTTTGCTGACCCCGATTTTCACTGCGCACCGAGTTTTGCCGAGCGTGGGGTCCGTTGTGTTTCTTTTCTGGTACTATTCTGAAAAAGAAAAAGAAAAAGAAAAAAAAGCACGGCCAGACTTTCAAAAAACGACGTACGGCCAGACTTTCAAAAAACGACGTACTCACAACCTAGGGAGATATCCCGGGCGCCCTGGTCCCGACATCACCCCCGGTTTGGCGACCCCATGGTCCCGGGCAGCCCCAGTGCCAAAAAAAAAAAAGAAAAAAAAAAAAGAACCAAATCCAAAAAAAATCTGAAAAAAAAAATTATGTTGTGCAGAATTGCAATATGAACAACTTTTGGCTGAGGGTTACATCAGAATTCCTCACGGAACTAAAGATAAAAAAAAAATAAAAAAAAATCACACTAGGGCACCCCCCTTTAAACCCCTTTAGCCCCTTCAAAATTCATTTATACTACCCTTCCCCCCCTTTACATCCAACACTCAAAAAAAGAAAAGAGCCCGGATTTGGGCTCCTCTAGGAGAGCGCGGAAAAACCCGACCGCCATTTTTTATTTTTTTATTATTTTTTTTGCCATGACCAGGTATCCCGGGTGTCACGCCCGGCTGACCGGCCGGTCATGAAAATCTTCCTAGCTCACAACCACAAAAAAGAACAAGAAAAAAGACGAACACCCCTCTGGACGTGATACAAGGTAGATACCTGCCCCAAAGTTGTTGTGCCAGTATAACCTATTGAGGGCTTTACGGCAGGGGGGTCAGGTCCACGAAAAAAGAGAAGGGGAAAAAGAAAACGAAACTGAACTTAGGGTGGGAAAGCGGGTTCATACATTCTCCAAAGTTGTAGAGTGGGCGTGCCCTCCTTCACAATGTGCCAGCAGCCCGTGGAATGCGCCGTGCCTCCCTGGCAGGGCATGGGAAAAAAAAAAAGAAAAAGAAAACAGCAGCAATGACAAACTGAAACTGGCCACAATCGTAATTAGATACTTTCTTGTGAGTATTGGTGTGAGCACAACTTCGTGCACGGCCTTCCTGGACTTAGTCTTAACACCCTCCCGTGCTAGTAGCACTGATACGAGCAGACACTACTAGCACCAGGGGAGCGACTCCGTCTATTGGTTGGGAGCATCACCTGCTGGACCTGCATCACCTGCTGGAAAGCAGGTCCAGCCTCCCATATACAAAACAATACAGAAAGCTGAGAACAGCTTGCCAGCATTGATTTCTCTGGCCTTCAGAGGATTGACTGAGCAGGCCTGCTCACCAACGGCATCCTAGGTAATTGTGAAACCGCTAATTCGCCCAAAGCAGAGTAGGGCTTTTACCCGTTTAGCTTTTTGACTCGGGGCTGCGCCAGTAGTGAACATGGCAGGCCACTTTGAAAAGGCGCTGGTGCAAGCTCGCAAGCCTTGGAATGTAGCTTAATTGACTTAGGCTTGTCTGAACTGGTGGACTGATGCGGCCATGTGTATAATGATAGATGGATTAATCGGCAATTACGCTGTTTGGCGGCCTTACCAGGGTTTTTTTTTTTTTTTTTTTTACCAGGTACTCACCTCTAAGAATGAAAACCAGTTTCATTGTGGTGGCAACACACGCTATTATGTTCCTTGTGCCAGGGTATATATATATATATTCTCCCGCTCTGCCTACGGTTTACGGGGCAGTTCTATTTGACGATATATATATACGGTTTACCGATAGTTCTGTTTGTGACGATATATATAGGTGGCAATACATGCTATTCTGTGCTCAGTGCTCACCTCGCATGGATGTTGTCTGAATGCTGGTTACCCTCATGATAACTGGAATGATTCAATTTTAGAAAAGGTTAGGGGAGTTGCTTTCTATGAGAAGCCCCATTTACGGAAGGATGTTTGTGTTTTGCATTGCCTGCAGGGTTTCCCCGACGCATTCAGGTTCTGCGGTACAATTCAGGCAAAGCACCGGCAAATTGGAAATGCAGTGCCACCACCGCTGGCTTGTGCTTTGGGCAGAATGCTAAGGGAGGCAGTGCTTTCCAAAGAAAGTCTGTGATGTGCACCCAGGGTGAAAGCGACGAGGAAGATGCATCCTCACATCCCCTTTGGTTCTGACATCTGTAGCAGCCCTGGCACACCACTCTGTGCACCTGCCAGCTTTTCTCCCTCTCCCTTAGCACCATGACATTGCAGCAATTCTCCTTTTAAGGTAATGCCGGCAACGTAGCAAAGAGCGCAGGGCCTTTTGCTTGCCTTGCTTGAAAGTCCTTTCAGGACAGTTGGTTAGTGCCTTGCTGGGCTGGGGATTTGCTTTTTTCTTCAACAGAATATGTTTGAACTTTGGAACCATCAATCGATATGCGGAGGGGGTTACAATCATCAGCTCACAATAACATGCGATTGAAGCAGAGGGTGCGGGGCCTCCTTGCACTTGCCTTGCTAGGAGGACTTGCAGAACGGTTGGTTGCCTAGTGCGGTGCTGAGCAGGGGATTTTCTTCTACGACGTTGTGCTCAACCCGTTTGAACTAGGTAGGTCTCATCAATGAATATATATGCTGAGTGTGATGTCTGTTTAATCAGTGTGCCAGTGTGCCTTTGAGCGTTGTCTGAACAATATCATGCAGTTCACCCTCATCAGCTGTTGTAGCAGAGGGTGTGGGGCCTCCTTGTGCTTGCCTTGCCCGAAGAACTTGCAGGACTGTTGCCTTGTGCGTTGCTGAGCAGGAGATTTTCTTCTCCAACGTTGTGCTCAACCTGTTTGAGCTCTGTCTCATCAATGAACATATTTGCTGACAAAAGTATGCTGTTCTGTTTAATCAGTGTGCCTTTGCTGGCACGGGTTGTCGTTGTCATCGGAGATCTGACGAGGGTGAACTGCAAGGTATTGTTCAATTGGCGTTCCAACTTCCAACTCAGCTACTGATACCGACATTCGCGCACAGCAGCCGTCTAAGAGCAAGGAGCTCTGTTTGCTCAGTTTATATGACTTTTTATTGTCGTCCTCTAGATCTAACTTGGTTACCACGGCCAATTGTTTAATCGGTGTGTCAAGGATTTTGCACGCCGTCCCTACACAGAACAGTCTGTACATGAACCAGCCCAGGTATTGTTTACTAAGTGGCAAAGTGCATCTTTCGACGGTGTATTGTCTCTATGTACCTGGACCTCATTAGTGGCAAAGTGCATCTTTCAATGGTGTATTGTCTCTATGTACCTGGTCCTCATTAGGCCTTGGTTTGTGTTGTCAACCCCTTATGCCAGTGCTGCACAGAACTTCGCACAGTGCACAACTTTCTGCATCTGGTGCAAAATTATGAAAGGGCATTTGGTGGTGACCAGATATGACTTCGCCATGATCCTCAACCCTCGGATTATGAAAAGGGCATTGGTGACCAGAGAACCGCCAGTATCGCGTCAAACCTCTCAATTGGAATAGGCAGGCCCGCTGAAGCCTTCCCTCCTGAGTGGTTATTCAGAACCTGATGCAATTATCAATGCTCCGAGCTGGGGAACTTCACATGCAGTGCTGATTGGGTTCTTGGCAGTGCGCAGATTCCGACCAGAATGACTTCGTGACTGGTCTGTAGGAGTTGAATGTGTTGCTAGGACCGAGAAAGTGCAGGGATCTTGGCGGGGAGCGATGGTTCTGTCATGCTTGGTTGGTAGGGAGACGAGGCCAGATCGCATTTTTTTTGGCAGGAAGAGAACGCTCTCGTATCATTATGATTCCCTGTCGCTGGGAGTTCTTCTGCTTTACGTGGAAGAACACTTGGAATTAGGGCTTTCTCAGACAAGTGTTCTCTATCTTATCCGCATGCAAAGAGGGCTCTTTTTTTGCTGAAGTCCAATTCGAGTATCGCCGGTGGGAGAGGAGCTTTGGTAGAGCAGATGCCTTGCTGTATTTGTGCGCCCAGGGGGGGCAATTGTATCAGTTAGACCCAGCAGAGGTACAGGAATGCAGCACTGGGGGAATCATCACATAGTGCCAGCATCGAGTAAAATGCAGCCAAGATTTGGGCGTGCAACGTCATTGCATGACCACACGACGGCCTTGACCAATTTGGGCATGTCAGGATGACATTGGCCAAGTCTGGAGGCAATTTGTCAATAGGCTACAGAACGGCGAACTGAGGACACATGAGAGACTCCATTGCTAGGCTGTTTTCATCCTGGATGGGGACATAGCCTGATGAAAGTGTGTGGTGACTGTCGTCATTCATCGCAAGAGGAGGGAGGATAGGAAGAGGAGATAGTCTTCTCTTGCTTCAGGGTGTCTCAGGAATCATTTTCGTCTTCCCTTTGTCGCTCTTTGCAGCTACTGCTGGGGCTGCCCATGTGCCTGCTTTCGCCTCGCTCCCTTTTAGATCATAGAGAGTTTTAGATCATAGCTCTTTCGTTATTCGCAGGCGAGATACACTTAACGTGACCACATAGCAGATCACGTCTGTGTGATGTAGACGCAAGTCTATGTTCCCTAGCTCTTTCGCTCTTCGCAGGCAAGATATGCTGAACGTGACCACATATGCGGTGGCACATCACGTCTTTGTGACGTCATATTGTATCCTTTGGTTTGAACTTTGGACCTAGTGTCAGCTGAGGCAGAGTTAGGTCTGAGTGAGGTCTAAACTTTGCATTTCATCTGCAGCAGGTCTGGATCAGGTGTCAGCCAAGGCGGAGATGGGTTTGAACCACGTCTGAACTCTGCGTTTCGTCTGCGACAGGTATCGATCGGGTGTCAGCCGAGGCAGAGATGGGTTTGGACCACGTCTAAACTTAGCGTTTGGTCTGAAGCAGGTCTGGATTGGGTGTCAGTGGAGCCTTAGATGGGATTGAAACAGGTCTTATATTTGCATTTTGTCTGCATTCAGTCTGGATCCAGTGTCAAGCAAGCATTAGATAGGTCTGGATCGGTGCAATGAAAGTTTGGAGCCGGAGCGCACAGCTGTGATGGCATGTGTTCATGATGATCACACCAACTCTGGTCTGAAGCAGGTCTGGATTGGGTGTCAGTGGAGGCCTAGATGGGCTTGAAACAGGTCTTAACTTTGCGTTTTGTCTGCATTAAGTCTGGATCCAGTGTCAAGCAAGCAGTAGATAGGTCTGGATCGGTGCAATGAAAGTTCGGAGCAGGAGCGCACAGCTGTGATGGCATGTGTTCATGATGATCGCGCCAACTCTGTCAACAGTAGTCTGGTAAAACAACAGACACAGAAAGAGATAATTTAATCAGTCACGGTCTCTGCGGGGTAAAGGCTCCGGCTTACCCTTCGTCGAGGACACAGGATTAGTCACCATCCATGCAATTCCCGCCGCTTCGCTTGTGAATACACAGTCCTTGGTGTGGTGAACTGACGCGCCAGTTTCGTTTTCTGATTTCTTCAATGTTTGGAGTCGAGTACGGCGAACGCTTGTACACACTGGATGACGATTTCTACAATGTTTACGGGTGAGTACTACAAGTTCTTGTACACTGGATGGCAATTCATAGGAGTTAATAATTCTGAGAAGGGAATGGGTGAACTGTGCGGTGGAAGTAATTCTCTTCAACGATGCTTGCTGTGAACACGATCTTTGTCGTGCTGACAAGTCATGAGTGCCTCACCGCCTCTTGGGCGATGCTCTGTGAAGAGATCCTTTGCAAGCTCAGCCAGCTTCATGTGGACTTAGAAAGGAATCATGCCACAGCCAGCTGCTGATGACCATCTCATTCGTGGTCGGAGAGCAAAATTGTTCGATGTTGACGTGGCTTTCAAACTCCCAGCTAGCAAACCAAAGCTGCTGCTGATGGCCTCATTTCATCTTTGTCGGATAGAAGAGTTGTTGTTGATGTGGCTTTTGAACTCCCAGCTGTTGTTGACATGTCTTCGTGTTTGACTTTGTGGTTTGTTGAACTTCGTTCTATACTGGTGGCTTTGATGAATTGGTTGTTTATTATGCGTAACGATTTTTCCAGCCATTTGCGAGCCTGGCGTTAAGGTATATCTCAAATTCTTTCTACTAGCTTGTGTGTTCGCTGGAACATTGAGCAGTTTTGGACAAATTAGTAAATTACAATAATTGGTATCTTCACTAAGTCAATGCAGCATCACCTGCATGCCTTTTGAATCTCTACTGCAGAGATTTGCCAGCACTGGTCAGAGGCAAAGCCCGTTGTATCTCTTCTTCTTCTTCTTCTTTTTCTTCTTCTTTTTCTTCTTCTTTTTCTTCTTCTTCTTCTTTTTCTTCTTCTTCCTCTTCTTCTTCCTCTTCCTCTGTATCTTAATCCTTCTCTTCTTCCTCCGCTTCTTCCTCTGCTTCTTCCTCCGCTTTTTCCTCCGCTTCTTCCTCTTCCGCATCTTCTGATTTTGATGATTCTGATGATTCCAATCCTCCTCCCCGATCCTTCTCCTCCTCCCTCCTCCTCCTCCTCTTCCTTCTCCATCCTTGTCCTTGATGGCCCTTCCAAGTTTCTGTTAACACAAGCAATGGCATCAGGGAAGGGTCCAATTATTTGCCTCTCACCGTCAAGCATCCGTTTTCACGTCCACTTCCACCCAGTTCCACGGCTCGGCTGCGGTTGAGGTTTCTTCCACCTCTCTTCTGTGTCCGTTCATTGTTCCCTCTTTGGCCGTTCGCAGAACCCTCTGTTGTCATTGTGACAGCGTCACCGTCTGCATTGCTATACCCCTGTTATGGCCACCGCCATCCCTGCACGTGCCTTTTCCCCCGTCTTTCTGCATTCCAAATGTCCTCTCTCAAAAATCACCGAAGTAGGAATAGTTTTCCCCCTGCGAAAGTCGCGTTGCGCCGTTGGCCTACATGTGGCGCTGGGAAGATTAAAAATGTGCCAAATCAGGTCGACCATTATATTCATGGTCGTTTTTTTTTCAGTTTTTTTTAATGTTGTCTGGAAAGATCAGGACCTAATCTATGGGATCTCAAATTTTCAGATATTTCTGTGCATTCTTCTAAGCGCAAAAAACTGCCAAAGTCAGCGCTTTTATTTCTGAATTGCCGCCGACCTCCACTTCCTTCGGCCGTACGAGACCTCCGAAGGTCCGGGAAAGCCACTTTTTGAGTGTGGGGGAAATTGGTGGTTATTTTTTGTTATTTCCCTGGGGCTGCCCATTTCCCCCCCCCCCCACCCACCCAAAACGCACTCTTGCCTATTCTGTTCTGGGTCTGGTTGCTTGTCACGGGCAAGCATGCAGAGGGGAAAGAGAAAGGGCCAGCTGTGCACGGGCTCTAGACACCTAGGGCAGTTTGTGGTTATTTACATTGCAGTGGGGGGCCAGCCCAGCTTTAAAATGTCCAGACCCCTCTGGCTGGGAGACTCTCAACGTACCCAGACACTCAGGGGGTTATGTTTGTCTAGAGCTGACCTCCTCTGCGGTGAAGTACGACTCCGCCGCCAGAATTTGCTGCATTCAATGCTGTTGTCACATCAATTCATTAGGTAGAATGTGGAGTGGGTGTGTTTCAGCCGGCACTCGCCACTCTCAACATCTCAACAGGGTTGTCGAGTAGAGCAAAACTATATCTCCTCCTGCCAGCGGCGACGGGCTTATTAGAGCAAGGCGTTCAGTTTTGCCACTTGTGCCCGTCCCCGTGTAAAGACAAACTTAAAATCCGTGGAGTCCCCTTATCTCAGGGAACTGTTAGGAGCCCTGTCTCTTATACACATCTAGATGTGTATAAGAGACAGGGATTAGCCAGCCGCTGACCCAACTAACTGGTCCCATAATAACAAAAATCACTCTATATGGGTATTGTATTTCTCGGTTGGCAGTTGAGACCATTTTCACTGCAACAAATTACCAGTTTGTTGCACTCATAGTGTAATCTGCCGATCCATTAATCAGTACGTCCGGGCTGTGGTGGACATGTTGCAAGTCGCTGCTTTTCCCTCTTCAATGTCTTTTGCTCTTCCGCAGTATGCAAATCTCTCTGACACTTCATCTGTCACCTCTTCGGTTCTGGGTCTCTGTTTCTTCGAAAGAGGAGGGTAGAGGTGATGTAAATCTTCTCAAGGTGGAGGGTGGAGTGTTCGGGAGTGGGGAAGAGGGGAAAGTGAGGGAGGTGCAAGTTGGCCAGTGCATGGACAACGGTATGAGGTCCAAATGCTTGCAGTGTCTCTTGCATGTAGATCATACATCTCCAAGGGCACTGGCGGGAGGGGGGAAGAGGGGAAATTGGGGGAGGTGCAAGCTCATGGACAACAGGATGAGGTCCAAATGCTTGCAGTGACACTTGTATGTAGATCATACATCTCCAAAGGCACTGGCGGGAGGGGGGAAGAGGGGAAACTGGGGGAGGTGCAAGCTGGCCAATGCACGGACAATGGGATGAGGTCCAGATGCTTGCATTGTACTTGTCTCACAGTCAGGCAGGCTTTGACCATTATGCCCTGTAGATCATATGTCTCTGAGTTTTGTAAACCCCTATCCAGCTACAAGTAACTATCCCTGTGGAAGAATTAAAAGGTGTGTTTGACAACCTTGGCATGAAGGACTCCGAAAACCAATCCTGCAGGCCCCACATTACGACTCTGTAGATGGCCCCGCAAAGGCCCATTCCAGCTGTGTGTTAATGGTAGCTATGGTTTGAAAGTCACCCTCATTGTTCTTGGTCGTACCCTACAACATCTGCAGTGCTATTAGCTGAGAAGAGGAAGAGGACTTAGAGGAGGTACCCAGGAATCTCATCTCACTGAAGATTGTACGAATTGGGCCAACAAAAGCTGAGAAGAGGAAGAGGACTTGGAGGAGGTGGTAGGGCAAAGGGGAGAAGAACAGTGGTGTGGGGCAACGAAGAACCAGGGGGCAGACAAAGTTGGGTCTGCTGCCCACATAAAGCGGAATCTGTCCAATTTCTGAGGTCTCAGTTGATGCAACCAGCACATATTTGAAGGGAGGGTAGTGGTGGAGGTGTGGGACAAAGAAGAAGCAGGGAACAGTCGAAGTGGGATCTGATGCTCGCATAAGGTGATATGTGTTCAATCTGTGAGGTCTCAGTTGATGCAACTGCCACATATTCGATTGGATAGTTCAGCATTTGTCTTAAAAGGCCTCAAAAGTTGAAGCAATCATCCTCCTCAAGGCAAAGACCTAAAGAAACCACACAATGGCTGGTTTTCAACCTGTCCTGCACTACCACATTTCGTAGATTGCCCTTTGAAAGCTTTTTCACTTGAGCACCTTCTCCCCCTCCTTTCTACTACTATCAACCCTTTGCTAGCTATTGTTTTTCTCCTGCTATCAGCTTGTCCTCGTTGCGTAGTGCTAGTGTTGTGGAGCAAGCGAAGTTGGATGAGGAGCAGCTGCTGCAAAAGGAGGAGAAGAAGACATGAAGAGTTTTGTTGCTAACCTGGCCTGGTGGTTGTCTTTCCCTGGATAAGTATAGAGTGGGTGATGTAGTTCCTTCTGTACATGGCACTGCAGACAGACTAACTGTACGTGTATCCGTTGGTGTTGTGCTGTTTGAGCAGGGCTTCTCTGGGATGAACCGCTTTAACCAACGAACATGGAGCAAGATCCAGTGTGAAATGATTCTAGCTTTTCTTTCGTATGCGGATTACCTCAGGCCCAGGTATTTCCTTTTGGAGAATGTGCGCAACTTCGTATCTTTCAATAAGGGCCAAACCTTCAGATTGACACTCCGATCTCTCTTGGAGATGGGTTATCAGGTGGGTGACTCGTGTCGTGGTTGGCTTTCCTATGTTGGTTTGCTCCTTTTTCTTCTTTTTCCAACTGAATCCCGCTTTGTTTTGTTCTTTCTTGTTTATGTAAAGTGGAATATCAAACAGATAGAACGCAAAGCTCCGGCCATTAGAATGACCAGTGAATGTGTGATGACTGTAATACACTAATGCAAAACACTTATCTGGAAATATGATATTTTTCTCCTTCCCTGTCCTGCCTCTTTCCCCCCCACTCCCAGTTCTGAAATCCAACCCCACTCTTGCTTGCCGATTAGTTATCCACCCTGAAAAGGAAAATGCGGAGATCCACTAAGCTCTGGCTGTTTTTGTGAAGTCCTCATTGTGTCTCACCTGTGGCACATTGATACCCGAGGGACATAAAGACTCCTCTGGTGAAGTCAACGTTCGGGAAAAAACGTGAAGCTGCTGTCCAGACAGGCAGAAGCATGTCCCTGGAAAGCTCACAATGTATCAAGCAAGAGCATGCATCTGTGTCCCGGTGGTTCTCATGTTTGTTTTGTACACACACTGCATCATCTCGGTCCACCTTTCACAAACTCTTTCTCATATCGTTTGAATTTGCTGGAAGCCTCTGGCGTTCTTCCATTCCTTAGTTCATAGCAATTTGTGTTCCGAGATCTATTCATAATTTCATATGGATCCTTTTTTTTTTTTTTTTTTTTGATTTGGACAATTTCGGTCTCTGTGTGTCATCCTTGTGCAAGGGCCAGACTATTATGGATCTTCTCTGTATCATCCCAATTTCAACGGATATCCCAAAGGACTCTGTGTTCCTTCGGTTGTTTTGGCTTATTAAAGAAATGTTACGACAGAGGCAATCAGTGGCTGCATTCTGTAACTGTTTTCCTTGGTATTTCTTCGAGATAAGCTACTGTCAGAGGTTACTTACCAAACATTCACATGTTTGAAACACTGGAAAAATGTTGCCTTGTAACTCCTGTGGGTGTGAAGGGGGGGGGGAAACGCTGGGAGCATTTTAGGATGAGGGAAGGAACTCTGCCCAAGGGCGACATGCCTGTTCTTATTGCTCTTGATGTGCATGTTAACTCCTGCCGTCTAAGGCCCAAGAGGCTACCCACGGCCCCAACCGCTTATCCCCAGGCTTTAGGGGCAGCTGGGCCGGTTTCCTCTAGCCTGACCGCATTTTCCAGGCTCTGCGGCCAGCTTGCCTGTGTGACCGGGCCCTCACTTTTCAGGAAAGGGCCCGCTGTGTGACATGTCACCCACGGTCTCTCAGCCAATGGGAAAGCAGCAACCAGCAAAGTTGCACAGTTGGGCGACCCAACTGTCAGGCCCAGACCCAGGGCGCAGATCCTGGGTCACAGGTCACGCCAACGCTTTCCATAAAGGAAAGTGCCTTGTGCCCCGCCAGGCATTCTGGCCGTGGGCGCACAGGCGGCAGCGCTGCCGAACTGGGCAGAGGAGGCTGCAGGGCGCATACAGGCGCTAGGTGGAGGGCCGCTGAGTGGGAGCAGCGCGCGAGCAGCCATAGCCGGGCTGACTCACTGGTGCTGGTGATGGCGATGGTGGTCGTTGGGCAGGGAATAGACTGACTGTGGGAGTTAGGATATGAGAGAGAGAGAGTGAAGAGAGACACATACCTAATGTGTATGCAGTGGTCTGCATGGGCGACTTCTTCAGGTACATTGGTTTTCTGCTGGAGCTTTTCCTGGTTGCATCTTCGTAGTTTAGGCTAGTATAGGTGCTGAGTAGTTGTAGACTGGGCGGTGAGCGCCGGAAGAGAAGAGCGGCATTGGGTGCATTGTTGATGGTGGCGAGTTTGGGCTGACGTTGACTTTTGAGTTTATTGCATTGCTCTTTTGGCTTGTATCTCGGTGCATACTACTTTTTGCTTGGTACAGGACTATCTGGTCTCCAATGTGATGTCGCAGTTCGTTTTTTTTTTGTTTTTTTTTTTTGAAAATAACAGAACCTCTCGGTTCTGGCTCCTGCCATTCTGGGGAGCAACAGTCCGGTTCCTATTCCCCCGGCAAGTCAAATATGAATACAGAGAAAACAC
>BFEA01000074.1:2843309-2862969 GCA_003427395.1 Chara braunii | reverse complement strand
TCTGAGTTAGGCACATGTCCTGTGGCCCTAGTGGTGTTAGCCGCCCGGGTAGTACTTCTATTCTCCGTACTGCAAGGTTTCCTGGCTGCTGGAAGACCTCAGACTGCCCGACACTACCTCCCCGTTGTCTCCAGCTGGTCCTTTCTTGCAATGACGCTGAAGTGGCCCTCACGCAACGGTTGGGCATTGCTTCCACAGCAGAGATATCCCTCTCTGTCTACAATAAGACCAACCCCTCCTTTTATAGGGAGGGGCCAGCTGATCAACTGGTCCCACATGCTAAGGCTGTTACCTGCCCCAGCCAGTCCCTCGCTAAAATAATGTGGGATTGCGCTAAAAATAATGTGGGATCGATTTTAGGCTGGGACTGAAGGCCTGGTTCAATGGAGCCAAGCAGTCGGTCCCATGCAAAAAATAGCACATGGGTCGAAAAATAGACCGAGCTTGTGCTAAAAATAGCACAGGATCTAAAAATAGACCGGACCTATGCTTAAAAAAATGCAAGAACTAAAAATATACCAGACAATCAATGCTGGCAGGAAATTCCATAGCTCTGTTTTTTTCTGAAATGCCTCGGAAAGGCTTTGAACTCTGCAAAGGGGGCTGCTGAGACAGGGCTGGGTTATTAGATAAGGGGTGCTCCTAAGAAGGGATGGGTGATACCAGCAGCTCTATGGGATGTGGAGCCCCGAGCTGAGCTAGAATCGGCTGCAGCCCCGAGGTACAACAACCAGCATTTTCTGTGTTGCACGATGTATAAAAGGGACGCTAGACCCGGTTTCCAGCAGCTGTTGCTCCCCACCAATAGATGGAGCCTCCCCGACGGTGCTAGACGTGCCTGCTCTTATCAGCACACCTAGCACCTGAACGGGCTGTTCTTCCAAAAAGAAAAAAAAGAAAAAAGATCAGACATGAGGTAAAAATAGAGCAGGACCTAAAAATGGACCAGGCCTGCGCTAAAAATCACGCAGGACTGGGATAGGCCCAGTTCTGGAAGACTAGTTGTCAGTCCCACACTGAAGTTACACTGAGACCCCTTTCAATTTAACTAGCACCTAAGCCCTCGTTCACATGGTCGTTTTGGGCCGTTCCTTCCCCGGGTTGGTCATATGATCGTGTCGGTCCGGTCAAACGGTCATCCCCACCTTTCTCTTCACTGTAGTCGCCATTCATAGTGTCGCCTCAACCAAACCCACTAATTGTCGCACGGCCATGCGAACCCCATCATTGGAGCTACCCAAGATGTTGACGGATGCGTCAGTTTCTGTTGGTGCACCGCATCGACTTCCCGACGTAGCTTTGACATGACCCGGAGGCTGACCGTAGTGCTTTAACGAACACGCCGCCCTTTGACAACCATACCAAACCTCATTCTTTGCATCCTCACCAGGAACCCTCGGGCTATAAAACATGGTGAGATCACTTATTTCAAGCTCGTTTGACTTTTGCGTCTAGCTCTACCATTTTTGCCTCTTGCACTGCACTGCTACTCTCGTGCTACAATCTTCCTCACTATCATTTAGATACTACGCTCGTGATTACATTCGCCTATCAGCGACCGCGACTTAATCTAAAGACGTGTTGGTCATCGTTTGCTTTCCACGCTTGCTCAACCATGCTGCCAAGGACATGTGGATGAGGTGCTGGAAGGGGCAAAGGAGGATGCCAAGGAAAAAACCCAGAGGTGCCTATCGATCCGACAAGGGAGAGAGAGGAGCCGGAAGAGATGGAGGAGGAGGAAGACGAGAAGTGCGGAGGAGTGAGGTTGTGTTGCCGTCAGGATGACTGGCGCGAGAGCACTCAAATCCCGAGCAGGATGACGTACTACGCCTATAAATATGAGCAGCACTATGGCGCTCCTCCCGCATGCTTTTAGCAACCCTCATGGGTGTACTCACTGTCTTACTACCCTCTCTCTTTTTCCACTCCACCGCACCTTCGTCAGCTAACCTTCCTTCCTCAACCACCTCACCCTGCACTTTTGTCGCCATCACGCATCCCTGATTCACCTGTCATCCTCCAGGCACCAGACAGTGCCAGCAAATCACCGC
Organism: Chara braunii; assembly: GCA_003427395.1. Taxonomy (NCBI): domain Eukaryota; kingdom Viridiplantae; phylum Streptophyta; class Charophyceae; order Charales; family Characeae; genus Chara; species Chara braunii. The sequence continues at coordinate 2,860,918 of BFEA01000074.1, read as the reverse complement.
TTACGCATCATGTTTGCACCATTTTTTATATGACAACGGATTAATCCCCTACTTAATATACAAAGGTATCATATAAAATAATATAAGTCCACAAGGGTGCTCGCCCTTAATTAATAGGGCTCGAGTGGTTACTCAATAAGGCATGGACCTCTGGTCCAAGCCACAGTCAAATTCTATGAAGGGTCAGTTATATGAATCCTCAGTCTGCCCATTGGAATCACAGACTAGGCACACTGGAAAGACTGGCACACCTCCCTCATCGGTAGTGCGGTCGCGATCAAAGTACCCTACTGACAAAGTAGCCAATCTAGGCAACAGGAGGAATTTGCCATCCAAATAGCCAAAGGTCGGACTTTTGACATGAGGGCCGTTGGCGACCCCTTCCTCGTAGTAGGCAGACCGGGCTGCGAATTTGGCAATTTGAGGGCGCCTAACCATCTTGAAGAGGGTGGGACACTGTTCCAAACCCGGTTAGTCTCGACCCATGTAGAATCCTACTTTTAGGGAATCATCCCTCGTTCAAGAGGGTACAACCAAAACTTTTTGCACATTTATAACAATCTAGGATGTCAACACTACAGCTGACCCCCCCGAGAGACGGCCCCATCGGTGTACCGTCGTGGAGGTCTGGCGGCCGCAAAGTGGACTCCTTTATCATCATGGAAATGGCAAATCACCTTAGTCCGTTATGATGCTGAATGATCTGGCCTAACCACGAATGGCTAGTCAGATTATTCTGTGAATTGTGGTACATCGCCAACTACCTAACTCACCAAGGTTTGAAGGCACTTGACGGTAACTACCCATCACGACGAGAGAGACCCATCATCTTGATGTTAGGCCCTCTGTTGTCAAAACGCATCACTTGGTGAGGCACACCCCCTTTTTAGAGGCAGTTCAATCAGTTTGTGTCAAAGTTGCGTTCAATCTTCCTCCACTGAACAGTGCGAGGAAGATAATCCCATCCGATTGAGCACTGACTCGTGCGAGGAAAAAATAAAGTTTACTTTGTTAACCCACAATCATTCTAACTCACATCGTCATGCATGATAATAAAACATAACCAAGGGAAATAAATTAAATTTCATGAACGTGCTCCTAATCCCCTAAGCAGAACCCCATGATACTGTTAATTGACAACCCAAGTAATTGCAGAATTGACATTTCATATTTAAATTGTAGTAGTTGACTAGAGACGAGATATAAATCAGAGTCCGACATACATCTCAGTTTGCCCTTGATAGTGGCAGGAACCCCCTTGGACGCCCTAAAATCTCTTGGGCCATATTGGGTCCAGCACGCTACTTATCTTGCTCCTCATAATGCCAAGGTTGCCTTGGACTCACAAAAACAATAGGTAAAGGCCCGAATTTGAAACAATGCATACTATTTTCATCATCAAGATTGCTTTGGCCTTTTCAGACAAAATCGGTCAATCTCTGATTTGCATCTGGCCCAGCCTAAGCTTGGGATCGAATCAGCATCTGTGAGAATAAACGTTCAGATTTCAGAGCTGGATATAATCCCATGAGATCTCGTTTCATTCATATCAACCAACTCGTAGGTTTTCGCTCTCACTTCTCTAATGATCTTGAAAGGTCTCATCCACCTGACATCCAATCTCATAGTCCACCAAGTCTCAAGAGCAGGACACTGGATCTGGTTTCCAGCAACAGGGTCTTTCCCGGACTGTCGCATGATCATGGTTTTCCTTATCTTTCATCTGTGTACTTCTAAAGGACGTTGAGCTTGTTTCTCAGCAAAGATGTATCAATGGGACGTCGGACCCGGTTTCCAGCAGGTGTTGCTCCCCACCAATAGATGGAGGCTCCGCGATGGTGTTTGTGGTGTCTGCTCTTATCAGCACCCTTAGCAGCCACTCGGGSTGTTAAAAAAAAAAAAAAAAAAAAAAAAAAAAACAATGTCTCTGACTCGGAGTCTTTCCTTCATGACGTATTTTTTGCCATTTCATCTTGCCTGATCAGACAATCTGCGGTCAGACATCCTCTTCGTGGCCTCGATTATGGCCTCATCAACGTTCTGAATCTGCCTCACTTTCAACCTCAATAGCTCCTCAATGGTATAGGATTCCTTTCGTGCTTCATAGATCCATGTCGCAATAAGGTTGTCAATGGGAGAAGTAGCATACCGACCATACCAAAGTGTCACAACAATATATCCAGTAGTCATTTTGGCAGTCATATTGTCAGCATACACCGCAACTTTCGGTAAGGTATGTCAATTCCTTAGGTTATCCTTAAACCACTTTGATAGTGCACCCTTCAATGTTCTGACTCCTTTGAGGATGGTCAGGTGTCATAAATCTCATTATGATTCTAAGTCTGAACACGAGTTTTTTGACCAATTTATTCTTGAACTCTAATCCCTGATCAGTCACTAACTCTCATATAAATGGATATTGCAGCTAAATCTCTTGAATTCAATCAACAACAACTTTTGCAGTTTTCTTTCAAAACTAGATGACTTGTTGCAGCTTTGCTTGCAAGGGGAAGGAGGGTGGGGGCCTATTTTGCGGGGGTCTTACATTTTGAACCATATGGCCCGTGTTGGCAAAGCATGATTTTACCTTAGATGTGCATGTTGAGGTTCCTGTTTCGAAGTGAGCTCTGTGGCAATCGGTCGAGCAATCATCTCTTTGCAGTTATGAATGTCATGTGATGATACTGAAGTTGTTGTGAGTAGGTGATTTCCAAGAGTGTGTGGACGTACTCCCAACTGTTTGGTTCGCATAGTGATTATGTTTCGAGGTTGATTATGTATCTTCGTTCTTAATTGTCCAGTTGGATGATTTGCTCAGCCACGTCTGACGGTCTAAAGGAGCGTAAGACATCGTACCAAGGGTTAGCGTTGACCAAATACGGAGTTCGTTTAGGAGTTGATTGCTCTTTGAGCTTTTGGTAAATCTTGCGAACCCTATCGTATCTATAATTAGGTAAAGGCATTCTATTGCTGCCTTGTCTGTGATCTTCAGCCAACAAGTTGTTTAGAACTACATAGCCGTGTTTGTGATTACCCGCGATGTAATTGGTCACTCCTCTGGGAAGCAGAGTTGTGATTCTTATAAATTTGTAGCGTTCGAACTGCAGATTTATATCTGTTGCAGAGAGGGACTGGGCAGCGAAGTCCTGCCAAAGCAAAACATTAATGAGTTTGGGAATACCAATGTCAACTGCGAGTTTGTGTCAATCAGGGACAAAAGCAGTTGTTTGAGTCCGTGCAGGTGCATTCTGGGCAGGGAATTGCAAAGTTCTTTGACATACCGTTTTCTGTGGCAGTGTGGTTGGTGGCGAAGAGAGTTATTAGGCAGTCCTGCGTTGTTAACCGGGAGTGAAGAATGTTGAGATTGAGAAGACGGGGTACCAACGGGTGTTTGTTGGAGATTCCGTTGGAATTGGACAATGACATCCACATCAAGGGCAGTCATTTCATCATCCGAGATCGTGTGGATTTCAATCTGAGTGGCGATCTGGTCAACAAGGGAAGGTGTGGCTATTGGTGTGTCAGTTTGTGTTTCGTCAATCACTATGGAGGGCGTGGATCTGTGAGATGCAGGTGGGGAGGATGGAAGGGATGGAGTGTGTTTTGTTGTTTTGCCTTTACAATTGTCTGAGTCATCGTCTAGTGGCTACAATTGTTCTGTTTCTTCTATTTTCTTCTTTTGGGTCAAGTCTTGGGCAAGATCTTCTGGCAAATGAGTATCGCTTGCAGGGTTGTCTGCGCTTCTGTAAGTGTTCCGACTCCATTGTTGCAGTCGGGGTCCCATCTGCACGAAGAGAGACAAAATAACAAAGAAAATTCAGTGTCCCAACAAACCTCCTCAGATACCACATTCTTGGTTTTTCCCGAATCATCAGGCAAGCATACACGAACATCAGGAGCATGGCCCGTCCGGAACAATGCAACATAAAGTTGGCCATGCGAGAAAACTGTTTATGCAAGAAAATTCCAGCACGACGAGTGGTATGACCCTGCGCTTTGTTAATCGTGATTGCAAAAGCAACACGGACTAGATTCCCTATTTCTAATGCAATCTTGTTTTCAATTGTGCTTCACTCTTCATCATTACCTTGGTATTGTGACCTCCTCCCCAGTCACTGTATGAACAACTTTGAGGAGGTGGTTGCCAACAACCTCATTGACAACCAATTTGCTGTCATTGCAGAGCTCGTTCGGAGAATCGATATTTCTAAGCAACATAATTGGCACACCTTTCTTCAACCTCAAATTCTGTGGGGGCAGTTCAGACTCATCAATGGAGTTCAGGAATTTTACTGGAACCTCTAGTTTGTCATTTTCGTCCAGACATTCATCAACACCAGACAGGAAATTTCTTCGTCAGGGAATTGGGTAAGTAAGACGTTGTTGTGAGTTTCGTCTAATCATTTTTGGGACAAAGAATCATTCTTTGACTAAGCCACTCCCTGTCAGAGGCATGCTCTGCAAGGTTAGGAAAGGTCCATTTGATAAGGTCTTCTGAGGTGCTGTTGAGGCAAATATCAGCCGGCAATTCAATGATAGTGCCGTCATCCTCGTCGACTTTAAAATGGTTTCCATCCCCAACTGCAAGCAGCCAATGTGCAAAGTTCATTGTTTCTTCATCGGCCCTTGTGATAATGCCCACATATTATCTTCTAACTTTAAAGTCTTGAAGTGTTCCTACAGCGGTGAGCTTTTCATGCACGCTTTCACCTGTTGCACTCTCGTACTCCGTTAGACAACAAGTAACACTTGTCTGACATCACCTGCCACAACGACCACTTTGTCTGCAAAGGGCAGATTTGAATTGCAAAGGTCTCTTAATGTGTGGTCCAATGCTTCTAAGAGGTGTTTGTGGCTCATGGGCGTCTCATCCCACACAATGAGGTCAACTTTTTACATCAACTGTGCAAGGCCAGATTGTTTCGGGATTTTGAATACTGTATTGTCAGCTAGCTGGATAGGAGCACGAAACCTGAAATGGAAAGTTCACCCCCCATCCAGCAATGTAGCTGCAATCCCGGTGGACGTAACAGCCAAGGCGACTTTCTTCTCTAAGCGGACACCGGCCAATATTGTGTTAATGCAATATGTCTTCCCAGTGCCTGCGGGGGCGTCTAGGAAAATTCCTAATGGCCGTGAGCTTCTCACAGCGTCTACCACTTCGTGTACAAACCTTTGTTGTGACGGTCTGAGATATGTCATTCACGTCTCCCATGTCTGTTTCAACACTGACATGTCGTATGTCAGTTCATCTCGCAACTCACATGGGAGTCTGTTGAGGCCCCTTTGGGTGTCCAATCGTCGTGCGAGGTCCATATCCAGGCGAGATGGGTGCCTGAGGTTGAAGGTTTCCAATTGTAACCCCCTCCCTTGCAACAATCTCGCTATGTCCAAAATGACTAATACGCGCAACACAGACTCTGGGATATCTTAAATGAATTCATGCGTATAATCATCCCAAATCTTCGGGCAACGAGTGTGCAATAATTTATTGGGCGCTGCAATTTCGCAGAATATAAGAAGTCTTACCACCTGTTCACGGAGCTGGTGTGACATTGCATAATGCGTCAGACTTTCCATGTGGTCATTCCATGGAAGGCATGTTTCTTGGAGATTCCGTTCACGGTCCTCAAGTCCTTGAAGGATTCTGCACCTCTCGAGTGCTCTTGAGTCAAAAGAATCCGCAGATAAAAGACATCGCCCTGTTGCGGTTGAGTTTGATACATTCTTCCTATCTTTCTGAATCTCTTCTTCGCGTTCCGTGCTCTAGGTGCCCAATTATCTTTCTTCCATGTGTGTGTAGCGACCACATCGGTATACATCGTTCGTTGGCTTTTGGAGCCATGTTTGTTCTGTGTATTGATTTTCATCCATGCAGTTAATTTTGTGGCTAGGTAGCAGTGCATTATGGATTTCTGGCCATTTTGTATTGCTGGTCATTGTGATGAAGAGGTCAGGTTTACCCATTTTTCTGCACACAACCATCGCATCTTGATACTTCTCGTATAAAAATCTGGGGCCCGAAGTAAAACTGGATGACAACACAACTCTCTGCCCAATGGACTCAGAGTTACCATCTGTCTTCATAGCATCACATAAGGATTGGTACATTTTAGCACAATTTTTTTGCTGATTGTTTCGAATATAAGAAAGGTTCATACTTTCCATCTCCGCGAAAGCTCCGCAAACATATTCCTAGAACAGTCTACCTGCCAGCAGCAAAAATGAACGTTCAGTGTGCCGCTCGTGCAAGTGGAAAGCATAGAATTCGCGAGGGCTCATCTTTACTGGCCACCCTTGCTCTGGATCACCCGGTCCACAAAACCACCCATCCTCGCCGGCCGGGAACAGTAAAAGGTAATGCAAGGCATCATGCGCATGGTTCCTCTCACTGACTTTTCTAAGTTCTCCATTACGCATCTGCGGTACTATTTCTCTCGGTTGTGGGTTATCTTCCATGAGGATGCAGACCTCTTGGAGTCCTTCCGGTCTGTTGTATCGTCGGGAATGCTCTCCACGTGGTCTGGCATCGGGATTAATTACCAAAGTTCTTTCTTCGATGATTTCATCAGGCAACTCACATGCTGCGATGAAATCTCGGATGTAAGGGTTGCATTGGTGTAATAGGGAATGTAGTCTCCGCAAGAGATAGCACGGTGTCTCACGTTTGGCAGAAGTAGACTCAGAGAGATTCATTCCATCCAGCCGAATGTTCGCTGGCTCCTCTGACAATTGCGGGTCATGGACATATATTTGTGCAAATTGCGGTCTGCGGCCAGGAGGAACACGTAGTGGGCCAATGCGAAGGAACATGCGGCCTTCAACACGCAACATACCTTTCCAACCATGCAGATCGGCATTTCCTTCGACCAAATGTTGTAATGTCCGAGAAAGTGCATTGTTCAATCGGCGGGCATGTTTCCGCAAACATTTGCCGGCAGGCGCGTTTGTTTGCCACATTGCAAGAATTTCATATTCTGGCGTGCCCGAGGGCGGAGTTTGCCACAGGGGGAAAAATCTTTCTCCCTTTCTACAACAAATGGTGCCCCATTCTTTTTCATGACTTCACAGAAGTGCATAGCAGTATTCGCAAGGGGTCATTTCCCCCAGTGTCATTTTTAGTACACTGACAGTGTCATCAAAGATCTATGTTGAGTAAGTGGTTGCAGCGTTTTGTGTTGCAACCGATACCGGTTCAAGGTCTGTCGGTGGACTGTCAGTGCACAGGGGTTCTGAAATATCTTCACAATCTTCAAATGTGTCACACATATCTGAAACTGAAAAAGGAACCAATTTTTGTGCCTCGTCAAGTCCTGAACGTGTATTAGACGTAGTCTCGTGAGTTGTTGTCCTGTGACTTTGATGTCGGGAGTGGCGCGCAGCGACATGGTGGTGAAGGCGGCTGTGAGATTGTTGTCTGGCCAGGCGTGCAGCGACGTGGGGTTGAAGCCCCATGGTTGGGCTTGATGAGCCCGTGCCAGTGGACGGTTTGCCCTCATGCACATGCCGAGACATTGTCTCCTTCTCTCGCAACGTTGCCTTTCTTTTCGGTATTGAGGGTCTGTTGTTGGTGGTAGCGGTGGCATCCGGTTTGCTGATGGGGGAGTTTCTTCGTTAGCAGCGTTGTCTCTGGACGGGTGTGCACCCTGCACCGGCTGGGTTTGTCCATCCAACATTGTTGAAGAATCTGAAAGTACTGTCGACATGGGGATATCATCAGTTTGAGCGTCCGATTCTTGTTGAAGAGCACATAATAGATTTAGCGGGCGAAGACGTGATGGAGGAGAGGTGTGACCTGGAGTGTTTGGTCCACATTCCAAAGCAGGGGTGTGGGGAGCGTGGTAAGGGGTGATGTTTGTTGAGGAATTTGCCTGTGCTGTGACTGCGATTTCGGTACTCCGCGGAGCAGTAGCTGGAGCCATGGGCAATGTTGGTAGAGGAGGAGATTCCTGCGTAGGAGCATGAAGGGCATGCTGGGCAAGCTTCAATTGTGCTTTTTGTGCCCGTTCAACACTTTGCGATCCCTCGTTTCAGCATCAGTAGCACACGGATTTCGGGAGAGGATGGCATGGGATGATGGAGCAGCAGCACGCAGCATTGGAGTATTGGTTAAAGAGTCTTCGGTAGGTGGACAAATGTTATCCGAATGAAAGGGCGGTGCGTTTGTTGCATCTGCCGCGGTATTGTTTATGTGTATATGAACAACATGTTCATATTGTATGCGATCGTCTGAGAATGGCGTTATCAATGCTTCATTGATCGAAGGGCAGCAAATCTGTTCTGATGGAACAGCAGGGGTGGATGGCACAGGAAGAGAAGGTGTTTCCGGAAGAGGAGGTGCAGATGGCACAGGAGCGTGTGTCTCCGGAACAGAAGGGGTGCATGGCATAGGAACAGGCATAGGAGCAGGTGGTTGCGTGTACTGGGATAAACCAATAGGAGGGGTGACGTGCACCACCATCGGTCGCGATATGGCTGCATTCAACAGGTCGTGCTATGGTGTCTCATCTGCCGGTGCAACACTTTTTTTTTTTTTTTTAATATTGTTTATTGGCCATCTCCTTGCACTTGCGGTGGTCGTCTATTGAGGCTGAGGGAATGGTGGAGGGCAGAGAATGGAGCTGTAACGTAGCCGACTGTGGACCGGAAGAGAGCACATCGTGTAGTGGCGAGGTTCCTGACTGTGATTGAACAGGCAGGGTGTCTATTGTGTAGGCTGGGGGATTGATCATGTGGAGAGGCATAGGCGCCGCGCGAGACGTGATTATATCTGGTAGTAGCTGCTGCCTTTTTTCGTGTGCACGTGCAGCAGTTTTTTTCACATAGTAGGGTTTGTTCGCCATCCTCCTGCGATCTATTTCTTCTTCATGGGGTGAGGAGGGAGCAGGTGAGATGAGAGGACACGAAGGACCATCAGTCGGTACCAGAGTCCAATTTCGTTTGTACTAAGTGCCAGATCGATGGCAAGGTTCTCCCGTACGCACTGTCGTAGATGGTTGTTGTATTTCGACTGCATGACAATCACTCTGTTGGACGTCGACGCACAAAAGAGAGGGGGAGGGATGGTCGTTTTTTCTGTCACTAAGAGAGAGAGTCGTGGCATCGACAGTAGGGAAGTTTAGATCATGGTGAGGGGCATCCGATTCATTCACGATGTGTGTAGCATCAGCAAGAATGTGTTCAGCCTTGGTGTCGAGCTTGCATTGACGCTTACGACGTTTTGGAGGGGTTGGTGAGTAGTCATTCTCGACAAATTCTAAGGTCCGTTGCAACTGGGTGACAGGAAGTGTCCGAAGTCTGGGCAAAGAGCAAGAAAACAGAAAAGGATCTGCATTGAGTCTCTGGAGCATCAGGGCTTCTCTGTATGGTTGTGCACGGTTTCGTGGAGGGTTTTGTGAGGGCATAAGAGTTGCTTCTCTACTCTGTGTCGGTGTTTCGAAGGCAGAGTCAGCACTGGAGATACCTCCTTCGCCATGTGCAGGGAACCGCGACGTCCAACCTGGATTGTAAAAAATGCAAGCCCGCATGCACAATGTGTGAACTGTTGGGATTCCAACAATGCGCAAACAGCAAGAAGTTCTCGACAGTAATTGGTAAAACTCATGAAACAACTAAGGCAATGCGCAAACAGTGACAACAGTCGGAAAAACTCATAAAACAGCTAAGGCAGGCGGAAACGAAAATGTTGGGACATGAAATTTTCATCACATGATCAACTGGCAAGTAAATATATTTGCACAATGTTTTAGGTTTTTTTGGTCATATTTGGCACCAAATAAAAGGAGGATCGCGTAGAAAAAATGCAAGACTATAAGGGTGGGAAAAAATAAAAGAGGGGGAGAGATGCATGGGGGTGGAGAGTGCTGAAGAGAGGGGGGCGAAGAGCGGGAGGCCGTCAGACAGGAGGGCGGCGGAGACGAGGGTGGCGGAAGGCAGCGGAGGGCGCATGGCGGAGGGCGAGGGTCGGAGGGCGGAGCGGAGGGCGAGCGGGTTGGCGGAAACTGCGCGGGGGAGCGGAGGGCGAGCGGGTTGGCGGAGGCCGGCGGAGGGCAGCGGGGGGCGAGCGGCGGAGGGCGCAAGGCGGAGGGCTGGCGGAGGGCTTGCAGAGGGCGGCGGGGCGGAAGGCGGCGAGAGGAAGGTGCGTGGCGGAGGGCACGCGGCGGATGGCGGTGTGGGTGCGAATACCCTTACAAGTTTATCCGCCCTGTTTTTTGCAAGCGACAGAAAATAGTTTTGGCCTAAAGTTTAAGTATACCGCGCTAGGCGTGCGACCTCGAGGACGGCGGACGACCTTACAAGGGCACGGTATAAGCAAGCCGGCGCGGGAAATTGAAGCCGCACAACCAGTTTGGTGGCGCAAAGCGTCGCGCCGCACTGCCTTGTATGGTACCTTGTGGGCGCTGGTCTCAGGCTTGGGCATAGCCCTATAGGTTACGACAACGGACTGTTACTATGGAGGTTCGGGGATCGAGGCCAGCGGGTGGCGGCAAGGCGGCAGCGGAGTGGCGTGGAGCGAAAGCCTGAGGGGTTGAGGGCCCTGTGGGGCTATCCCCCTCGGTTTTGCTTGTGGGTGCGGCGGCGGGCCCAATCCGCGGGGCTGGCAGGATGCCAGCTACCCCGCGGTTCCCCGACGTTACGGTTATTTTATTTTACTTCCCTTCTATCTATTGTTCTTGGTCCCTTTGTTATCGCGTCCCGTTTGGGACGCGAAACTGCGATAGGAGCGCGAGAGGGCATGTTGCATTCGTGGGGTTGCCTGAAGTGCAACTACAAACTGTTTTTGTGGCCGCGGTGGAGCACGGCGTCGTTTTGTCTAGGGACGTGACGCGTGGGGGGCGCTGTACTCGAAGGGATTGCTTGAAGTGCGATTACGAACTGTTTATGCGGCTGCGCCGCGGTGCCAAAGGTGTGGCAGGCCCCAAGAGCCCAACTCAGTAGGTACACCCGTGAAGTGGTGAAGTACAGGCCTGTGTTCGAACTCAGATGTTGGGACTTGATGAGTAAAACCAATAATTCTGACTTGCCCCGGGCCGTTTCGTAGGGCCGCGGGGTGTTGCAGGGTGTGTCCCTCGGGACATCCGTTAAAATTGGAACGATACAGAGGAGATTAGCATGGCCCCTGCGCAAGAATGTTACTTTGGGAAGGACCTTTTGGGAAGATCTGTTACGTCGGGAAGATCCGCATGGCCCCAACGTAGGGGTGACACGTGAAAAAGGGCCCGGGAATGAACCCGGACACGAACCGGGTCAGGTGCATGCAGGGAGGGAGCTTGCCATGCGCAGGTCCTTCGGGACATCCGTAAGAATCAGATTGATACGGGAGAGATCTGTCAGGCCACTGCGTAAGGGCGACGTTTGTGAATCCGGGGATGAACCCGGATGTGATGCAGGGCAGGCGCGTGCAAAAAGGGCAAGGGCCAAAAGGCAGGGTGGCCTTTGGAACCGCCGACGGGTATCACCCCGGTCGAGTCCTTCGAGACGTCCGTGAGAGTTGGCACGATACGTATATAGTGGAGGGGGCCCGACAGCCGAGAGCTTTTTGTACTTTGACACTCGGCTGTCTATCGGACCGGGCGAGTGTGTAGGAGAGCCGAGGTGAGTGCTAGCATGGTAGCACAGCTGCGGGATGAACCGAGACGGGCGGCTGCGCCAAGGGGGTGACGGGCTGAGAAGAATGGTCGGGTGCAGCAACGAAAGTGAGAGAAGGCCGGAGCAGCAGCGGGGGAGAGAGGGAGGCTGGTGATGGCGGACAGGCGGATAAGCGCAGCGGGCCAGGCGCTTTCAGAGGCAGCGAGGGCGGAGAGACGAGCCAGCGGAGCCACAACGCAGAGGAGAGGTGGCCGGCGGGTCCGACCGGGCGGCCTTACATAGCAGCAGGGAGAGCAATAGCGCAGCGTGGTTACGGGGGCTGGCGCAGAGAAGAAAGGTAAAGGGGAGAAATGAACTTGGTGCAGTTTCGCTCCGGGTGCATGCAAAGAATGGGATGGCAGAGGGGTGAGTTGGGCGCAATCGAGGAGGCATAACTCTCTCGATCCTTATCGGAATCGAGAGAGAAAAGAGGCTATCCCGGGATTTTGACCCCGAGCGAATTCATTCGTGAGGTCTGATTAGGAGGAGAGTTAGTAGAATGGGAGAGAGGTGAGATAGGAGGTGCGTGAGCTATGGCGGGAAGAAGGGGGAAAGAGAAAATGGGCATAACTCACCCAGTTCTCGATGAAGTTAGGTGGGATAAAACGTTAGTTCGAGGTTTTAGACCGGGGCGACTTCGATTTTTGTGTTAGTTTTAGGGGAGGTGTCAGTAGTCTAGAGGTTAGTATGAAACGAGATGCGTCAGGATATGGCGGAGGGAAGAGGAACGAGAGTGAAGGAGGCTGTTCCCACTCGTTTCAGAGTGAAAACGGGCGAGGGAAGGACCGAAACGGGGGTTTTCGGTCACTGTGAACGTGATCACGTGGTTAGTTTTAGGGGAAAGTTGGTAGAATAGAAGTTAGGCAGAAGAGTCTGTGCGCCGGGAGATGGCGGAGGCTAGGATGGCCGAAGGAAGAAGAGTTGATTTTGCGCCCGTTTCTCGATGGAAACGGGCGAGTGAGGGGTCATTCGGAGTGTTACTGGGTAGGGCGAATCTGTTCATACCGCTAGTCTTAGTTTTAGATTAGTAAGATAAGAGTTAATGAGAAAAGGGGGTGCATGGAAAAAGATGAGGAGTTGGAACGAATGAACCTGGACGCGATCTCGCGCCAGGTGCATTCACATAGAGGGGGTGGTAAGGCGAGGTGGAAGGAGACTAGCCGCGGGGCGACCACCGGGTGAACACTGAGGCGGGGGAAGAGTGATAGCGGGGAGATGAATCAGGGCCGGATTTGGGTCCGGGTGCTTCCGAGAGAGGAAATAGTGAAAAGGCGAGGCAGCAGGGGCTGCGGTGGGTGAGTGCGGCGGACTACGGCGACGTACCAGGTGCGAGCGGCGAGGTGCTACTACCGCAGGCAAATTGCTATAGCGGGGGGGGGGGAGGTCGGTTGCCGCCAAGTACAGACTGCTGTATGCTACGGTCAGCACGAACTGCTGCCGGTTGAATGAGGCTGGGCTACTACTACAGGCTGTGGCCTGTGCCCACCGTCCGTACCTTGAGCTGTGGCCGAGGCGACTCAGGCTTCGAAGCTTGCGGACAGCGAGCTCATTGGCAAGGGGCTATTGTGGCGGGCTAGAGAGCCGCCAAGGAGTCGACGACTGAAGGCTAGCTCCGGTTTGACCAGGCTGCGGCACGCTATTGCCGGCTATTGCCAATCGTTACTGGCGGTTGTGCAGTGCGATTGGGCTTGAGAAGGGGTGGGTCTATTGCTGCATATTGAAGGGTCGCCAGAAGGCCAGCGTTCAGCTATTGGCCTCAGTTCGACTTTGACTCACTGAGTGACTACTACGTTTTGGTCGCCATTGTGGGGCCCTTAGGCGCTGAAGACTTGGAGGCCCTCTCCTGCGAGTCTGAGTGCACCCCTCCTGGATCTGAGTGACTCAAACCTTCTCCTCCTGCCCTTCTTCCTCTAAGTCTAGTCTATTGGGTCCGAGAGGAAGGCGGCAGGCGGGATTGCAACCCGTAATCCGCGCCAAGGCCTTTGTGGGAGGTTCGCCCCACCGATTGCGGGAGCCCTGCTGAGACTCGGGAGGAGTCCTGGAGGCAGGGAATTGAGTGGTAATTCCCTGACTCCTTCTATAAACCCGTCTATAACCCCTACCTGTACGCCTTTCTATGTTTGATTGAGTGTATGACGTGGATCCTGCATTTTGATTTGGCCTGACTTTCAGGATGTAAATTCAGACTGGAATAAAGGAATGAGTGTGTAAGTTCAGTTTTAGATTTTGTTTGGTTGCGTGAAGGCAGAATGTGAACAGAAGAGGTTGCATCTGGGGGAAGGTTGGGAGGAGGGCAGTATTGCGTGCAGTCTGATTGGGTCGTTAAGGCTGGGAGGTCCCCATAAGTTTGGGGAAGCCCAGCGCCTTGTTTACTTTTGGTTTGCATGGAGCCTCAGGCCGCTCTATAAGTTAGGTGGCCTGAACGCTCTGGAGGCTGGGATGTCCCCATAAGTTTGGGGAGACCCAGTGCTATGAGTTGCGTGGAGGGTCAGGACGCTCTATAAGTTTAGGTGTCCTGACTGATCTGACTTGCGAGGAGTTGATTGTGATTGACTTTCAGGAACTCAGTGCGCTCAATAAGTTTTGGTGCCTTGAGTTCCCTTGTGTTCTTTGGAAATCCTTTCTGTTTTTTTGTTTCTAAACGAGGAGGTTTGAACCGCTCTAAGTTTAGGTGGTTCGACCCTTCTCTTGTTTTGTTCTGAGGGAATAATTCTGGCAGGGGACAGATCGCTTTATAAGTTTAGGTAGCCTGCCATACTGCCTCGCACAGACTGGATCAGAGAGAAACGAACCTGGCAGAGGATCAGACCGCTCTATAGGTTTAGGTAGTCTGACCCAATGCCTCGTACATGCTAGAACCCAAGGGCTATAATCTAGCTATATGTTATTATTTATTTTATAAAGAACAGGCTAGTCAGACACGGGTCCATAAGATTGGACGGCCTGGCTATAGCTTATCATGAAATGAAGAGAGTATAACTAAGAGATATAACTGGAGGTAAACTTGGGCAGGCTGAGCAACGTTCTAAGTTGAGCGGCTCAGCCCTATGTCCACTTGGAAGATTAAGTTCATATATATATATATATATATAACTTGGCTATTTAAACAGTTCAGGGCGAATGGTCTAGTCATATGCCCAAAGAAGAGAAAAGTAGTAGTGACCTCTGTTTGTGTATATTTGGCTAAGTCAGAACGCGCTATAAGTTTAGGTATTCTGACTTTAGGCCTGGCTAAGTTGGGCGCGCTCTGTAAGTTCAGGTGGCCTGACCTATGCCTTATGTAAGCTGGGTATAAAGGGTTAAATCATTGAGAGGTCATAAACTATTGTTTGTTCAGGTTGACTTGGGGATGGCGAGAGTACTTACCTTCGTGGTTTGGCCTGCATGTGACTGAGTGAGGCTACTACTTGGTCTGAGTTTCAGTTGATAGGTAATTGCTTTAGTCGCTCGCCACGTGCTAGAGCCATAGGAGTTAGTCTCAATTCTTGCATTTTCTGGGTTGAGTTTTTTTACTTAGATCAATTCTTGCATTTTCTGGGATCTTTTCTTATACTTGGCTTTGTATAAATCTTGGCAAGCTACTTTCTCTACGGGAAGCGCTGCCGAAATTTTTACAAACCCAAGGAGTTAGTCGAATTTTGACTTGCCAAGTGTTCAACTTCGTCTTTTCTTATATCTGACTTAGTAAAAATCTGGAAAGTCTCATTTTCTAAAGGGAGTGCTGCCCAAATTTTTGCTAATTCAGGGAGTTAGACTAAAATTGGACTTTGAGAAGTCAAAGTTACTTTCAGATTCTGAACTTAGCCTTGTATAAATTTTGGAATAACACTTTTCTAAAGGGAGTGCTGCCAAAATTTCTGCAAAACTAAGGAGGTAGTTAGATTTTGTCTAAGATGAACTCAAGTTGTCTTTTGAGTTCATATCTGACTTAGTATAAATCTGGGAAGTCTCGCTTTCTAAAGGGAGTGCTATCCAAATTTCTACTAATTTAGGGAGTTAGACATAATTTGATTTTCCAGAGTTGGAGATTACTTCTACTTTCATATTTGGACTTATATAAATTCTGAAAATACATTTTTCCTACGGGAAGCGCTGCCGAAATTTTCATGATATAAAAGAGATAGATTATATTTTGACAGGTGACGATTCTGGCGATCCACCCTGTATAGGGGAGATTATGCCAAGGTCTAACTTTGCTTTGGACACTGCTTGAAGGTAGATTCGAGCTTAGTCAGTTAGGATGAATTGAGTGAGATCGTGATATGGGGATTAGTCTCCATGGGCTTATAGGCTAGCCTGGGGATTGACATGTCTTGTGTTACAGGTCTTCTTGATCGATTGATTCAGGATTTTGACTAGTTTCAGCCTGATCCTACGAGGATCATCTTCTGTTATCACATATAACAGGTCGGTTGCCGATTCGTCGGTTTACGATTCAACTCCGATTCACTCCTGCCACTCGACCTAAAGGCTTTAGCCGTGATTGAACTGTTTTGTTGTGTTTTCACCCGGACTTTATTGAATGGTCATCCAACAAAAGTACTGAGTATTTATTTAAGAGTTGCACGAGTGAGGCCTGTATGGCTAAGGCAAGGGGTATGAGTGCGAGGAATGGTTGAAGTTGACCCCATGTAGTGCATGGACTTTCTGGTTGAATCTTTGATGTGATTGCAGGTATGCTTGGTGATTCGGACTTGGGATTTGACTGCCTGCGCTCGCATACATATATATATGGCTGAGAGGAGTCCCACTGTGACTGTCAGAAGTAATCGTCATACATAAATAAACCTTATGCATGTACTTATATGTGCCCTGGGTATGTGCGCGGCTTATTGAGATCGTGCGCAGGGGTTAACCAGGTTATGATATGAGGGAAAAGGGAGATCCTCTTTTATCCTTTTGTTTTTTGGAGATTTTTATAGTCGGACGTTTGGTCCTGGGCCGGGATTCGAGGTCCTTGTCCATGACATCCCAAGCCCTAGACTCTGCAGGGAAGGAATCTGTCCCCGTGCAGAGCCTAGTTGCCTTGCCTACCGAGACGCTCAGACCAAAGGCCGGAGGTCTCGTGGCGGTTGCACGACTATTCCTTCAGCCGTGCAATGTCGTGAAGGATTAGACCCTCACGACACTTCGAGTATGACACTTGAATGTCATAAGCGGTACTCAGATCCACGAGGGACCGCTTGATTACGGGCACTACATAGTACGCCATCATTGCGACCGCTTGCGCACGTTTGCATTGCGAGTCGATATGAGATAGCCCTACGTCCGCGCGGTTTTGTACTAAGTCTCGCGCACGACGCCTATCCGATTTCCGCATCAAAAAGTTATGGGTTGGCTACCGAGGGGCTAGGAGCGTTGTCGCGTTGTTTGTGTTGTGTCGTTTCGTATGTGTGTGTGGGGGTTTTATTTTTGTGTTCGTAGAGTGGTGTGCGCGTGGTGTGTGGGATGCGTCCTGGTCGAATGACGACGAGCCGCGCTCGGGACTTCAGCCGCCCAAGATGTCGGTTCGCGTGCGGGTCCGATAGGCGTATTACCGCGCGTACCCCCTATACTACAGCAAACGAGAAACGCCCTCGGCTGGTCCACCTCTGCGATTGCAACTGATCAGCTTTCGTACTGTGGACTGGTAGCTCGGCAGGGATACGCCCACCGAAGGGAGGTGACAGCTCCCGTAAGGTGGAGGTAAGCCGTGCCTCGCGTAGGCCCTATCCTGTCATAGGGGCTCGCGAGAGGTATGGCTGGCGCACTCGGCCGGAGCGGCCTAAGGAAGCTCCATTTGCGTGTCCGTGTCGAGGTTGGTCCAACTCCTGCGTGATGCAGTTGAGAGGGTCCCGCGCTGCCACGTGCGGTGCCGGACCGATGCGCTCGACATCGGGCAAAGGAGCGGCGGAGGGCGGGTGGAGGAGCGGCGGAGGGCTGGCGGAGGGCTGGCGGAGGGCTGGCGGAGGTCGGCGGGGTGGAAGGCGGCGGAGGGCGGC
>BFEA01000074.1:2766441-2782420 GCA_003427395.1 Chara braunii | reverse complement strand
GTATATATATATATATATATATATATATATATATATACATACGTATATATATATATACACATACATATACATATATACAGGGTTACCTGACCCAACGTTCGGGCGTTCGGGGTCCCGTTCGGAGGCTGAACACCTCTAGGTTCGGCCCCTGCCAAAAACAAATTCGGGGCTTAAAAATAAGTTGTTTTTTCTGAATTGTTTTTTGTAAATTCTGTATGATGTAACCTACACGCCTATAAATTTTGAAGTCATTCTGTTAAGCGAAAAAAATATTGAAAATCGTCAAAAATGGGGGTGTCAAAACGTGCTCGCCCACTCACTATTTTGTTTTTTTTCACTTTTAACTTTTTGTTTTCACTTTATTTTGGGGCAAAAAAATATATATTATTTATTAAAAATAATAATAATTAGTTATTTATTATGTAAACTGCATATCTGTAAATTTTCAGGGCATTTGTCAATGCCAAAAAAAATAAAAACCGGCAAAGATGGCGGTGTCGAAAAGGTGTTGGCACACTCACCCATTTTAATTATCTTTTTATTTTTTTTAATTTTTACCGTAGTGTTTATTTTCTGTATTTGATTTTTAATTCAAATTTGGTAACGAATTTGGATATAGTGCCCAGGAAAATGTTGTTTAGTTTATTTTGCTCCATAACATATTTGTTTTTCGAAATTTTTTGATTTTTTTTTTTTTTTTTTTTCGCGTTCGCCCCGATTGGCCGAACGCCTTCCGAAGGGGTCCCGTACGTTCAGGCGTTCGGCCCGTCCTGAACGCCGGCAACCTTGTATACATATATATATATATATATATATATGTATATCATTGAAAAATCACAACCTAATCGACAAACCCTCAAGTTTTCAGAATTTTTCAACATCTCTTTCGAGCACGAAAAATCTCCAAAGTTGTGGCTTTGAAATGGTGGGATTGGACCCGCCCAACGATCATTGCCCCTCCTTGGAACCCGGCCTTAACTCATAGGGCCGAGGGTGTTCAACTGTTAGGGGGAGTGACAGTTTAACAAATAAACTACGGGTTGCGGAGTCGTGCCATCACTAGATAGAATACCTAAATGTGCATGAGTGATGTGGACGGATGCAAAAATGTTGATCAATCGTTATTTTTTTCAGCTCTCCATAAATATGTTTGGATTTTTTAGCATAGTTCAATGTTTCTTGCAGTCATCGTGCATTTATTTTTTTTTTTGTTCTTCATTTTTTTATTCCCCATCCTTTTCATATTTTTATCCCCCTACTTCCCTGAGACATGTGCATCACACACATAAGAGGAAGGGTATGGCCACATCACTAACAAAATGTGAGAATTTAGAACGAATCTTTCCCTATAATATTGAAAGATACATATCCGTAATTTTTGTCTTTTGTGTATTAGGTGAATGATGCGGCGAGGCCCTAAGAGGAAAACACCAATAGTCATTTTTATGTGTCTCTAATTCTTCTCTTTTTAGTTTTTAAAGGTGATGGTCTTGAGATATCATTATTGAATTGACCGGTCCTAAGAAATTTAGAATGAACTTACTCTTGTCGTTTGGTGGCATCTGGATCCGAACTTGAGTGTGTATTTTAACAGTTCATGAGTGAACCAATTATGCTACTTTGTACCGACTATTCGTCTCTACCTCCAACTCAAACAAAGATAACTTATCTTATTTCAAAAGTGAAAGGGGGTAAGAAATCCCTCTACAAACAATCCGGAAAGCAAGATGATATCAGAACCATTACCCAACTTAGGTGCAGGTGTTGTACATGGTGGATGTTAAGGCATTAAAGGATAAAAAAATGGAAAGCGAGACTAAGGTAGGAGAAAGCAAGTTTGGGGATCATACTTTGCGTTGATGATAGCACAATTGTTGGGCACGATGCGTGCCAAAAGTTTTTGGGAAGACACATACTTGAAGTTGAAGCAGTAGGCTGTTTACTTTGAGTATGCGTGCGGTCTTAAATTTATTTATAAACTGACTACTTATGAATGGTGGAAAATTAAATTTTGGCGGTTCAAATTCAGGCATGATGGTGCGATGATGAATATTCGTGAGTCGTGGCAAAAGGGGATTTTTCATTATACGACTTCATTATCTTGCTCATTCTTATTGAGAGAAATCTTACTTATCTTTTTATATTTTTGACTCAAAATATATGGACGCTTGTATTCCGTCTCAAGTTAGTGTGATTTTGCTTTTAATTATAGCTGAATAATTATAGTGTTGTACTCATTCCTATCTGATATAAATTCTACCTTTACTTATACTTATGACTCCAATGTAGTAATGTATGGTTGCCCGTGAGAATTTGGAAGTTGATTTACAGTTCTTCTCATTGTATTTTTTATTTTTTATTTTTTACGTGACCGCAAATCATAAGCAGATGCATCATACTAGGCGAGGCACTAGTGAATAAGCTAAGTAGGAGAACAAAACGAATACTGAGTGAACATAAGGGAAAGGAGGACGTCGGACGAGGGTGAGAAAAAAAAGGAATTCTATGGACTTGTAAGATGCCCATTGCCTCGAACCATAATATTTTACCTTTGTTTGCACGTATTCATTAAGCTCTATGTTTTATATAGTCCACTAGAATAGAGACTATGCAGCTAAAAATGTATACGAATGCGGACTAAGATGGACTTTTCAGTCGCTTCACCTTACTCTATCCAATTATCTATCTTCTTAACCTTACACTTATTTTCTTTGCCTATTTCACTTTTACAAGCAACCAGGGATGTGGACATAGAAAAACTGTCTTGTTTGCTTCACTACTGAGGTGTCGGGAATGTGGACTCGTAAAGGTTTTCTGTCACAACGCTCTATTATGTTTATCTAACTCACCTTTTGTATGCTCGACAGAGTAAAAAGCGATAAAAATATAGATTCGGATAGGTTATTTCATCGCTTGCATTAAATTTCCCTGCTGACTTGACAGCGGGATGTCGACTCGGATGGACTATCTGTTGTCTCTAGTATACTCAACTCTAAAAAAATACGCTTCATTTATTTTATCTTGAAAAAAATGTATCTGATTGGTATGACAGTAGGATGTGGACTTAGATGGGTTGCCTATTGTCTCCAACTCTCTCAAGAATGATCTATTTTATTTAGAAACACCTAATTGAATTGGGAATATGATTTAGACTCAGATGAGTTACCTACCATCTCTAACTCATTCAAACTAATTAGGATATCGCTATCAACCTCTTGGCCGTTTAGATTGAGATCGTGATATGGGTAGTTCATCTCTCAATTACCATTTGATAAAAAATAGCAAATTTTATCTACGATTAATTCAAATCAGTACAAGTTTTCAGGTTCACGTCATAAGGTGATTTTAGAAAATACAGTAGGATGTGACCTTCAATTTTTTTTTTAGAATCAGAAGGAAGAAAGATACTTATTTGTTTACGTTTATTTGATGAATAACTAAACTCGGGGAAAGGTTTTCACGACCATTTATTTACTAAATCTAACCTGTTCATGGGATAAAAGTATGACTCAAAGTTAATACATCAACGTTCAAATTAACGTGATCACGCTTCTGGAGAGGTTGGATTCAGGCCGGAGTTTATGCCTCTTCCGTCCAGGGGTTTGAGGATCCTCCAAACTCGATTTCAGGGCTAATTTTTTTTTAATTGTTTTTTGTAGATACTACACTACCTAAAACACTTGTAAATTTCTGTATGATTGTGTTGAACAAAAAAAGTTAAAATCTAAGAAGATAAATGGGGTTAAAAAAATCATGAACTCCCTTCCATTTTATCATTTTTTTTCTAGTCCGCTCAGTATATTTGGAATTAATCATTAATCAATTTATCAATCAATCAATCAATCAAGTAATTTGATAGATTGATTAGTTGATTGATTGATTGAGAGGGAATACCCCCGTCCCCATCCCTCCCACCCCCCGCGCACACACGAACACACACATACGCACACACACACACAATCAATTTTAGGTATGTACGTTGATTTGTCTTTTTTGTATGTTTTCTTTCTATTTTCTCTAAGTATCTTTTATATACCGAGTTGAACACCCTTAAGCAGTGCCACATAGTCGGTTATTCTTCATTTGGAGTGCCTGCAATTACACTTAGGGTACCCGCTCAGTTCGAAATATTTGTGTACTCTATGAATGGTGACGGATGTTCACCTGTGTGACTCACTGACTCAGTGGGTGGTGGGAATCAACAGTCTGTGGGGTTCACCTGTGATATGAGTAGGTAATGCGCCGCTTTGCTCCATGTTGGATATGTGGACTGCCTCGATTACGCTCCACTACTGTTGTGTTGCCCTTTCCGCTTGCTTTCGCAGGTCGTTCTTAGTAAGTTGTTGTAGTCGTTGTGTGGTGTGGTTGTGTTATTGGTGTTCCCTTACGCTACTCCGCTACCATGGTTTGTACGCTTCATGTCCTTTGCTGGCGTTGTTGAGCTCGTCAGTCTCAGTTCTCTCACGCAGGAATGTGTCTGACGAAAAGGTGGGCAACGAGGTGCAACTCCAACCGTGCGTGTCAATTATATCTCTTACAGTTCCCTGCGACAGGAGCTCCGTGAAGTACAACTAACCTTTATCCAGTGGGTTGTCACCACCCTAAGGCAGGTGCATCCCTACTAAGCTACCAGTCCACACCACAAAAGTTTTTATAAGCAATTGTAGAGGTGGACCAATCGAGGGTGTTTTCTCCGTTGGAAGTAGCATAGGTATACATCCAATAAAACATCTTAGTATTGACCCGTGCAAGGGTTGGGCATCGGGGTGCTGATATCTTGACTGGCTTCATTGCTTCAAGTCAAACTTTTGACGAACAAACCCACCAACGAAGAAAAAAAGAGCAAAGCTATCATGAATACATTCGTTCAGGTACTAATTTTGTCGAAGAAATAAAGTGGGCAGTTTGTATAAAGGAATATAAATCAGGTCACCGTCTTTAAGACACACGCGCAAGTTCATCGAAGGGGTCAAGAAGACACATGCTCTCGGTCGAATAAAAGGCCAGCGACGAATATTCACAGGGTCATCCACTTGTCAAATCACGACTTAATCTATTCAAATGTAAGACTCTTATCGACGAAAAAATAAGATTAGGGTCACCGACCTATAACCTCACACACCATTCCTGATTGACAAAACTCAAAGAATTATATAATCCATTTTTTATTTAAATTCAAAATGACCTTGGTAGTCCATGCCGTAAACGATGAGTGTTAGTCATTGGTATACACCTGGTGGTTTTGGGGGGCGATTCGATGAGGGACCTAGCTAACACGTTAAACACTCGCCTGGGGAGTACGGTCGCAAGGTTGAATCTTAAAGGAATTGACGGGGGTCTGCACAAGTGGATAGAAAATTAACTATTGATAGCAAGGAACAAGAAATAACAAAGTTACTAACCATCGATTTTACTATCATGAATTGTATAACCAGCCTTAAAGCGGGATAACGCTACACTTCCATTTGTAAAAGATAACAAATAACCATCATCATGTTATAGAGCAAGGTAAACGCCGACGTCCAACCGATTCAATGAGACATTTCACACCTCAAGTTTTTCAGTGATTCAGCAGTCAAAACACCATCAAACTAAACACTCTTTTAACGAACGTTTGATTTAGACAGAGGATGAGGTTTAGGTATTGCTTTTCTGAGGTTGTAGAAGTCCTTTATTTGACATATAGGGGGTGGAAACCTCAGTTCTGACTGTTGTTGGGGGTTGATTTGCGTAGAAGGAGGTTGTTAGGTGTAGTTTGAAAGTAGGAAATATGAAAGTCGTGTTGCGAGTTTATAGGATTTGCGAAGATGGATTATAAGCGTTATTTGGTGTTATTGTCTAGGAATATTTTCATGACCGGTCGGTCACCCGGGCGCGACGCCCTGGATACCTGGGCATGCGGGGGGAAAAAAAAATAATAATAATTAAAAAAAACTTCGCCATGACGTCGGGACCCGGGCGCCCAAGATATCTCCCTAGGTTATCATTTGTCTGATGGCAGGGTTGGAGTATAGTACGACTATTTTTAAACTCAAATTTCATAAAGTCAACGAAGGAAGCGAGTCACATGTTTTGTCTTTGTGATTATTCGGGTT
The DNA here is from genome assembly GCA_003427395.1 of Chara braunii. NCBI lineage: Eukaryota > Viridiplantae > Streptophyta > Charophyceae > Charales > Characeae > Chara > Chara braunii. Next base: position 2,776,325 of record BFEA01000074.1, on the reverse strand, counting down.
GGGTTTATAATAGGTAAACTGTTTTAAAGTTGAGTGGATATAGATAAGTAAGCTTTCTTGAGCAGGGGCAGTGCTAGGCTTCATAATTAAATATGAAGTTTGTGTGTACATGAACGGGGTTGTGAGCTCCAACCTACATATCCCTGGTTTTGGTGATTGATTACCGTATTTGTTTTTCTTTTCCTAAGGTTAGTTTTTTTTCAACCACAAGTATTTGCGCCAACTATCGACCATGGAAAAAAAATAGAGTAGAAACGTTTTTAGTCGGATGAATTTGCGCGCTCTTGTAGTGATCCGTACATTTCTTAAAATCGTGGTTTGTTAACGGTCACAACTTTAGGAAGTATTGGCGGTTTAAGCCCAACTAATTCAATTACTTGTGGAATCTGGACAAGACGACCTTTTATTATTGTCATTATAGTATTTAGGGGAACACCGTAGCAGCCATATCCGTGCTCAAGACTCCAACGAGGGAACATGCGGGAATTGCTCTCACCACTAGGTGTGATACCTGCTACAACAGTTGGGTGGTCAACCACTAGCATCATGACAGAGCGTCTTCAATGGGTCAGTCGTTGTGCCTCCCCTCCGGTCCCTTCCCCCTATGGACATCAGTAGTCCTCAATGCCACTCGGGGGGATCAACGACCTATCTCTAGATGGCGAACGCCAAGCTTGCCCAATAAGGTGCATGAGGCCAATTGGGATAGATGACATATTTTACCTTGGGCACAGGGCCCTGTTAATAAATAATTGCCCTTTTAGCTAGGCTACCTGAGTGGCTCGAGACAACCTGCCCAGTCGGGCAAATAAAATATAATAAAAATTTTCAATTTTACATATGACAACGAATTTCGATGTGACCCTAAGGCAAAAGTTGTTCAATTTATTATTCTGCATAACACAATTTGTTTTCCTATTTTTTTTACTTTCAAGTTGTTTCCTTTTGTTTTTTTTTGCTGGGACCTTCCCTGGTCCTCGCACGGCCGGTCCCCCCGGAAAAAAAAGGTGAGCCAGTTGGCCCGACTGGTAGCCTAGTCTTTTAGGCAAAAAATAAAAATAAAAATGGTACACCCACAAACTGTTGACATACAGATGTGAATTCGAAACCAACTGGAACCAAAGGAATTAAATTCCTGAATTACCTAGGTAGGGTTAGTTTCATGATGATATCTCAAGCCTGTTGCCCTTTCTAAAAGGAAGAAAAAAAACACCACCAACAACCCCAGTGCAGGCCCTTGTAGGCCTTCTACCACCTAGGTTCATGTGAAATGGCCTGAGAGGATCGGTCGAATGGGCGGGGGTACACTACGGACGGCGCCATGCGCTCTGCCCTAGCGCGACCCACGGTCAATCGACGTGCCACCAACGAGATAGCGCCTCGGCAACTCCCGAGACTTTACCCGTGTCAGGGTAAAGTGGCGATGGTGAGAACACATATCTCACTAGACCGCCTAATCGGGTAGACCGAACCCTTGTCCCACGTAGGAGAACAGGGACAACAGACGAAGGAGAACGAAAGAAGAAAGGAAAGCGAGAAAACAAGTTAAAGGTCGCATGCACGTAAGAGTCGACAATAGGCTTTGTACAATTGTCCATACACGGGAGTTAACATGAAAGCGATGGACAAAGTCGCGAACGTGGGCGATAGAACAACAAGGTCACCCCCAACAGGACCAGGAGAATAGCGAGATTATTGGGAAGATGAAGACCGAATTAGAAACCTGTTGGAGTTATGCTTCAATGATAAAGTATACCCAACAGACTTGGACCCAGGAGAAATGACAGTGGAGGGGAGAGAAGTCAGATTTAAGTTAAACACTTCCTTTAATGAGGTTAAGGTGAAATAGTTGAAGGAAAGAATGGTGTATATCATATTTAAAGATAGCGCCTGCTTTCTACCAAAGAAAGTGAAAGATGATACCATACGAGCATTTGAAGACTTTTGGGAGTCGAGCAATTGAGGTGGGAAACCCGAAGAGGAAGAGTCAAGATAGAAGGTTCAAACGCGCTCTCGTACGTGACAAAATCAAACGAGATCGCGGATTTCATGATTTGTGAGGCGGGAATAGATATACCGGTGGGAACGGACAAATATAAGGTTACATTTAAACCATGGATGACAAGGGCAAAGTTCAAGGAGCTGTGAAGACAAGAAGATGAAAACACATTATCGGTGATAGCGATTCAGATCCCGCTATACGACATACCGTTCATTTATTCGCAGATTGAGAAGACCATTGGCCCTATTGTGCTCGCACAACCGTCGGATTCATACCCTTCGAGACCAACACTGATCAATGCCAAGTTTGATACAGACCTTGCAGCTAGGGGAAGTATGAAGGACAAGATATGGATCAACACATGCAAGGGAGATGAGCTCGAGGTCAAACTGGCATGCTCGACGACTCTCAAGTGCATAAATGTTGACAGTTCTCTTACTTTGAGGAGGACTGCAGACAGGGACTGGATCGAAGGAATGCAAGAGGTGGAAATGGAGAATCAACTTGAAGGCAACAATGTCAAGCTCGAGGAAACCAGAGACAACGACGACAAGAATACAATGGTCCCTTCGGACCACAAAACTCTCGGATCTTGTACGGGGAAGGCGACATCAATCAACCTACATATAGCACGTTGAGGAGCAACCCCACGTTTTCACCAAGAAGGTCGGAAACTGAAGGATTAGGAGGGGGGCTGCAACAAATGGGCGCAGTGGCCTTCCGCATGCCAATACAAGAGATGGGATTCCAACCCTATACGGGTCAATAGACCTCCCACAACATGACAACGAGCCTGCAACGAAGACAAGGTGGAAAGTTCACTCTCACCTACAGACTTACCGACCTTCTAGGCCAGCTCCAAGGAAACTTCGAATATGGCAGAGAAGGATTCAGTTACCTGTCGGCGTATGGAGGTGGGGGGGGCAATGGTGTACCTTCATTCCTAGGAATGGGCGGAGGCCCCACGACAAGAAGTCTCGGAGGAAACAAACGTCTGGGAGCAGGGTTAGGATTCCACACTCTGCTCACATCTCCGAGTCAGACCCGAGGAGTCGGAGATGGGTCGGCACCAGGATCCTCCATAGTCGGGGATCAAGGAGGACCCACCCAGTTACCATCGAAGAGCGGTACAGACCTTGGCCCGAGGAGCAGACCAATTGGCAAATAGTGAAGACTAAGTATGTCCTCGGTGAAGGAACTCGTTACGGAGGCGTATGGCGGATCGGTGACGTCCGAGCGAACGGCAAGCCAAAAAATCAGAGTAGTTGAAATGGGAATGAGACTGCATGAGACCGAAGGTTGGCGTCGGCAACAATGCATGCAAGTGAGAACAACTTGAACCCCATTTACTTTGTTCTCCCATCCAGTTTAGGATGTCCCAACACCACAAGGGATACAACGATGCATGGAGGATCTCTACCTGGACTACTTTCCAGCGAGGATCGTGCCAACGGTGCCGATGGCCAGGGTCACAACGGAACCAGGAGGATCAAAGATTAAATATTTGTTTCACTCCTTAATGCCAGGATCCCAATGAAAAACCTGGATAATTTGGAGCAATTGGGTTTGCGGATCATCCCCTTAGCCTAGTTCAATGAAGGAAGGAAAAACTCTGCAAGATTACCCTAGCACCAGTACTATTGGCTGACTGCTTGGCCGAAGTGAAAACAACCTTCCCGAAGGACAAACCCCTTGATTCGCAATTCCTCGGAAGATGTTAACACAACCATGGCAAGCAACGAAATCATCCACCTCGGGCAAAGGATTGAGGCCGGTACAAGGTCACATTCAGTCATCGGTGGGAGGCGATGGTAAAAATGGTTAAGATTAGTAATTTAGCATCCTCGAATGTATGTGGATTAAGTGATGTCACGGGTAAGAATAAGAAAGTTAAACTGAACGTTTGGATTCACAAGAACTGGATGACGATTATTTGCTTACAAGAGATACAGTTCGTAGAGGAGAAGTTGCGTAAGCTTGGAAATTGGTGGGACGACCCACATGTCTGGTTATCTGCGCAAGGGATAAACAGGGGAGTGACGATCCTAATCCACAAAGATCTAAACTCTGAAATTATCGATCATTACGTCGATTTATGGGGAAGATTGGTTTGGGTAAAGCTAGGGTTAAGAGACGATGATTGGGTAATAGAAACGATTTATGCCCCAATAATACGGAATGAGAGGAATAAATTCATAAGGGATCCTCCCATACGTGCTACCCGACGTAAATAATCTAATTATAATCCGCGACTGAAATCACATAAATGTTCTCTCATTATGCGACCCCTTCAGATTAATGAACCCACAGGAGAGCGGATACACGTGGACTTCCCACTAGGGAAAGGGGAGACAATTATATTATCTGTTAACAAATGGGGCAGGTAGGGAAGCAACCATTAAGATAGAGGTGCAAAGTCACCTGCTCTAAGACCACTACCTAGCGCCTTTTCAGTTGTGAGAGGAAACAAAACGGGGGCGAGGATACTTTCGATTGAACGTGAAAAATTTAGCCAAACTCAAATTGAGAAATTGAATCGAAAAGTATTGCGAATGATGGTCGAAATGAAAGGAACAGATCGCTACAATTGCAGATTGGTGGGAGGTGGGGACCAAAATTTTATCCAAACTACTAAACGTCTTCTTACGAGTGTACACACTGCAAAGGAACAAAGATGAACGGTGCAGAAGGAGGGTCAAGGAAGCGGAAGAGCGAATAAAAATACACCCAATCTCCCCATTAGTTTGGAGCAAACAAAGAGCGAAGAGGATGGAAGAATGGTTCAGACTACAACAAGAAAAGTCTGAGATCTGGACAAAAATCGTGGTCTATGACAAAATGACGAGATAAGCGTTTCAAAAACTCATCCCTCATCGATCTGTCCAACCAATAAAGGAGCCCCGTGATCCCTTCAGCGACAATGAACCTATAACAACTAATCATGAGTCCCTCTGTAGCTATGCAACATGCTACTACCAAGATATTCTCACATCACGGAGCCCAGGAAAAGGTGTTGACACTGATTTGTCGATAAGGAACCAGCACTTGGACCAGTATAACAAGAGACTACCAACTCAAAGGAGATAAAATTTGCGCAGGCTAGTAACCAAGGAGGAAGCGAAAACAATGTTCAACGCCATGGCCAAAGGGAAAGTCATTGGGGATGACTGACTGCCAGTGAAATTTTATTCACTTCTTTGAGAATCTCTGGGTAATGATCTGGTATAAATGTACAACAAGATTCTACTAGGAGGAAAATTACTAAGAAATGCATGTACTGGTCTTATCTCCTTACTTTTCAAGAAAGGGAATAAGGAAGAAATTAAGAATTTGCGACTCATTTCCCTCTTGTACGTAACTTATAAAATATTAGTTAAGGTATTAGCTAGAAGACTCGCGAGGTAATGTAACTTACCAGAATTAGTCATATAGTACCAGACAACGTTCGTTGCGGTAGGTCAATCGTCGACAACATCGCAACAACGAGAAAATCAATGGAGGTAATACAAGAAGAAAACCATGATATGGTTGTCCTTCTCCTCGACATGGAAAAAGTAGACGACCGGATAAATTGGTCGTATGTGTTCACCACGTTGAAAAAATTGAACTTCGGGGAAAATTTTTGCTAATGGGTTGCAGTGCTCTACTCGTTCTTCACATTATCAGTGATGGTTAACGGTCACTTCTCCAAACCCTTCAAACTATCGAGGTTGTTACGCCAGCGATGTCCTTTGGCCCTGCTCCTATTCGTGATACAATTGATCTTGCTGTGTAACATAAGAGACCACGATCAAATTAAAGGTATGTGCACGCGAGGAAGAGACAGAAGAGTTAAGGCGCTAACAAACGACCTCTTTACAATCACAGAGAATTTGGCTTCCTCCTTGGAAGCCCCAAGATACTACTTAAAGAATACGAAACCCTGTCGGAGGTGGTGATTAGTTGGTCAAAGTCTGTTTATCTGCTTCCGGTCGTCTACAACCTGAAAGTGGAGTGGGGGATGAAGCGTATTGCGGAGTCCCAGTCAGAGAGATTGTTGGGGGTGCAAGTTGCACTGCTATCCCGTATTGCAGACCAAGACGATCTGCTCCAACAAAAAGTTCTCCACCGTTTGACAACCTGGGAAAAAAAACTCCACCTATCACTGATGGGAAGAGCGGTGATAATTAACGTGGTTCTATTCGCCCTCCTTTGGTACTTAGGAGTAGTTCACCCTCTCGGCCCCGAAGTGTACACATTAGCCAAAAGAAGATCAACACATTTCCTCTGGAAACCATATGTTGTGGTCAATGAAGGTTATCTCTCTAAGGTGGCGTGAGACTTGGTTTGCTTCAAAAGATCTGATGGCAGACCGAGGCTAAGGGATCCAGAACAGTAGAACAATGCAATGCTGGTCTGATTGATAACCAAAGCAATTTGCTCACCATCAGAGGAACACTGCATTCTGATGGCGGAAGACATACTAATGAAAGCTTATAAACTTAACCGCCCAGAGGACGTGTGGGTCTGCATCTGAATTGACTCATATCTACGACGACCAATTGGCTTGGAGTTCTGGACATACATCTTAAAAGCTTGGAGGAAGGTGAAGACAGATAGATGGACGAAACCGGTCATAAAGCAAGAACTTGAAGTGCTAACACAAATCCTCTTTGAGATTGAGAAGCCTAAGGCGGTGGTTCACAACAGAGAAGCAGGCAACTTCGACAGACAATGAGTTTAAAAAGGAATCACCCGAGTGAGAGACATTTGAGACACCTTCAGAGGAGACTGGACTACAGTAGATCAATTGAAGAAAAAGTTGACAGGACTGAGGGAAGTGAAGGAGAAGTTAAACCAACTGAGAGAGGCGATTCCAACCGAATGGAAAGCATTGCTGGCACCAAAAGGAGTTGACCCACCCAACACGTGGTACGCAGAGGAGCGCCGGGACAGAACTCATGACTTCTGGAAATATACCCTGATAGTTGCAGTGGCAAGAGATTATTTCAACAATGAGAAAAAAAAGGAAAGGAAAGTGACATAACTTCAAAAACAAACTGGAGGAGGATGAGATAGCAAGGAGACCGCATTTGGTTATGAAACAAGTTAAGTAAAGGAAAGAGTCAAACAGAGCAATGGTCAGCGGAGGTGATAAGTGGAGGGCATACCTTGTTAAACATTCGAGCTGACCCCTCCCAATAGGTTTGGCGGGGCAGTGACGAAGGAGGAGAAGACGTGCTGCTATCAGAATACTAATTGGAAATCGGGTACAAAATGCAGAAACCATTGAGAACCCCAAGAATGGTGGCCACAGAGCGATGAACAAGACTACTACAGATGGAGCCGGAGGAGGTTGTCAAAATAAGCAACAAATGCGGGCAGCAACTCACTATAATGGCATCACAACGACTGGTAGTAGGACCATGGCTGGTATCCATGGCAGCCACACCTTCGACGCTCTGGTTAGCTGGAAAAGGGATGAAAGTAGATACCAAGTGCAAAAGATGTGATTGGGCATATGAGCCCACCATTCATCTATGGTGGGACTGCCCAGCCTCAGGTCGCATATGGAGATGGTGGAATGCGGAATGGGAGGAAATCTCAAACAAGGCCTTCTCCTGGGAGAAATTATGGGTTGTACTGGGAGGAGTCCCAAAAGGACAGAGCCTGAAAAAAGGTTGGGGCTATGTGGCACAAGTAATCAAGATAGGCGGGATCTGGATTATCTGGCAGCGAAGGAACAAGAAGGTGTTCAAGGACGAGGACATGCACGACAACAGAAAAAAAAAAAAACTTCAAAAGCCCAATCCGCAATGCCATGGCAGCCGACTGAAAGAGAAAAGTCTCCAAATACAGAAACAAGCAACAGGGGGAAAGATGGTTCGTGGAAACCTGGGCGACCATAGATAAATTAGAGAAGGAGAGATTGGTATTTTCAGAGTGGCTAATTAGCTGGAACAACCAGGGCACTCGGTTGCTTTATCCGCAGTAGGAGGCAAGAGGGATGTCGTGGGACGAGAGTGTCAAGGTGGAAGGGGGTTGAAGATCCACTCGGTCGCTTTAGACGAAGCTTAACGGTATATGGTAGAACAGGCGGCGGGAAAGTATCCGTGGGGTGTAGGAAAATTATAAGAACTTAGAAGTAGGAAGATTCTTATACTTTGTCCCCCCCCTCCCCTCCCCTTCCCTTCCCCCTCCCCCCTTTCCCTTTTTTCCTCACACCCCTTCTCCCAGCAGGGCCTATAGGAACCCTTCCCTATACTAGCTATACTTCCGTTTTCGTTTTTATTTTTGGGGAAATTTGCTTGCCGCCCCTGTAATTTCCATTATTTTGCGTCACGCCCCTCCAATGGACCACTTACCCTCTCATGCCCCTGGGGCCTCTGAACTTTCCTGCATGCACCTGTCAGCAAAGGGCACAACTTTCCGCAGTGCCCTTACTGGACGGCCAGTCCCATTTCACCGGCCCCTGCGCGATATGCCCTGATGAGTGGCATGCATCTTTCCGTCATGCCCTTGCACCGGAAATTCGGATTTGAAGCACGTGTATTTTGTGGCGCTGCTGCAAAAAATGAGTGTGTGTGTGTGTGTGTGTGTGTGTGAGAGAGAGAGAGAGAGAGAGAGAGAGAGAGAGAGAGGCTGCCATGCGCGTAGCCATAGAGGTGTGCTGAAAAGATGCACCCTACCGGTAGGGGGATATGGATTTTTTTCGTGCTGGTACTCAACAGCAATCCGGTAGGGGCATACTGCTTTGGAACGGGTGCCGGTAGGGGCATAAAAAACATATTTCAGGCTCAACCGACACGGGGGGTTTATGGGAAATTTGAACTGTGGTCAGAAGGGGTAAAGCGACCGCGGCAGGGGCGCGGCGCGACATAATGGAAAAAACGGGGGCGCCAGACAACATTTTCCCTTTTTTTTTTTACTTGCTTTCCCTTTTTCCATTTGGTCCCCTGGTAACAGGGCCCAGATTTGTTCATTTTCTCCTTTCTTGCCCCAGCCTGGAGGGCAGAACTGGCTACGCTTACCTAACTGCGTAATGGTCCCAGTACAGTGACTGGGTTCGTTCCGGGTTGTTTGTGAGGATTCCCGGCCTCATGTTTTCATGAATAAGGGCCAGATCCCACTGTCAAGGGGGATTGGAATAAGCCTCTAAATCTGGAGGTGTTTGTGGAGAGTTGCAAAACATTGTGATAGATCTGCGTTTCTGCATCTCTGCGTGGAACACGTCCAGATTCCGCCACTTATTTCAATCCTCTTTGCCAGTGGGATCTGGCCCTAAAGGCCATCCTGTCCAGGAGCGTTTGGGGAGTCCTCCCCAGCTGAAAAGAGGGTGCTGCTGACTGCGCGACTCTCCCTCCAAATTTCGAGGGCGTACCTTCCAGTACGGTAGTTTACCAACCGGTCCGGGGGTCCTTCGCTTGCAGTACTGTGCAGCCGCGAACTCCACTCTCATGGCGAGGGCGGCCATGGTGAATGGTGTGGAGCAACCAAGCAAGAAAAACGGGCGGGAGTCTCCGTCTTCGCTTACGTGGAGACTACTCTGCAAAATCCGTTCGGGTTTGGATTCGGATTTGGATTTGGATTTGGATTTGGAATTGGAATTGGAGAGGGAAAAAGAGAGGGAAAAAACTTTGGAGAGTGGTGGTCCTTCAGGGGAGCGCTTGAAACTGGAACGATACAGAGAAGATCAGCATTGCCCCTGCCTGCGGAAGGATGACACGCAGGGATCGAGAAACGAAGAGCGGTGGAGCGATGTCCTAAGGGACGGAACCTGCTCTCTGAAAAACGTGATGGATTGCAGAAATCCGTGGGTGGTTTTGCCGAGGCCGCGCTCGCCTGAGGAAAAAAATGCAACAAGCGAATTGTAGCAAGTGAGTCGGTTGGCGGGTGGGGGGGG
>BFEA01000074.1:2747412-2758340 GCA_003427395.1 Chara braunii | reverse complement strand
CTCTTTGCCTTTTGGCTGCGTGCAAGTGGGTCCTTGTGACACACGGGGATGGGGGCAGCCAGCGCTCAACCTGTCATCCACGTGGCTGGCCTTGTACGTAAGAGGTTATGAACAGGTGGAGCTTTCCTTACCTCTTCCCCCTCCCCCTTTTTTCCTTTTCSTTTTTTCTTTCCCCTTTTTTGCGCTCTGATTCACAATGTGACAATATATATATAGTCACACGATATATATAAGCCGCAAGGCGAGGGACTGAATCAAAACAAAAAAGAGTTTAAGAAAGACGTGCACCTTGTGTTTTTTGAACTTTTTTCCCCGTCGGTTCTGTATACTATTATCACCTGGCCGAGTACCCAAGTCTTGCAAGGCTTGGAAGAGCGTCTGGAGCTGCTCCTCATCACATCTAGGAGCAAAATAAGAAACGAAGGCAGGCCTGTGTTCGACTAACTTGCCCCTGTTCGAATGCTCGTCTCCTTGGATGGCGGTTTTTTTTTTTTTTTTTTTTTTTTTTTTGATGCCCACAGCTGAGTGTGAAGGACAGCATCGTTCCAAAGTACAGATACCTATTGGATGTGATGAAGAGGCCGGTGGAGGAGGTGGCCAAACATCCACAGTACTTCTCATACAGCTTGGAGAAGCGGATAAAGCCAAGATTCGAGTTCACGAGCGGACGGGGAGTACGAGTTAGCCTAAACACAATGTTTGCTTGCAGCGATTCCGTCTTCTACGCTAGGTTTAAAAGGCCCGAACCTGCCCAGGATTCGAATCATGACAAAGATGGAGTTTTTGAGGAGGCCCTCGAAGATGGGTCTGAAGGTGGTGGTGACAAAAGTGCAGCTGAGGAGGAAGACGAGGAGGAAAAGGAGGGGGGGGAGGAGGAGGAGGAGGAGGAGGAGGAGGAGGAAAAGGAGGAGCAGGAAAAGGAGGAGGAACAGGAAAAGGAGGAGGAGGAGGAGGAGGAGGAGGAGGAGGAACATGGCGATGATGAAGATAATGTCCATGAGGAGGAAAAGGAGACAGGAAAAGGGTAGCAGGCAAATTAGTGACGAGAATGGGGCTTGGCTTTCTTTGCCAGTTGGTAAGATGGGGCAGTGATGGGGGGGGGATGTTTCTCACCTGTGCTGTCGCAGGAGAATTCTTTGATGCAGGGAGGGTTGCCTGTTTGAGAATGACAGCCCAGATTCAGTGGAGAGGCTGAGCTGAACCAGGGGTGGCACCAGTGGAACGTGTACCTCACCTCCCTGACAAGGAGGATTCGAGCGTGGGTTAACGCCGCAGTTGAAGCCAACTGGGTCGTGTCGCCTCTGCTGTAGCAGAAGATGTTTTCATGCGGGGTTGCTGTTCAGAAGGACAGCCCAGAATCGATGGGGAGGCTCAGCTACCGGTAGGTGCGGTGCCGTGGAAACATGTACCACGCCTCCCTGACAAGGGGGATACGACTGTCAGTTAACCCCCCGGTTGAAGCAGACTGGGTCGTGTTGCCTGTGCTGTTGCAGGAGATCTTTTGCACGGGATCGACTGTTCAGATTGAGAGCCCAGATTCAATGGAGAGGCTCAACTACCGGTAGGTGCGGTGTCACTGGAACGTATACCTCACCTCGCTGACAGGGCGGGTTCAACTGTTGGTTAACCCCCCAGTAGAAGCCAACTGGGTCGTGTCGCAGGCACTTGCTGCTGCCATCGGACTGAGGCATTCAATTTGCTAGCTTTGCAGCAGAAGCTTCTCCCATACGGAAAGGAATGGGTTTGGAAGAGTAGCAGGTAGATGAGTGCATTCACTTGCCGTCTGTTGCTGTTCCTGCAGCGGAGCTCACCCCACTGATTCCCGCAGTGGAGCTCACCCCACTGATCCCTATGACACAATGCGGGCGGGCATCAATGATGTTGGAGACCATTATGGGCGGCCGAACATGGACTTTTTGCCCGGAAGCAGCAATGTGCTGGGGGCACGTTATCGCCGGGGAGCACGACCATTATCCATGGGGAGCACGACCATTATCGGCGGGGAGCAAGCCCACTATTGGCGGCGAGCATGACCATTATCGGCGGGGAGCACGACCATTGTCCATGGGTAGCACGACCATTATCGGTGGGAAGCACGACCGCTATTGGCGGGGAGCACGACCATTATCGGCGGCCGGACGTCATTTGTTGCCTCCCCTCGTGGACTCAGATTCTGCAGCACGACATGATGATCGAAGCTGGCAGGGTCGGCCCACTGTGTCCAATTTGGCCAGTTGATCCTGTTTGATAGCCGACCCGTCCTTGGTCTGGCAACAGCACGACATGATGATGGAAGCTGGCAGGGTTGGCCCACTCGGTCCAATTTGTTCAATTTTTTATGCAGTTTTGGTCTATTGCTGATCCCTCGTCAGTCTGGCCACAACACATGGAAGCTGTCAGGGTTGCCCAAGCTGTCCATGTTGGCCGGCCAATCGCCAACCCGTCGATGCTCTGGCCAACCACTCTTTGGCCAGTGCGAGCGCATTATTGCACTTGGAACCTGATAATTTTCTTCCTTGTTGCATGATGGCTGTGTGCAACATCCGCCAAAGGGATTTATGATCGAATGGTGGTGATGGTTCGTGCAGGACCTCCTAGACTTCAGAAGGCTGACTAATGCCACGCCCGGCTGTGGTACTTCTGGTGTAAGAGTTGTGTTGTTTCTGGAGGAAGAGGGGAATGTGCCCCTGTGGCTGAATCATTAACTGTCGACAAACAGGTCCTGAGTTCGAAGTTGGATGGACTCAGCTACTGCTGGTGTAAGTTTGGTTTTGTTTCTGGAGGAAGAGGGAATGGGCCCATGTGGCGGATTCGTTAACTGTTGGCAAACAGGTCATGAGTTTGAAGTCGGATGGAATCAGATGAATGCAATAACGTCAGCACCAATCAAGTTTGGCGGATTTGTCCGACCTGACGCAAATCAAGGCTTTGCCCATCCGGCCGAGTTTGACCAATCTCGTCCTATGAAACTTGCGCGTTTGCAGAGAAGCCAGTGGCGATTCCCATGGAATGAAACTTGTGCGCGTTTGCAGAGAAGCGAGTGGTGATTCGCATGGTATGCTGGCTTACTGTTATGAAGGCAGCATGAAAAGTACCGTCTTCACCCGAGAATAGAACATGCGGTCGTTATCGCTGTATCTAGACTGATGGGTCGTCCAACATGCAGGCAGCCATAAGGACCGTTATGTTCTATTTGGGTGAAGATGGTAGCGGCCTGCTCAACGTTTAGGGGGGCGGAAGGGAGGGGAAGTAGATCGGCCATACATATGAGTTTTCTGTGGTGAGCAAGCATGGTGATGGTGAAGGCGAGCTGACAGAAATGGGTCGTGGGCCCAACATTCGGAAAGCAGGAAATCTTGGGGTGGCGTGCGCATTGCTCGGTAAATGCCTCCGCTGCAGGTGTCGTTGGCTGCTCTTAACTGTTGATTCATGATGGTTTTATGTAATTCTCGGAAGCCTCGGCTTAGGGACGAGAGGTTTTGCAAGAGTATAGAGCCTGCACTTCGGGAAGATGGAAGGTGAGAATTGTATTGAGACTTGGGAACTCAGCAATGCAATGGTAGAATCCCCTAACTGATTACACTGTAAGTGATAATCCACCTTAACCCCAGTAACTGTTGTGGTTAACCATCAACGACTGCCCGGCAACCGATACCTTGAGGTGGGAGGTTTAGTATCGCAGAAGAACCACATTGGATCAGAGGACGAAAATCATGCTCCAGAACTTGTCCTCACTACTGCGCAGTCCGAGTAAGATCGGTCATATGAGCTTTTCCATGTTGGTGAGCGCTGGCTCGCCGATCAGGATGCGAACTTGGCCCCAGCACTCTCTCTTCAAGCTCGAATGTTGTTCGCACCTGTGCTCCATGCCCTTCTTGGGACATCTAGCTGCCAAGGAGTTGGTTGCTCTGGCTCCTCCTCAGGCTCAAATTGTACCCAGGTACCGTTGTCTGCAGAATAATACGCAGGGTCATCGCATAGCATCTGACCTGAAAATTGTCCCCTGTGGACAGATGTATTGACCGCTGTGGGGTTTTTCGTAGGTGGAACAGGGTACCATCCACTCGGCTGAAAGTCCGTCGCATCGGGTTTGGAATCAAATTACAACCTTGTTGGCCTGTGTCCCAAGGTCCCATCCGGGGCACATTTGCCGTCGTCGAATTTGGCAGAAACCCGTTGTGACTACACAAGAGGACCACCCCGTCGTCTGCAAACTCGAAGCCAATATCTCCCCCTTTTGGCATTCAAGTTTCACTTGCAAGTGGTTTGGTGATGTGGCATGAAAGGGATTGTTACCACACTGGCATATTTGCCGTAGCAGTGTGGTAGCTTCTGTTTTCGAAGACTCTTCGGAAGAAAAGCTTCCACGCAGACTTCATTTATGATTTTTGGGTCTTCCAAGTGGAACTGGCACCTTAATTGGGTCTGCTGTGCTGAACTGGTACCTCAATTGGGGGTCTGCCACATGGCCCTGGCACAATTGGTTCTGCCACGACTATCTGGGGACCGGTCTGCACAGGCAACAGATCATCATTTGAAAGGCTTCCGATGCGGATTCTGCTACGTGGACATTGTAAATGATGCGGTGGAATTGCTACCCGGACTGGGTTGCGACGGGCCAAACATTAATCAATGCCTGAAGGCTTGTTGTATCGTCCATCGCTGCAGAGATACTGGTGACCCAGAACTGTCTTCAATTTTCATGTGTATGTGCCCTATATCTGTACCCTGTCAGCCACCCCTAGTTTGTGTGTTTATGGTGCTCGTTGTGCTCTTTCCCTCACCCTCTTTGTGTTTTTTCCCTTCTCCCTCCTTCGTTTCTTTGCCTCGTGTTGTCTATAGAGAGACAATGTGTTGTCGATGTCAGGCTCAGCTGTGACTCTCTCAGCTTTCCCTTGCCGTAACCTACCTTCATCTCACAAACATAATGCCTGGTCATCATGCCGGCATTCCACTGGGAGACAGCCTGTATATGGTCATGATGACGTGTCATTGTGTTTGCTGGAAAAAGGGTCGCTCATGCCCGAACGGCCATGCTCTTTGGTGTCTTAAAGCACCAGTACATGGGCACCTGGGCCGCGGGCCTGATCCGCCTCAAATTCTGGAGGCGCGAAATGAAAACGCGACCGCCGATCCAATTTATCAAGGGCGGGCCCAGCGGGGCAGGCGGATCCTTTTTTTTTATTTTTTATCAGGGCTGGCCCTTGTGCCACCCCCCATGGCATGGCACAATTCTTTTTGTCTACTGGCCCTTAGGACGACGATGTCCTGTCCCGAGTCTCCCAAATTTTACTAGGAGAGGCTCAATTGGATTCTCAACTTGGCTGGGCCAGTGTACTGATGGTTTAACTCCAACTACATCTGCTCCTCTTTGTCATCTCCATTTTGCCTGATGGCCTGCCTTCTGCTGCTCATGGGGAGATCCCTCTCTCTGACTTCCTCCCCCCCCCCCCCCCCCCCCCCNCTCTCTCTCTCTCTCTCTCTCTCTCTCTCTCTCTCTCTCTCTCTCTCTCTCTCTCTCTCTCTCTCTCTTTCTGTGTGTGTGTGTGTGTGTGTCTCTTCTTCTCTCGGTTTCTCTCTTCTCTCTCCAGCTCCTTGCTCTGTCCTTTTGCTTGGTGTCTTCTGTCCGTCTTCAGCAGTTCGCTTCTACTTGTCCCCTCTTCAGCTATGTGTACCTTGCTATGTTGTCTTTCCTAAACGTTTCTCTGATGTTATTGCTTGTAGATGGATGAGCAATTATGTTATTGCTTGCCTAGTAGATTGATGAGCCATTATGTTATTGCTTGCCTAGTAGATGGATGAGCAATTATGTTATTGCTTGCCTTGTAGATCGATGAGCGATTATGTTATTGCTTGCCTTGTAGATCGATGAGCAATTATGTTATTGGTTGCCTAGTAGATTGATGAACAATTTTCTTTGCTCTGTCGTATATGGCCATAACCGTAATGACTTGCTGATCGATGGACGGATTCGTGTGTGTCTTGATTCGTTAATTCCCTGCAGGATGGCTACACTGGCTGTAGCAGGATTTTTTTTTTCAGACGCATGCTTCTAGATCCCAGCCATGGACATTGGGAAAGTTCTGTGGATGGTGAGGGCTTCAGAGAAGGAAAGTGAGGAGTTCAGCACGGCACACTGTTGCAACAGCATTGACTCTTTGCAGCAAGATGTGAAAATTCTTTCAGAAGTGGGTGCTTCAGAATGTTCATTCTATTATTGTGGCAGCCACTGCATCAGATTCCTTGCTCCTTATGCAGGTTGTGCTATGGGAGAACTTTTCCAAGACGATGGAATGCACACTCTAATGATCCATGATGATGATCTAAGGGGAATTGAAGATATCGTCTAAGGGGAATAGGCGAAGCAAGGGGAAGTAGGTTTCTGAGTCTTCAGGACTTCATTTGTCGAGCGTGGGCACAGTACATGGTTTCTAGTCTTCCTGATTCTGGACACACCGAGACGACACAAGGGATGTGCAGAAGGAAAAAGACAACATTGACAAGCAATCATTCTTATGTTTGCGAAGGATATGCGGCGAAGACAAAGCTGGTGAAACTCAGAGCACACCGACTCTAGGACTCCCTGGATGTATCTGACCCGCAGTTTTGGCCTACTTTGGACGTATCTGACTGCAATTACATCCAGAGACCAGTTGGAAAATGGGATGGTTCGCTAGGTCTGTTTCTGAATTGAGGCACAGAATGTGTGTCTTTCACACATTCGTATGTTTGTTGAGGGTGTCTGCAGCGAAGACAAAGCCCCGGTGAAAGTGAGAGCGCACTCACTCTAGGACTTCCCTGGATGAACCTGACCGCAGTTATGGCCTGCCTTGAATGTACCTGGCCGCAATTACATCCAGAGACCAGTTGGAAAATGGGATATGCGTTACCAGGTCTGTTTCTAAATAGAGCCACAAGAATGTCGGTTTCGACCTGCCATTGGATGTTGGTTTCGACGAGGACTATATCGAAGTGAACCTGATGTGCGACCTGGTCCAACCTCGGACTTCAGGCAGGTTGGGACCAGCGCTGTCGCGGTCCCGACTTGGTGCTGGATGGGCTGAGACGATTCCCAAGAGAAATTATAGTTGACGGAGGGCGTGGTCGATCCCTTGCCGTTCAACCTGATGGAAGCGAGACTTCTGGTCCGTGCCTGGTCTAGTGAACTTATGGGAAGCTTGGTTGGATTGGGGCCATGCACAGGGGTCCCGGTGGTTGGGGCCATGGGGCCCTTGGCCACTCAACCAGGTTGGGACCAGAAGGTCCTTCGCCAGGGAACCGGGTTTGGACTAGGGGTACCATACCATGGGGTGAAGGGAGATTGATTCATGTAGATACTGGGTAACACTGTCCACGCAACCAGGTTGGGACCAGGTTGGAACCAGGTTGGGACCTTGGGCCAAAGGAAAGGGGGGGTTCGACTCCGGGTTTACCGTGGGCAAGGGAGATCAGTTGATGTAGAGCCGGGTCCATCCCTTGGAATTCTAGTGGCTCATAGTCACCAGTGTGTGCGTGGTCCACCTGCTTGCTTGGGACCAGAGGCCCTCTGGCCACTGAACCAGGTCCATCCCTACCGTCTTCCCTGGAACACAACGCGCCCTCATTATGGCTGCACCGGACCGGAAAGATAGATTGAATACATTCATTATCAGGGTGCGATATGTTTGGGGGAAGACGGTAGGAATTCAAGAGGCTCGTAGCCACCAGTATTTTGTGTGGTCCACCCGGCTTTGTACGATGCTTGCTTGAGGTAAGACCATATGTCTAAGGGAAGGGGAGGGAATGGAACCTGGTGTAAAACTGGGCCCAATCTTTCGAGTTAGAGCCGCCCGGGCCCCCACGGACTACCTTCAAGTTGGCCAATGTGCTGTTTCCTTAGAAGCTTGGCTGGTTGGCACTCCAATGAAGGAAAACTAGGTGTAGAATTGAGAGCTTGGCCCAAGCTCTTGCAGTTCAAGCAGCTTGAAAAAGCAAGAGACCAAATGGGTTTGAACTTTGAACCGGAGGTGGTACAGAATTGAACGTGACCACTTTTGTGCAATTTCAGCCGGTCGGAACCGTGAGAGGTTAAACAGGTCGCCACCACAGATACTTCTCTTCTCCCCCCCCCCCCCCCCCCCCACAAGTCACAGGCCTGTTCTATTCTGGGGGTGATCAGTCCAGTAGTTTCAAGAGGGCTGGTTTCTAAAGATGTGTAAGATCACCACTAGATTTGATCATGGGGCCTCTGTTTTCATTATGGGATTGACTAATTTTTCTCCATCCCCTGTACTGTAGTCTGTAGAGTAAATGGAGGCTTACTGTGGTGCACTGTTGGCATGGCGGAAATGGAAAAAGTAGAGTTAGGATAATAACTTCTTGGTGGCGTGGAAAGAAATTTGTTTGGTAAAGTCAAATCAAGGAAGAAGCAGGGGCATCCCTGCTCAGTTAATTCCCTGGTTTCCGGGGCAATTAATGCTGGCAGGGGGAGGTGTTCTCAATTTTTCACTCAAAAAGAGGTGAGTGGGAGAAGTAGATGGTTGGATATCAAGCGTCCGACAAGTGAGGGAGCTAGCTCGTAGGATGGAAATAGGGTACAGCAGCAGCGGAGATGGTGGCTCTGCTGCAGTAAGTCTTGCCGGAGTGAGGTAAAAGAGGATGGATTGGGGGGTTCGTGAGTCGTCTCTGAACTTTGCCTATCTCTGAAGCTTGTCGTACTAATCTTCTAAGTAGTTCAATTTTTCTCTTAGCCAAAGCCGGGGAATGGCCTCGGTATCTCAAACTTTCAAACGACTATGTAAATTTTCATATGGGACGCTGGGCCCGGTTCCCAGCACGTGCTGCTCCCCATGAATAAAAAAAAGGAAAAAAAAAAAAAGGAAGAAGCAGCAGGGGCCAGCCAGCCTAGCTCAGTTGATAGAGCATGTAAGTGGCATTCAGGAGGTCGTGGGTTCGGCTCCCCACGGCATCCATTGGACTCCCTGCTGCCCCCTGTGGCACACTTTGGGCTCACCAGCGGAGATGGATGGCTGCCCCTGGCTGGTGGTGGTGAGGTTACACGGGCCTTCCATCCCGCGCCAGGGGCTAGGGGCCGGGGTACTGCTCGCCGCACAGAGCAGAGTCGAGGATCAACCCAGAAAAGGGGACACACACAGATTAGGCAAAAAAAGAAAAAAGCGAATACTGGACTAAGAGGTAGGTAGATAGGTAGGTAGTGGGAGATATAATGAGAGAAAAATGGAGGGTAGTTAAACCACCAGTAGTTCCTAAAGTAATGCCCATTAACAATCCACGATTCTAGGAAATGTATGGGCCACTACAGGAGCGCCCAAATTCATCGGTCTAGAAATGTTTCTACTCTATTTTTTTTGTCCCATAACTGGGCCGAGTACTGGTGGTTAAAAAAAAAAAAAAAAAGGGAACAAGCAGCAGAGTCCTTCGGGACATCAGCTAAAATTTGGATGATACACAGAGAGAAGATTAGCATGGCCCGTGAGCAAGGATAAAACACGTAAATCGAAAAATGGTCCCCCCCCCAAAAAAAACAAAACAACCAGCAGCACATCATGCCTTGTCGGCGTGAAGCTGCTGGCATAATTGAAGCATACGCCATCAGGCCTTGCTTCACCACCCACCAAGTGTGCAAAATGAGAATGAATCTTCCACCAGAACATGGAACGAATCACTGCCTTTTTTTTTTCTTTTTTTTTTTTAACTAATCCATATTCTTCTCTCAATTGATCTATGTATATTATTCGGCATCTATCTCATCTATATCAGCCTCTCGCTACTCTTATGCATAGTACGGGGGGACCACCACCAACCAAACCTGGAACTCTCCCCAGCCTCTAGCTACTCTATCAGGTTTACTGATGAAATGATAGAAGTACACGAGCAAATTCCAAAATTCCAAAAACAGCTCATGTACACTCAGGTAAAGGGTGGAAAGTGGGAGATAGGACTCTCGCCGATTGGACAGGAACATGATGGTGGAGTGACCTTGAGGGGTTGGACTACCTACACAGATTACCATAGCACGGGGGACAAGGTCTTCAAGAGAGATTTGCACGATTTTTTAGCAAAGCGTTTTGATCCAGGGCCACAGGCCACATTTACAGAGATTGGTGAAAATGCTTAAATGGCCAAGAGCGACACATACGTACACTTTGAGGAAAACAAGGATGCGGGGCTCAAGCGATACTCACATGCCGCGTTGCTAGAGCTTCAGCAAATGAAGATCAATGCAAATGTGGTTTGGTCTATTACTGAGGTTTCATCCTTCTTTTGTTCAATTCTACGCCAGGGACTTCTCACAGTTGTATTAGATAGTGGGTGGATCTTGGGTAAAATTATAGAGAAGGCTGTATTTGGATGATATTTTGATTAGATGGAAGCATTGCATGTGTTCTATGGTCAGAATCCATGAAGAAGGGGGGAAAAAAAAAAAAAAAAAATCCATGGTGGTCACACACTACCTGGATAATTGATTTAGACACGAGGCCTGAATGTGATTGGGATGGCAATAGCAGATGAGGTAAAAAGAAAATCAGTTATGGAACGATTAAAACGGGTGGGTAGTAGATCGTGGCCGGATCTGATATATTATGCACACTGATGTTCCCCCTCACGATAGAGCATTGTTACGATCCTGGTCATTTCCCAAGTGCAATTCACAATGAAAGACAATGCCACCAAATTGCGAAAGAAATGAAAGCACTTGCAAAGAGATATGGACCAGAGGAGAGAGAAAGAAAAAGAAGAAGAAGAAGACGAAGAAGTACACCAGCAAGACAAATGACAACTCCCCCTTCTCTCTCCACCTTCCTCCTCCTTCCAACTTCCCCCAATCTTATTCCTCTTGCAATAATAATAATAATAACAATGAATGAATGATCCAGAATCAATGTCCGAAGTTCCCCCTCACTGCTGACTCATACATCGGTCCACCA
>BFEA01000074.1:2695513-2726557 GCA_003427395.1 Chara braunii | reverse complement strand
AAAAAAAAAAAAAAAAAGTTCGTAAAAAAACACTAAAAAAAAGATATGTTATGGAGAAAAATAAATTAAACAAGATTTACCTGAGCATTACATCCGAATTCCTTACCAAATTTGAAATAAAAACAAAATACGGAAAATAAATACTAATAATAAAAGTAAATAAAAATAAAAAGAGAATTAAATTTAGTGAGTGTGCGAGCATGTTTTGACACCGCTATCTTTGGCGATTTTTTTTTATTTTTTTTTTTAGCATAGCTAAATGCCCTAAAAATTTACAGATGTGTACTTCACATAATACAAAACCCACTAAAAAAGTTTCAAAAAATAATAAAATTGTTTAGACCCCGAACTAAAGTGAAAACAAAAAGTAAAAAGTGAAAAAATATGTGGGCGAGCACGTTTTGACACCGCCATCTTTGGCAATTTTTTTTTCTTATTTGGCTTAGCCAAATAACTTGAAAATTTACAGGCATGTACCTGACGTCATATAAAACTCACAAAAAACAAATCAGAAAAAAATAATTATTTTTAGGCCCTGAAATAATTTTTGGCGGGGGCCGAACGCCGTCGGGTTCGGAACCCGTACCGGACCCCGAATGCCTGTACGTATGGAGGTCTGCCCGGGGACCTCCGTATATACGGGCTGGTGACCCTGATATGAACTACTTTTGCTTCAGACTCACACCGAAAGATTTTTGAAAGTAAACAATGGGATGTGTACCAGAATTCAATAATAGTCACTTCTTGAAAACTGTATTTCATAATTAAAGTTAAAAACAAATGTACACATATCTTATTATATATAACAAATATATTGTGTATATTTATATGTAAAACATATATGCAATATATCAGGGTTGCCAGACCGAAAATACGGAGACCACTAAGCTGACCCCCGAACGTTCGGGCGTTCAGGTCCCCGTACGGGCCCCGAACCTAAAGGGGTTTGGATCCCGCAAAAAAATATTTTGGCACCTCAATATTATTATTTTTTTTCTGATTTTTTTTGGTGACTTCTTTGTTTTTTTTTTTTTTTTTTTTTTTTTTTCAAAAAAACAGTAGTTTCATTGGGGCCCAGTGCCCAAGGCAGAAATACAATGTCAAAGAGCTGCAAATTCAGGGGCCGCAAGGTCTCCAATCCCGCTTCGCCGGGTGGAGCCCCTCCCTTGTAGAAAATCACTATCCTCCAAAAAAGAAAACACTACCAAATCCCTGATTCCTAAAAAATCCGCAACGAAAAAATCTACCAAATCCCCGACACCCGCTTTCCAAAAATACCAATTAAACACACAGCAACCCGCAGTCAAGAAGCATCAAAAACAAACCCACCAAACTAATCATAATTAATACTCTCTCTAAAGAACACCAAAAACCTAATTATTAATTCCTAAGTCGTAATGCCCTACGCCGCTTCAGGCGGATACTCCTCAATTTTTAATTACTTCTTTTGGTTTTGGTTTCTGTTCCTTCTCCCTCAGTTACATGGTTGTGGCTTAACACAGCATGTTGGGCTTGTTCTCACCGGTTAGATAATGGTAACTGTGGTAACCCTAATAGGAATTATGTGGTGCATTATGATTTGGAATTGATCGAAACACTAATTAGGAATTCCATTGCGGCATCCTTGTTGGGACATGAATTGTTTTGTGGTAACTTTGACAAACCTAATTTGTGAGTTTTTTGTGATGAAAGGTATCTTCCTCTTAATTTTGAAGCCATTCTGTTCAACTTAAAAAAAAATGAAAAATCGGCAAAGATGGTGGTATCAAAACTTGCTTGCCCACTCACTAATTTGTTTTTTTTTTTCTTTTCATTTTTTTGTTTTTCCTTTATTTCGGTGCACGAAAAAAATTATTATTTTTTCAAACTTTATTTGTAGACTCTCTATTATGTACGATACACATATATAAATTTTCATGGCATTTGTCACATAAAAAAAAAAAGGAAAAATCGCCAAAGATGGCGGTGTCAAAAAAGTGCTCGCCCACTCGATAATGTCATTCTCATTTTATTTTTTGTAATTTTTATTATTATTATTTATTTTTAATATCTGATTTGTATTTTAAATTTGGCAAAGAATTTGGATGTAACGTCGAGGCAAATGTTGTTTAGTTTATTCTTTTGCATAACATAGATTTATTTAATACTTTTTGGATTTTTTTTTTTTAATTTTTTTTTCCCTTGTTCGGCCGAATGGCCGAACGTGTTGAGAGAGGGTGCTGAACGGTCAGGCGTTCGGGTTCGGGCATTCGGCCCGTCCCGAAGACCAGCAACCCTGCAATATATAATATAATATGTAACAAATGATATAGTAGATTATTTTACTTATAAAATATAAAATAAATTATAATCAATACAAAATACAAATTTATACAATTAGTTAAATTGAATTTAAATATAATATAGATAATTTGTTTTAACCTGTGTAGCACACCGAACATGTTCGGAGCTTTTCTGAACGTCCGAACATATTCGGGTGTTCGGCCGAACATATTTAAAAAAAAAAAAAAACTTTGTTTTTTTGTTTTTGATTTTTAACTTGAGTTTGGTTACAAATTCGACCAGACCTCCAAAACAAAACTTGTTTGTATTATTATTTTACATAACATATATTGTTTTCAGATTTTGTTGAGAAGTTTTATTTTTTTTTAATATTTTTATGTTCGCGATCGGAGAGTTTCGGCGCTCGTTCAGTTTCGGTCCCGAATGTGCGGGTTCGGTCACCGAACCTGAACACGATGCTACTCAGGTTTTAATAATAGAAGAGAAAATAAAAAATGAATCATAATTTTATTTTTATGATACGACAAAAACATCATCTAACCAATAAATTTAATCTAAATCTAGAATAGATAGAAAATAGTATATATAGTATGCATATACCTTCTTAGCACGGCGAACGTGTTCGCGCCCCTTCACGTTCATGCGAACAGCTCGCGAACATGCTCGAGCGAAAATTTTTTTTCTTCTTCATAAAAATAAAAATAAAAATAATATTTTTTTATTTTTAACTCATGATAAGATACAAATTTGAACATGACTCCAAGGCAAACATTACTTGTATTGTTATTTTACATAACATATATTGTTTTTCAGATTTTTCTGAGAACTTTTGTTTTTTTTTTTAAATATTTTTTATTTCGCGTTCGGAATTTTTTTTGCGCTTATTCGCGTTCGCCTCCGAATGCGAACACAGTGCTACGTTGGCATATACGTTGTTATGTATATAGGCCTCTACAGTCTAATCACAACTATGCAATTATCAGGGGCGTGCTCAACTAGCTCAGGTAATAGTCCACCATTTTTAGAGATTAGGCCCCTCACCTTATTCATTATGAATTATGATTTTGAGAAATTATGACTCTGATTCTTAATTCTGAATTGTTGTAGGATATAAGGGCCTAAATCGTTTCATTATTATCCGGAAAAAACTACGAATCTGAAGTAGTAACTCGTTCTCCCTTAAAAGGAGGTGATCTAGCTGCACCTTTCATTACGGCTAGCTTGGTACGACTTCACTCGAGTCACTAAGTACAGAGTAGAATTAACGCCATAGATTCAAAAGCATTCAAAGTTTCTTGTTCACATCAAAATAGTGCTGGCAGTACCAAACAATAGAAGAAATTTACAAAAATAGGTCAAATTATCTATGGTTATATTATTTTAAAACCGATTAGCAGTGGTTAAAGGATTATTGATCAGCAATACAATTGTCATCAAAACACTCAGTATAACCAACCACCCCACATTACGCAATGATGGTGGTTGTATCTTTTTGAAGTGCTCAAAATCACTTCATCAATTAGTAATAAGATAATAACATTTATAAGAAAAAAATATGAGAAGATGGCAAAAAACTAATTGTTAAACATGACTATCTTCTTTTTTTTGGTCGGCAGCCGGTCAAATACAAAGGTCATTTAGGTCCAAAATTTCCTATGTTGTACTAAATTACTTACAGAGGTATGCATACACTCTAGAAATACCTCAGGATAAACACCCATCCAAACAACTCCAATTACAAAAAATAAAAACATGAAAAAACTCTCTTTTGTTTAAATCGGGGAACTTATGAATAAAATACGGCTTGAACTTTGAAAAATACAACATGGTTATAGAGCCAAATGCAATAACCTGCTCCTAAAATCATTCCAATGGTTGCTACTATTGCCACGTTGGGCGCAACTTGAAAAACGCCTACTAAAATAAAAAACTCACCAATATAGCTACTAGTACCTTAAAGACTAATATTAGCTTAAGTAAAAAACAATGTTTACATTTGCATAGTTTTGCTATATATGCTGTCTCTGTATTTTTATATGATCTTTATGTATTTTTTTGTGAAATAAAAAATAAAAAATAAGGAAACAATATTAAAAAATAAATAAAATTTATAACAAATATATGTTATGCAAAATGATGATACAAACAACTTTTGTTAGGGAGTCATCCTCGAATTCCTAACCCAACTCGATTAAAAAATCAAGAACTAAAAAAAAGTAATTTATCATAATAATAAAAAAAATATTTAAACTAGGCTACCAGTCGGGCTGCCCGGGTTATTCTATTTTTCCGGGCGGCCCGACCGTGCAAAGACTAGAGCCCCCCCAAAAAAAAAATCCAAAACATCCAACAAAAAACTGTGTTATGCAAAACAATAAACTGAACAACTGTTGCCTCAGAATCCCATCGAAATTTTGTACCAAATTTAAAATAAAATTTTTAATTTAAATTATTTTTTATTTTTTTATTTCTTTTTGGCCCAGCCGGGCGATTGGACCCGGCCCACTCTGGTAGCCTAAATTTTAAACTAATTTTTAAAATTTTTATTCTTTTAAAGTTTTCTTTGAATTTTGGATTCTTAAATCGAGTTTGGTTGGGAATTCATGTATGACTCCAAAACAAAAGTTGTTTGTATATATATATATATATATATATATATTTTAAAGGGCGATGACCTTAAGGTATCATCATTGAGTTGACCGCCCCAGACAATTCATAAAAAAATTGTTTTCCTCTTATTTTGCACAAAATACTTGTTTTTCACATTTGTTTTTGTTTGATTTTTTTTTTTTTTTTTTTTTTTTAACGTACATGCACGAGCGATTTTGGGTTCGTACAGGTACGTCGAAATATGTACGAGTACAGGGTGCTACTAGGGGTGGAGGACAGATAATAAATCATTCCTAGAGCACAAGCTGGTTCCCGTATGGAATGGGAAAGGATGATTATTATGAAAGATCTTATGTTGGATGATTTTTTGATATTTTTGTTGAAGTCTTGGCCCAAGATTTAGATACCTAGCAAAGTTCCTCCCTCCATGTATAGACAAATTATTCGTCAACCCGTTTTTGGCAATCGCTTGATTTGGAGCATACTGTGACCATGGCCTCTGGTTTGATGTTGAGGCAAACGATTGGCGTCCCGATGGGCAAGAGTACCAGTCCGCCACTCACGTGCTTCATGTGTGCATATGCTGAGTGGCGTTTCTTGGACTCTCTGGGCCCAGAGAGGAAGAAGGTGGCGGGATTACGTCTAGTTGACGATGTCTCCTTATTCGTGGCGTATAAGAAGGGCGACGCAAAGTACCGGGAAGTGGCTGTGAGGATAAGAAAGGGCTTCGAAGGGTGTTACCCGAAAAAGCTAACACTGAAACGGACAGATGACGGCCTAGGGACGTGGAAATTCCTGGGGTGCAGGCTGGAGGTTCGGCAGGCCTTACCGTACCTAGGTAGCATACACACAATCAAGAACGAAGATACAATCTGGTCTGGCCCACCTCTGGTGGTCCGAACCGGCCAAGATTTCAAATCTTGGACCAGTCGGCGACAAAAAGTCACGGCCGTTACAGGTCCCCTGCATCGCTTGGATGGAAATTCGACGGACAGAGCCGCCATCCCAGTCCAAGTACTGCTGATGAGAAGGGAGTACCGGGCAAAGGGGTTCCCGGACGTTTTTTTCGGGAAAGTTCTGGATAGTTTTACAAGCACCAGGGGGGATATCTGGAAATTGGCAGCAACACTGCTGCGCCTGTCGTAGGCTATCGTAGCTTTCAAGAATGTTTTTGGCGGGACTTTCCATTGTTTTGGGGGGAATTGTTTTGGCTGTTTTTTCGGTAACTTCGTGAATAGTGACGTAGTGCGGACAGACTTAGTATCGGGTATTTAGCAAGTAAGCCGGAAGTGTTATACCTCTTTGACAGCAAGTTCTGGACAGGTCACCGGGTAAGACCGATGTACTTGTTTCTTTTTTGTGGGAATGGGAAGTTGGTGTTAGTATCGGGAAGAAGAGGGAAGGCAAGCTGAAGGTCGATAACGGAGTAATTCGCGACCACTGCGAACTGACGCGATTGTAGCTTGATAACAATTTGTTGTTTCTGTTGAAGAAGCCATATGGCTATTTTTTACTACGATTTATTCTGCGGTCGTGAATGAAGTCTGACAGTTTACATGTTCACTACGCACTCATTAACCTGCGGGGAAGACCACCCCGACTCGGTGTTCGAGACTACTGCGGTTGAGAGGGAGTGAGAGGAAACAACAAGAGTATCTAGGAGAATTGACGATGGCGACGGGTGGTGATAAAGGCGGAATGGGAGGTGGTGCGGGAGAGCAACCGACGAAGAGGGGACCTCCGATCTGCTACTCATGCGAGAAACTTGGGCATTACAAGTTCGAACGTTGGAAATATAGGGAGTCGGAGGATCAACCACGGAGAGGTGCGTCTGGGTCCCCGAACCGCCGATGGGAGAAGGGATCGTCCTCCTCCGCGAGTAGCGGGAAGAGTGGAGACTCGGAATCAGTGAAGGAATTGGTGACGCTGCTATTGGCTAAGGAGCAAGCAAAGGGAGCGAAGCGTATGGAGAAAGAAGAGAAAAAGAAAACTGAACGAGAAGAGAAACTACGACAACAATAGAAAATTGAAGAAGAAGAAAGGAAGGAGCGGGAGCGGATAGAAAATGAGCAACGCCTGTCACAAATTGTTAAGCAACAATTGGCACAGTGGGGACCACCACCGGGTACCATAAATGCTGAGGCCAAGAGAAGACATAGGCGGGAGAGAAGGTGGCACCCGCGAAGAATTCCATACCACCCGAACGGATGGGGACTTTCGGATGAAGAAGTGCAAAAGATTAGCGAGGGAACAACTGCGCTCAGCTTAAGTACGGAGAAGCGGAAAAGAGAGACCACGGATGAGGAATCACTATCGACACTGCCATCATTAGTTAAGCACCGAACGCGAGGACGAGGGAGACCGAAAGGAACCAGCAAGAAGATGAAGACTTGTCTGAAACCATTTACCATGAAGAACGCACGTAAGACTTCAGATCCGACGAAGAAGGGAGCAGCCGCGGGGTCAGGGAAGGGCTCGAGAGCGAAGTTTGTGGAAGATACCCGTCTGTACCTAGACGGGATGGACTATAAGGTCATTCAAAAAATGTGTAAGTCGGAAAACATACCGTACGTGCGCAAGTCCCAGGCTGTGTTGGTGCTAACTGAAAAGAGAGTCATGCTGGCTTACGACAACAACGAAGACATCAGGTCGGCCGAAGGGAAAAGAAGGAGACCAGCGATGCGGAGAGTGAGAGTGAGTCTGAAGAATCCGAGGAATCGACGTCCGAATGAAGACCAAAGTATCAAAGCCAACTTTGGAGGAAAGATGGGGACATGTTGAAGAGAAGAAAGGAGCAGGAAGGGATCTATCCTAAAATCGAAACTTCGGTAAGATGGGCAGTTATTGGTTTGGCGTTGAGCGGGGCGGTGCCTTGGGCAAATAAGTTTGTAAATGAGTGGCTGAAAATGAGTGTGGAGAACGATAACTTCCTGGATAATCCTGAGTCGTGTGTGTATGTAGGTATTTCACCTACATGCAAGGCTATATACATTGGGCGGACGGAAAGATTGTTGAACGTGCGATGGGCTGAGCATGTGAACCGCAGCGACCTGAGAAGTGGTAGTTCGGCGCACTTTCATCGGTGGTTACGAAAGTTTGGGGTAAACGAATACGTTTTAATCCCCATTCATTTCGCTACCACTGAGGAATTGTCGCTGATTGAGGAGCACTACATTCGTTAATGGTCACCTGCGTTGAACGTGTACGGAGCCAAGTCCATAAGGTCGGAATCTAGGAAGAAGAGAAAGGGTAAGAGGGAGAGAAATCGAGAGAAGAAAGGCGGAACTATGGTTACGGCTAACCGTTCGAGACAGTGTAAAACCTTTTCATGTGGGATGCTAAGGGAAGGAAAGATTGAGTGTCATTAAACTGTTTGATGAACAATTGGTCGCGGGGAATGTTTGTTTTACACTAGTTAGTACGGAAGGAAATGCATGGGGTGATATGTGGAAGAAGGTTCGACGACTGTTTGGGAAAACGGAAGTGTTGATGAATGGGGCAACCTGTAAATTGCGTAGCTGTAAGGAGAAGATAGAGGAAGGGGGTGAATTGAGTATTTGAAGGTTGAAGAAATGAGAGAAGGGTTGTCGTGGGTAGAAAGGAGCTTCGCTGGCATTACTGAAATTTCCTGCTCGAAGAAAGAAGTTGGTGCATTTCCCGCTGAGATTGTTGACGTATCTGATTGGTGCTGCGAAGGAATTCTCCAAGAAATCCACACGCAGTATGCTGAGAAGGATTTTGTTTGGTGCGATAAAGGAAAAGTCGGAAATCAATCTGTACAGCAAGCTGATGGTAAGAACCAAGTATGACGACCGTGTAGATCTGGGAAGACTTAGAAGGCTATGTGATGAGAAGATTGACAACTTGGGTTTGCCGCCATGCACCAGTGACATCGTGAAGAGGAAATCACGTGTGGTCTGGACGAAGAATCCGACCGTCGGTGATCTTCTGCACAACCATCGAGAGTTTGCCTCTCGGGAGGTTGTCGCCTGTGCTTGCACATGTTTTGAACTTCCCTGTGTTGACGGGCATGTTAGATGTCGCCTGAGTGAACTGGATGAGGTTGACCCTATGTTGATGAATGAAAAAAACGTCCCGAGATGTGCAAAAGAAGGAAGGGAAAGGGGTCTGAAGAAGGAAATCGAGGAGGGTTTTGTTGCATGGAAGCAAGGGCGGGAAACGACTGTCGAAGTGGAGCTGAAGGAGACGAAGGCGTGTATGAATGGGAGACGACAAGCGGGGGGAGAACTTGAACTCGAAAGTGTGCTGAAGTTGAAAAGGAAGTTTGAAGGACTAGTTTTTACTCCTGTGGACCGAAATCCTGGAGAAACATGTGTCATGTGCCCATTGTTGTATTACAAAGGGATGCAGACCATGTTTCTGAGGAATGAAGGCTTCATTTTCGATGGGAGGAGTGAAGAACAATTTTGGGAAGAGAGTTATGATGAGTACGTGGATGGCAGGTTGGGACAGTTGGGGAAATAGAAGATGTCCGGGGAACAGGGAGAAGCTACGTGATTCCCAAGCATAAGGACCTCGAGTCCTTTCGGCCAATTTGCCCCACCTTTGGAGAACCGATGAATGTGACTAGCAAGCGAATGGCACGTGCTCTCAATCTGCTGCTGACTACCCTACCAGAGAAGGACCACTTCAATTTGCAGGCGGTCTCTGGACTTGCTGAGAGGTTGACCAAAGCCAATAGGCGATTTGGCAAAATGGGGACCGACACACGTGTCCTGTCGGCATCATATGATGTCAAGGACATGTTTAGCAGGCTACCCCATAGTGAAATCATAGCAACCGTTGACTGCTTGGTAAACTGGCACCGTAAGAGGGGAAGAAAGGTAGTGAGGGTAAACCCGAGAGGAAGGGGGGCTGTGTTCGATTGTAAGGTGAAAGAAAGTTGATGGGCAGTGAGTTTGGAAGAAATTCGGAAGATTGTGAGATTTGATTTGGAGCATACTGTGACCATGGCCTCTGGTTTGATGTTGAGGCAAACGATTGGCGTCCCGATGGGCAAGAGTACTAGTCCGCCACTCGCGTGCATCATGTGTGCATATGTTGAGTGGCTTTTCTTGGACTCTCTGGGCTTAGAGAGGAAGAGGGTGGTGGGATTACATCTAGTTGACGATGTCTCCTTATTCGTGGCGTATAAGAAGGGAGACGCAAAGTCCCGGGAAGTGGCTGTGAGGATAAGAAAGGGCTTCGAAGGGTGTTACCCGAAAAAGCTAACGCTGAAACGGACAGATGACGGCCTAGGACGTGGAAATTCCTGGGGTGCAGGCTGGAGGTTCGGCAGGCCTTACCGTACCTAGGTAGCATACAGACAATCAAGAACGAAGATACAATCCGGTTTGGCCAGCCTCTGGTGGTCCGAACCGGCCAAGATTTCAGATCTTGGACCAGCCGGCGACAAAAAATCGCGGCCGTTACAGGTTCCCTGCATCGCTTGGATAGAAATTCGACAGACAGAGCCGCCATCCCAGTCAAGGTACTGCTGATGAGAAGGGAGTATCGGGCAAAGGGGTTCCCGGATGATTTTTTTGGGGAAAGTTCTGGATAGTTTTGCAAGCACTAGAGCGGATATCTGGAGATTGGCAGCAACACTGTTGCACCTGTCGTAGACTATCGTAGCTTTCGAGAATGTTTTTGGCGGGACTTTCCATTGTTTTTTGGGGAATTGTTTTGGCTGTTTTTTCGGTAACTTCGTGAATAGTGACGTAGTGCGGACATGCTTAGTGTCGGGTACATAGCAAGTAAGTCGGGAGTGTTATACCTCTTCGACAGCAAGTTCTGGACAGGTCACTGGGTAAGACCGATGTACTTGTTTCTTTTTTGTGGGAAGGGGAAGTCGGTGTTAGTATCTGGAAGAAGAGGGAAGGCAAGCTGAAGGTCGATAACGGAGTAATTCGCGACCACTGCGAACCGACGCGATTGTAGCTTGATAAAAATTTGTTGTTTCTGTTGAAGAAGCCATATGGCTATTTTTGACTACGATTTGTTCTGCGGTCGTGAATGAAGTCTGTCGGTTTACATGGTATTTTGAGAATCAGAGATATATGGAATCCGGTGGTGAAAAATTAAAAGTCGAAAAAAAAAATGCATAAAAAAGTTAAATACACTTATAATCTACAAGCGAATCGAAATGAGATCCTCTCTTCCCCTTCTTTGGCGTGGCTGGTAACCTTAAGGACAGGGCAGGCGTTTGTAGAGGCTGATTGGATTTGTGAGATCGATCTTAAGCAAAGGACAGGCGTTTGTAAGGAAATGATTTGCTAATCCTAATTTTCACTGCGCACCGAGTTATGCCGAGTTTGGGTTCCGTTTTGTTTCTTTTCTGATACTCTCCTGGAAAAAAGAATAACAAAAAGCATGACCGGACTTTAAAAAAACGACCCACTCGCAACTTAAAAAGAAGACACGAGAAAAACAAATACCCCTTTGAACGTGATACTTGATAGATACCTAGCCCAAAGTCGTGAGGGCGTTACGACACGGGTATCACGTCCGCGAAAAAAAGAAAAGGAAAAAATAAATTGAAACTGAACTTTGGGGGAAAAAGCATTGTCGGTGCGAATACCCTTCCAAGGGTATCCGCCCTGTTTTTTGCAAGTAACAAAAAATAAGCTTTGTTTGAAATTTGAGTACACCACGTGCGTCGTGGTTGTGTTTTGTTCCCTCTAATTGAATTGTTGACTAGAAGCAGAGAGTGTGTGGGCACGCAGTTTTGAGGCGCGTGATATTTTTTATTGACATTACAAAGTTTGCGTAACAACAGGCAAAATTTTGACTTTGATTAAACTAGGACTAACGTGATTTTCCATGTGGATGTGATCGTGGTGCACGCGCGTTCATGCGGACGACGATACAATCTTGTATTGTAAGTGGGGCAAATGTAGGGGTAAAAGTGTAAAAACAATCGACCACTCGGTAGGCAAGGGGCTTGACGACTGTGGGTTTAGCTGGTAGGGCGAGAGAGTGACTGGGAAACACTTAGCGAGCTTGCACACGTAATGGTAACCGTTTATATGGTTTACCACTAGTGTTAAACCTAACCTTGGCTTTAACACAATTGGTTACGGTGATGAACTTTCAAAAGGGAGATTCAAGGATCGAGGCCAACGAGCAATAACACAGGAGTCTTGGAGCAGTTGAAGAGGCCGAGGGGTTGAGGTTTCGGTGTGCCTATCCCGTTTGGTTTTACTATTTTATTATGCCGATAGGCCCGATAGATGGGATGTCGGGGCCTCTTCCCCATCCTCCCGCTATGTTGTTTATTTATTTTTATCATTTTTCGGTTTGTTGTTTTTATTATTATTTATAGTCTTGTTTTCTTCCGAGACTGATATTTGTTCCGGTGCCAGGTTGGAAAACAGTGTCGGAACTAATGGGCGAAAAAACACGACAAACTCGACTTTTATCCCTCCGACATCCCGCGGGAGTAAAACTCTCTGAGGCGGCCACAACCCTCAAGCTTTACCCTTTGGTGAGACGTGGGCTCGCTACGAGATTACGTCGGTCAGTCACCAACACTAGGGTTTGCGCCCCAGTGATGCTAAGAAACTACTCCTTAGTTGAGCATTATCACATATGTCTTAAAATTATCATTATAGTGGTTGGACGGTGTGCCACAATAAACTCTAGCCTACGGCGGGACTTCGCATAGGTCCCCTGTCGAGCGCATCGGTCCCGCACGGGGACCCTCCCGGCCGCGTCACGCAGGATTTTGCAGGACTTTGTCGCAAAGCGTTTTGGCCGTTCCGGCCAAGTGCGCCAGTCGTACCTCTCGCGAGCCCCTACGACAGGACAGGGTCACGCGAGGCATCACTTACCTCCACCTGCGGCAACTGTCACTATCCCTTAGGTGGGCGTATCCCCGCCGAGCTATTGAACCACATGCGAAGGCTTTTCGTATGCAATCTCAGAGGTGGCCCAACCGAGGGCATTTTCTCGTTCGCTGTTGCATAGGGGGTACGCGAGGTCAACGCCCAAAATCGAACCCGCACGTGAATCGACGCACTGGGGGGCTGAGGTCCCAGACGAGACTCGACGTCGGTCGACTAGGACGCATCCTACATACCACGCGTTACACCACCTTCTCCGCCATAGCCCATTCCTTTCTTTCGTACTAACTTCTTATTCGCTGTTTTTCTCCCGGTTTTGTCATCACCATTCGATTCGCTGGGGGTTAAAATCCCGAAACTGCCTCTCCCCTCCCTCGATTTCATTTAGGATCGAGAGCGCTACGTTTTCTAGACTGCGCCCGACTCCTCCTCCATCGCTGCACGCACCTGGCGCACTTTCCCACCTAGGTGCAGTCCCTTTTCCTTCACTGCATTCATTGTCTCGGCTCTCTGCCTCTTCCTACTACTAACACCACCCCCAATTATACGCGTTTCCCCTTCTCTGCTGCGCTCGATTTCACCACCCCGCCATCACCGTTTCTTCCCTGTCTCAGTCTGCGAATAGATCCAGTCGCAGATCTCGTCCGGGTGCATTCCCCTCTTCTGCGCCCGATGTTTTGTCCCCTGTTGCGCTATTTTCCCCGTTCCTGTTTGCTACTGCTCGACACTCCTGCTACCCCAACGCCCATAGCTGTGCTGCCTCAATATCCCACTTCTGCACTGCCTCGCCTTGCCTTTGCAGCTGCTCGTCGCCCCTGCCCTTACTTATGGTCCCAAGGCAGTCCGCGGGCAAGCCAAGTGCCCGCTGCCTTCTGTTAAATAGCTTTGGCAGGAGGCTGCTGATGCTCATAGGGGGAAGGGACCAGAGAGGGGGAGCAGCAGCTTGCCCACCGAAGGAGCCCGGCCTTGGTGCTACCGGCTGGGCCCTTCAGCCCACGCTTTGTTTACCAGCCGTTGGGACAGCCTGCCGCACAGCAAGCACTGCGGCAGCCTCCCACCGATGCACTTTGTTGGACTGTGCCCACGACATAGCTCACCATCTTTCGAATTCCGAAGGGTCGCACCGCTGTACTTTTTCAGATGGGACGAAGGCCCTGCCCATTTGCAGAAATGGCAATTGGCACTTCACTGGCCACACGGCGCCACTCACAGTTTTTGCGCAAGAATTCTTTGCGAACGAAAAAAAAATAAAAATAAATAGAAAAAAATAAAATAAAAACATAATAGCAAAAATAGGACATTTGTGGTAACCTTTCGGTCTCTACCTTTAACAGTTCGCAAGTGTACTAACTGCACCAGGCTGCTGGTTTCTTCGACACTGGCTCCAAACCCGACCTCAGCACCGGCCCCTAGGCAATTCAGAAATATTCGGTTTTACTCAATGGGTTTCATCATCCGCGCCCGAACTCGGGTCTGTATTCCAACAGTTCAATGGTGTATCCACTTAGTTGGCCCGTTTGTGTCATGGCCAGTCCCTGAACCAGCACATGGCCGTGTCTCAAACTGAAAACAATAAATAAAAATAAATCAAAAATAGAAATAAAACAGCAGGACGGGAGGGGTCCATGTGACCAGCTGGCTACCGCTGCATGCCTCCCCGTTGTGCCTTGGGCCGCTCCGCCCTGGCACAACTCACCATCTTTCGGGCCCCAACGGGCATGCTCACACTGCGCCCCAAATCTGCAAAATATGCAGATCTGGGACAGGCCAATTTAAGGTTTCAGGCATGGTCAGGCCACACTGCTGTACCTTTTCAAATGGGACAAGGCCCTGGTCGTCCGTGGTAGCGGCGACTCTGTACTTTACTGGTCGCACGGCACCACCCACAATCGGTGCAAGAGTTGGCTGCCTGACAAAAGACACACAAATGGTACATTTAGGACCTTGGCAAATCTGTGTGACTGGTCCTGCGCCTCGCAGG
Organism: Chara braunii; assembly: GCA_003427395.1. Lineage (NCBI taxonomy): Eukaryota > Viridiplantae > Streptophyta > Charophyceae > Charales > Characeae > Chara > Chara braunii. The sequence continues at coordinate 2,711,839 of BFEA01000074.1, read as the reverse complement.
CCCACGGGCACACTCCCACTCAACCGTTTCCATAGCAGACCGGGGTTGGCGGACGCTGAACTGCCACACAGGTTTCTTCCGCCTCGTGGGCTAATCACCCTCCAGCTCGCATGTACGTTGGGCTCCTCGGCCCGTACTTCAACAGTTCATGGGTGTATCAATTGAACCACGCCCCGCTGGTCCCCGCACACAACTCTGGTACCAACGTCGTCGCCGCGCCCCAAAAACGGGACCGACAACTAAAAATAACTAAAGAGAAGAAAAAATAAAGGTAAAAATAAAAATACGAACGTCGGAATGCTTTGGGAAAGGGAGACCGCCTATACCACTCTTAGTTCCGCCGACCGGGCCTATGGACGGGCCGGCAACAAAACCAAGGGGGATAACCCCATCAGACCCTTAATCCCTTGGCATGTTCAGCCGTTCCGATGTTCCATCATCGCCGGGCGTCACCCTCAATCCCGGTACCGTCGCTTTGAAAGTCCAATGTCGTTACGAATAGTGCTAGTACCCAAGGCTGAGACGGACTACTGCAAAATTTAATATAAATCGTTGCCGCACGGCACGTGGGCCTACCAAAATACACCAAGGCCACTCTTACCCTACAGACCAAACTCACGACTGCCAAACTATAGCGCCCACCACTCATAGGATCTGGCTCCGTCCACGACTGTCAACCTCCCGTATCTACCGCGTGGAGGTCACCGCTCGCGTTTTAGTTTCTCTCATACGCCCCAATTATTGCCTAAGGCAACACCACTTTCGATGGCGCATGCCATATGACCGCAGGTGCATCACGGTTACTTCAATAAAAGAAAAATTTTCCTAGTTTTAATCAAAGTCAAAAATTTTGTCGGTGGAAACGCCGGCTCTATAACATCAAAATAAAAATCATCACGCACGTCTCAAAACTGCGTGCTCACACACTTCCTACTTTCAGTCAATCATTCAGTCATTGCGAACAAAACGCGACTGCGACTCGTGCAGTGTACATAAATTTCAAACAAAACCTATTTTCTGTTACTTGCAAAAAACAGGGCGGATATCCTTGTAAGGGTATTCGCTCCGACACCGCTTCTCTAAAAATGCATTTACCAGTTCCCTATGGAACAACATGGAGAGCACGGCACCCTATAAAAAAAAAAAACACAAAAATTCACCGCCCAATTCACAAGGTCATGGCCTCCCCATTTGATAAGAGCAAGGTAGATCACATATCTTAAGGACATCTCTCAAAATTTCACTAATTTGCGACATCCTCAAATTTCACCAACAAATAACCAGTTTCTTGGTCTTTCCCGTTAGACTTTATCATTCAAATTGTTTTCCATGTCATTAAATCTTTTAGCCACCTTGCATTTGAAAAGGAATCAACCATAAAATCATCCAGCCATCCTGCCACTTGAGGATGAGTCATCTATATAATCTCGTAAAACATCATTCTCACTTGAAGGGGCGTACACCATAAAACCACTCTTCACAGAGATACCAACTTGTGACTCCTCACCACAACTCAACAAATAACATTCAGCATGGACAAACATTTGAGTCTCAAAACACTCATAGATCCCTTGGGATTTTCACACTTTTTCACCAAACGAATTGCGCTCCCCCTTCTTATACTCGAGCCTATTGTTTGCCCGTTGGCAGATTCCGCGAGTATACCGAAGAGTAGACAGTTTACACATTTCACATTCACAAAACGCATGAGATGCATCATGTACACCTCTCACACAAAAAAATCATCCTATATCAGGATAAGTCCACACATGTGAAAGTGATTGCGATCACCAGACAAATAGGTAATCTCAAATCCTAATTATGTACAAAGTTGGGATATCACAACTCAAAGTCACACATGTACTCAAAGTTGGATAACCTCAACTAAAAAAAATGAAACAAGGTAATCACTATGTAACCAATATACTCGACATTGAGAACAATCACAACTCAAAATAATAATGGATGTCCACAATATCACCAAGTATCGCACAAAAGTATCACGGTCTCAGTAACCAAAATTTGAAAATGGTTTCAATTAGAATAATATCACAGACGTGCTTAAAGAAAATTTTTCATGCTCAACTCGTAGATCATCAAGTTCATTGAAACTAGAAAAATGAAAACTTAGCATCATCTTAATCTTTACAATATTTACACACGACTTGGTCACACCACAATTTGAGTTAGAGAGTTCGATACTCATACAAAAATCACTCTCTTGACACATCATGTCACTCATATAAGTACAACTATCCGAATCTAGAAAGAGAGTAGTGTCATCTCAGTTCATTTTCAGTACCAGTAATATATACTCTTAACTGGCAGAGTTCTACTGCTCGCCCAATACTCCAACGAAAAAAAGAAAACCGATCATTTAATTCTCAATGTCAAAATTACCTCACTGAATCACATGCTCAAGATATTAATATACACTGACAAAGGTCGTCCTGATATACCCTATACACACAATTATATGTTAGGATTATACCTTTGAGTCAATCTGCCTTGTTAGATCCTTACCGGACCTTATTGCTAAAACATCATTCACTTTCTTAAATTTATCTCTTTTAACGTTTTTGACCATATATTGTAATGCTACGTATCATAATGTAGAAATAATAATCATGAATAAATAATAATGATGTCATGATCAATAATAATGAGGGTATTCTACTCCTCGAACTTTGACAGAAGTATATTGTGTCGAGGGGCTGTGTAATCCTTTTTTAAGGGTATAACATCTTATTCATGAACCATGCTCAAGGATTAAGCCTCACTGCTTCTCCCTCCGATTCCAACACCTTCTCCTTGTAGACTCTTGCCAATAAGGTAGACAACCTCACCATATATGCTCTGGGATGGTATGTCCCTTCACGTGCAGATGAACCCACCTGACACAAAAATAGTTGGGGATTCACCCCCTACCTCTCTGCGGCAGACAATAGTTTCTTCCCTCATAGGCCGAAGTTAATACAACCACTTGACCGTCCATGCCAAAATTTGGTTTGGCCCTTTAGTGAAACTCCGCACCACTTGCTCTACAAATTGTGAAGAAAAATCCTTTATCCGGAGCTCTTATGTTAGGCTTAGAACCTGCATCGGCATATGTGAACACAAATTGGTATTACGGTCAATTATGTGGAGATGACAAAAGATGACTACGCTATTTAGATGTTTGCTTCCCCACAATTGGTAGGATTGACCACTCTTGAACTCCAGCGTCTCCCCGTGTCAAATGGTGCTTTCATTCTTGACCAACTGGTAACATGCGACAAACGACTGTATGGGATTGATACTCATTCGAGTCCCCCAATAATCCCAAGATTATGACCCATCGTCTGTTCTCTTCAATTGCAGATTCCTCAGGTAACACCGCTCGAAAAGTTGTTGGATCTCCTCCACGGTCCACTGAGTACTTTTTTTGTTTAATACAATCAAACTCACATCATCCATCAAACGAATCTCAAACACATTTTGCTTTCCCTTCCCCAGTCTTAGCAGAAAATTGAATTCGGGCACACATAATGCAGACGAGTGGGGGGCTTGTACTTTTTCCCATACAGATCTCGACTACCTATCTCAACAATACACCAGTGGCCTAATTGTAAGCGCCCTTCAACTCGAAGCAGACAAATTATTTCACCTGCTGCAGGTCGATTAAGTGTCAGTAATCGTCACCTGTCGTTCGCCTGAAAGTACTACCTTTACCACGAGTATTCACTCTGACTGATGTATGTCCCTTCTTCACATGGTAGTGGGCATCGATGATGTCAGTGTGTGGCAATTTGCTGGACATGTCCTTGATGTCACAAGACACCGTAGACAATTCGGAGCTGATACCTAACTTTCTCCCAATACACTTGTTGATGTGACCAAGTCGGGGGACCAATGATGCCACAAATTCAAATTAAAATCCCAATCACTAAGCACAATAAACAACGAGTCAATGAGTACCTTAGCTACCGCCTTACACATCCTCACATGGGGTTCAAAATAGGTCAGGCATATCGGCGATAGCAAGTGAGATCCTTATGCTTCGGCATAACATAGGTATCCCCGATCTTACCTTTCCTAACCCATCGCACGAACCTTGTTAAGCCCGCCTCCTTAGCATCCATGTTCATTAACTGCTTAACCTCGTCCTCCTGCGCTTTAATAACCACATAGTCTCATGATTCGGAACAACCGTCATACATGTCTCTATATGCGATCTCCTAACCAATGTTTTCGATTCACGAAACTTTGGCCACCCTACCAAACCGCTAACGATCTCCTCCATCAGTAGTCTACCACGGTTAGGGTGAGTAAGTTTCGGTATATTATTCGCATTCCCAAGAAAGGGATGTATGTCCTTCAGTTCTTGCAGTTAAACCTGCATGTATCTGCCTATCCGTGGATAGGGTAAGCCTCCACAAGAACAGGTTGACACATCAGCACAAGCAAATGCCCGTTGATTGTGTAAGAGGTCCGCAACTGATAGGTTCTTAACCATAACAATTTGTACCTCGTTCCGTGCAACATTCTTCACACAGATAAGGATATCCATTCCCACGATCATGTCATTTAGAAAGCTTCCTCACTCCACGATAGGGATCCTATCATCAAAGTTTAGTCTTACCGTAAACTTAGCATTAACGTTCCAACCAAACTTGTTCTTGATCATCAGATTAATGAGTCGTCGTAGGTAGGCAGTCGTCACTGATTTCTGGAAGTCTTGGGCCGCTACCATAAGCCTGATAAGACCTCAAGGCTGCAGTGATGCAAAGCTTTGGTGCATTGAGAGTTCCGTACGATTGAAACAAGGAAGTTCTTATCAATGTTGATTGTCGGCGTTCATTTTCTTATGTGAAAGATTTTTAGGCTTGTGCCTCGTTCCAGTTTTTGCTTGCAGTCAAACAATTTGCAACGTCTCTTGTTGACCTTAACCTCCGACTTCCCAAAGGCTGATCTAATCGAATGTCAAGCTCCACACCAGCAGGTTCCCCCGCTTACATGCAACATGAGCTTACGCTTACCAGAAGATTCATACTCTGATAAAATCTGAAAAATATTGATACTTCATTCCTCTTATTCACCAATCCTAGCTCGGACGGGTATAACAACATGCGATTGGTGTCTTGCTGCCCCCCCGTTCCCCGTTCTCTGCCTTTCATGTCTCCCCTTTTGCCTGCGTTGATTAACTATTCTCATAGATCCCTTACTCGTGGTGTTTAAAATTGGACGCGAACCACTCATAAATGCATTTTCCATCAGCGTTAGCTTAGTGTGCAAAAAGTGATCCACATGTAAGAGCGCGTAGGCCTCCACCATCTATATAGGTGGTTGTTCTTCTGACCATATTCACAAACAGAAATATGCTCCTTCAACGGAAAAATTCCCACGAGAAATCAAGTTGAAAAAACATTCCATAAAAAAAAAATCCTTCATATATATAAATTATCATTTCAATGTTCGTCCAATTTTTAAAATTTTCAATTTTATTTGACAAATTTCCGTTTAAATATAAGTTTTCCTTTCCAACTACATCTATTTGTTCAAGATGGAATAAAAGTCTGGATGAGTTTATGAAATGTTTTAATTAAAATTTTATTTTACTATAACAAATATCTTCTAATTTAGATCGGATGACCTTATTTATGACTGAAAATTCTTACTTAGAATGACCTTCCAATTAAAATATTTCATGAACTCATCCAGATTTTCATTCCATCTCTAGCATGCAGTTCAAATAAGAAGGGATACCACATTCTTGGAAGGAAAGTTTTCAAATAAGATGAGAAATTTTAAAATTGGAATGACATTTTTTAAGATGGAATGAAAATTTATAATTTAGAATGTAATTTTACTACAGAATGATTATTTAATTCAGGGAAATTTTTCTGTTTTTCCAGCGCGCACTTTACCACGTCTACAAGTTTGTCCGACATAATGGGTCCGACACAGCGGAGAAGAGAGAACGTAAACGCAACTATCAACCTTAGCAAAACAACGCAGTTCATACTTCTTATACAGGTTAACCTAAGAATCGACACATTTACTTAACCAACAAATTTTATCGTCGAGTACAGGTGTAATAACGACCAATCGATACACCAAATCCACCGTTTTGATATCTTCATCACTCCTACGAAGATCGATAAAACATCGACATAATACCCACAACTTACTCACTGTTCACGATTCATCTTCCCCTTCGGCATCGTCAGTCTTCGCGTCCTCCCCGAGAACGTCATCTGTTCCCATGTCCGTTCCATCATGTTCGTCTTTTTCGCCATACGCTGCCTGTGTGCGTTTCTCCGTGATACCAAAATGACTTGCATCTTTTTTCCTTCATACTGCACATCCTCCGTTAAGCAAATATGCCTAAGCTCGCCCACATTGAAATTATAGAGCGTCCGTAGGTTGTAAGTGACGAACTTCAACTTACCCATCGATCCCAGTGTTGCGGGAATCTTCCTCCTCGTGAACCTCGGTGCAGGGGTCCTATGCTGAGGAGACTTCTTCATAGGTGGATGTCGGCAACCTAACTGAAGCCGCCTCTTAGCCATACGTTTTGTTGGTGTCTCCATCGGTGGGCGGTCCCTCACCAGTTTCTCAGTGCTCTGCTTACGCTTCTCTGTAATAACAAGGTTTTCAGTCTTGCTGTTGAGAGCTTCGACATCACTCTCATAGGAATCTTGATACTCCTCATCGGACAAATAGGTCTTCCACTTTTTGTTTTCCCTTAGCTTGCTCTTCGCTTTCGTGGTCACGTCCATGTTAAAAACTCAAAACTAATGTCATAGCTCATGTAACTCGAAAATGTCAGGTAACAGTTCCAAATCTTAAAAAGTTTAACTCCATATTTAAGTCCAAACTTAACTTCAAATTTAACTTCAAATTTAACTTCAAATTTAACTTCAAATTTAACTTCAAATTTAACTTCAAATATAACTCAAACTTTAACTCAAAATTTAACTCAAAATTCAACTTCAAATATTGCCCCACAAAACGTGCTCACTCTCACCTAGCATCTTCTAAGCGGGTTCACACGTGCCTTCAAAAGTTTACCGATGAAATGGTAGAAGTACATAACAAATTGCAAAAAACGTTCACGTACACTCAGGTACAGAGTACAAAAGTACACATGTACAATAATTACATGTTGGTGGGATTGGCTACCCTAACCGGTTTCGATTGCCGCCACACAGTCCTCTTCAGGGGGATTACCACTAGACACCGTCCCTCAACACATGCCTACGTTCCACTTACCCTCCTTCGTCAATAACCCGCTATCATCTCTGAAAACGATAGTGGTGCGACTCGACATTGCGTCCGGAAAGACTGATCAAACTACAATCATAGCTCTTATAGGTGTCCGATATGGTTCGCCTAATGCCAAAGATGGAAAATCCAGGAGTCAAACGCTGCGCTAGGACAAATTGTTACCTATTATAAACAACAGTTCCTAAAGGCCTATGAGTCCCTAAGAGTCCGTGAGTCCCTAAAGGCCCATACGTCCTGTTCCGTACCGGACTTAGCTCCATGCAGGAACCTACCCGAGTACCACGCCCAAAGGTCCTAAATCGCTGGAAACCCCAGAAAACTTTTGGTACTTGGAAATACAGGGACCGAGGCCCTGCGTTCATCAAGCACACAGGTATACCAAAAACCGACAAACCGACAAACCGATTCAGCATCAATAACCACTTTATCATTATATCTCATAAAGTTTTGCATCCCAACTATATCATTGTGATGAGAGGTTGATACTGCCATATTTTTGTCTTTTATGCATGAGGTGAGTAGTGGAGCTAGGCCTATTGGGCGTTGCTGCACTACTCTCCGCATGCACAAAAGACAAAAAATATGGCAATGTATCTTTCCTTTAAAAAAAAAACAAAAATTGTCATTGATATTACCAATGTAGCTTAACCGAGGTCGGGGACGCCACAATTCGACCCGGAAGATTCTGGGGCATTTACCCAGCTTAGGCTAAGTTGGAAACCGGGTTCAGCTTCCCTCGATCTCAATGCATCAAATATCCAATGAAGTTTACTTTGAGCTTAAAACAGTCTTGAAGTCTTATTAGGCTAGGATGGAAACCGGGTCCAGCGTCCCTTTGTCTTAAGCCTACCAAAATTCAAAATCAAAAGATCACAATTGGCTCCTATAAGGTCTGTTTCCCTTTGGGCAACGATGGTCCCTGGGTTCAGTGCCTGCCGGTCCTGAATTAACAATTTCCTCGATTGACTTGAAGCACCAGAAGAGTAATTTATCACTGGGGCTGATTTCCTTTGCTTTCCACTTGCATCATAATTTTCATATAAAGAGCATAACTATCTCAGTTAAGAGGACAGTTCCAATTTGCCCTCTGCAAATAATTTTGCAAAAGTGCATTTTATCTAAATCTTAGTGAGCTAAAGGTGTTTTATCTTCTCAAGTCTGTGTACAAGGTCAATCTAATCCCAACCCTCATAAATTTTTGGAGTTGTGTTTCGTCCATATGGCCTCCATCACTATTCCTCTGCAGCATAAGGCCATGTATTCCACTCCCCCCATGCCATTCCCTTTTGTTGGGAGTTCACCATACAAATAAATTTGTCGATCCACTGAAAGTCACAAGAGTCATTCTTCCATAACAGTGTCCACCGTTCCTATATCTCATCTAACAGTGAACAGTCTAACCACAGATGGGATTCCGTTTCCCAACCCCAGTTGCATCGTGCACATCATGATGGAAGATCCTTTCCTTTCATGTGGAGATAGGTTGTCGAGGTCGTTATTTGTAATGATTGAAGCCAATGCAGAGCCGCCCGTCTTTGGGATGAAAGTTTGTTAAGGGCTCTCCAGAGCCTGAGGAGATCAGTTTTTCCCACCACAGACACTTGGAGGTCTGTCGACCCTGATTCAACCACCTCCAATGGTTTTTTGCTCACTCTGTCCTGCAGGATTTGTACACCCATTTTGGCTTTGTATTGGAACATTGGTATTAGCGAGGTCAGGGGAACTTGGTTTCATCTAAACAGTAATGGTTTTGTTACCAATCTGTCTAGAGATTTCATTACTTGACACACCGAGGTTTTATGCTTTACCTGCTCACACACCCTTGCTTTTTCTGATCCAACACTAGTTTCGATTGTTTCCTCATTATCAAAGGTAAGAGTTGTGTGGTCCCTGCCCGACATTTTCCTCCAAACCTGAATTTTTGTTCTTGGACTCAGGTCCGGCCTGAGCACTTTCCATAATTTTGTCCTATTCCCCATGTCAATCACCCAACTCCCCAAATTTTGGTCGTTTTCATTGTGCAGAGCTCTAACCCAGTGGGTAGGGATAACCTTCTTTATTTATTCATAGTTCTGCTCTACCCGGCGTGGTCTGGGCAACAGTTCTCTTACCTTCTGTGCTGAGAGCTAGTCTGAATCTGCCTCTTTCCATAAGTCCTTTACCTGTATGATTCCATGTTCAATCCAAGCTTGTCCAAATGAGTCCGTGATGTCAACTACTGTAAGCTGATATGACCTACGCTCTAGGATGAACCTCTTTTCGAACAGAATTTAACTCACAATTTCTCTTTTTGAGTTTGGTTCTCTATCAACTGTGAGAAAACTTCGTTCGAGGCATTTACGATGTTTTACTAAATCCTCGATCTCGGTTTCTTCTAGCAATATGACTTAATCATGAAACAAAGTCAGACATGAGGCCCCTTTTTCAGTGATCATTCATGAGTTAATATAAATTATGCCAATTGAAGCCATATTTTGTTTGTGTCCCCAAACATTGCGGCCACCGGCCATTTGGCCAATAAGGTTGTGCTTTGCTGCATCGGGTCTAAAGAGTCCATGCCACCCTCTTTTCTCGCATTACAAATTTGTTATCAGGCTGCTTTGATTATGAACCCTTGTTATTTTTTCGCTACTTGTTTCCATAGGTACTTAGTAGACACTTTTTTTATTCCTTTGTAGGCTTCCTCCCACAAAACGTGGTCTGTAAGTGGGAATCAAGTAATCGAAAAAGGTGGTCGAGGTCAGAACCAATGCTCTTCCGAACAAGGACAGTTGATGGTTGCTCACCCTGCTGTTAATTTTGGTCACCACCTTGTCTTTCAGCAATGTGTCCAACGTCTCTGTGGCATCTGAAAGTGACAGGTGGACACCCAGAAGTCAGTCTGGTGTGTTAGTCAAGATCTGGTGGAATACCTTGTCCACCACTAGTGTGAACAACTAGGACAAGAAATACACCGACTTGTCCCAATTGATTGAGGCTTCCTACATCACGCAGTACTCGTCCAAGACCCTCCTCAACTCCAACATAGTCTCTACCTTATTCTCGCATGCAACAGTAAGATCATCCACTAACACACCCCTCTTCTAATGTATATGTAGAGGTAGGTGTAACCCTAAAGTCCTCTCGTTCTATCTAATGTTTTGTTGTAAAAATTATTGTTGAGTGACCGAAAGTAAGGGGGCTAAGGGGCACCCGTGCCTTAAGGAACGGGTGAGCAGAAATTGCGAGGAGATTCGACCATTCACAATGACCACTGAAGATGCATCCGTGTACATAGTTCTTACCCATGTGCATAAGTCCTTTCCAACTCTCATTTTCCCAAGGGTCGTGAAAAGAAAGGTCCAACCGACCTTGTTGTAGGTTTTTTCCATGTCTAGTAACAATATCGCTAGTTCTCTTTTCTCTCTTCCTATCACTTACAGGGCTTGAATGGTAGATATAATGTTTTCAAAATTTTATCTACCCTTCACAAAGGCCCCTTGCTTCATGCTCCTCAGCCCCGGAAGGTAGTCGTCTAACAGAATGGCTAGTGCCTTAGCCAATATTTTATAGACCACGTTTAAAACTGAGATTGGTCTATAGTTTTTAACATTTATTTTCTCTTCTTATTCTTTATTTGTAAAGTTTGGAGTACGTGCGTGTTGAGTCTGTGTTGGAGTTGTGTCGTCCCTTCCATCTCCCCCATCCTCATCCCTTCGCCTTGATTCTGACGGACCGCCATCTGCCATTTTGGCGGGTCCGTCACATGCTCTCTGAGTCAAGCAGGACAAAGTTAATTGGTAGATAAGAAATTGCAAAATGCTCATATGGGAGCATTTCCTATTATGATCTGTAGTCAAGTAGACTAAAAGACTTCGTCGATCTAAGCAAGTTGGTACCACATTTCAACGAATATCACGTAAACCATTGGTACTTCCAAAGATAGCGACCTTCATGCAGCCAGCCATTGCTATAATGTCACGATGTTTTCACTTGGATGAATTTTTTCTAACGCCCCGTTCCATTTTTTTTAGCACATTACAGCGCGCATGCCGCCTCCAGTTTTGAAAGTTCTTATGGTTTAATAGGTCAATATGTTAGATTGTGAATTTGGGGAAAAAATAGAAAATAACTTGAATAGTGTTATTATTGTTTACACGACAGTTTCCAGCTTGTATTATTTTCATGACCGAACTCAACTATTTTCTTGCCCAAATTCAATCAGTTCGTGGAAGGAGTTAATCAGGTTTGTCTGTTTCACTGTTTCTATTTCTGTTTTGCTGTCCTGTTTTAGTTTTTACCATGCATTATGAATTTTCATTTTGACAGTGTCCACTATTACCACCTTTGTTTGCAGAAAGGTGAATCATTGTTTCTTTGAAGGAGCAAGGAAAAGTGGAACATTGTTTCTTTGAAAGGGGCATTTTGTCCACTATATGGGCATCGACACTATTATTTTAGTATATTTGAACAGATTGAACGACCAGTATGGCTGCCAACCATTTTTCTCTGATGCAGCCAAATGCACGCCACAAGTTTCGGGGGTAGGCCTACCCGAGCAAAATAGTTGGGAGTCCTAGCCAAAAGAAGTGACTCATTGGTTCATATTGTTTTGGCGGACATGTGTTTCTAGGCTCAGCAACGGGAAAAAAAAAATAGTTGCAGGTCTTTGACAGTTGGTATTTTTCCTAAGAGAGATATCATGATTCAACGGATTGATAATATTGATCAATACTTTCTACCTTCAGGCCCACCCGTGCGTAGGAAATCGAATCGGTACCCTTTGCCACAAGAGTCATGACACTTGTCATGATATCCACCCCACCCCCGCATGGTTGTAGTGTCTAATACTCATACATCTATATAACACCATTCAGGCAATGCAACATGCAATCCACCCACACCTCGCTCCAACCGAGCACATGGCACTTCCACCATTCTTGGTCATCGAACATGAGGTAACTGTCTCTCAGTTGTTTACTAGGTGCTTCCACACCGACCCAACGTACTTTCGAAGTTTCTTAAACCACCAGTACTTCCAAAAGTCACGGCCGTATACAAGCCATGGCACGCTAGGATGAACGGACTTGGCTTCTCGGGTCCAAATTCATTCAAGTGGAAACATCGCAACACAATTTTTTGTCGTTGCTCATGTATGGGTGAAATATTGGTGTTTGATTTCATTCATCAGTGTTAGGTTCGAGGCTGCGTTTTGACAGTTCTTAACGTGTCAACTAAGTTAACCCCAATTGGTGAAGTAAATCGTTTCTCACACTGATACAAGTGCAACCGATTAGCTGTGTGAGTAGAGCATTGGTTGGAAGTGCGCATTGTGGTTTGAGGTTGTGAGTTCAAAAGAATCAAAACCCTACACCCTCGCGCATGGACACCAGCAGGCGTGGACCGACACACGACAGTACACACCAGTCCCCTTGGGTAAGGATTATAGACACTGCATGTGCCACCCAAGGGTTCAATCTATGGTTGTCGTATGTCGGGTCTGGGTTACGAGGGTTTTTTCCAGGTTCTCGGTCCGTGGGTTGCTCAGATGATTGTGCACTTGTCTTTCGGTCCAGTATATCACATGAATAGACTAGTTATCAGAGTAGCTCAATGGGTTTGATATGGGGGTTGCATGGTTGAGGTTGCGTGTTCGAATGTGATTAGGTGGGCTGCAGGCAAGGGTATTAAGGCAGGATAGGATAACATAAGTGTTTACCTTAGGGCTCTATTTTGTGGGGGCTAGGGCCGTGAGGTGGGATAGGTTAGGGGGGGGGCGTTGGGAGGGGATTAGATAGGGGAGTCCTGAGAGAGGGTTCCCTAGGAAATAAACTCGCATATAGCTCGGCCAAAGGTGGACGTAAAACGAACGGTTGGAGAGCCTAGTACGTACTGATGACCCATGACCGTTGTTGTCTGGGATAAGGGCCCTAGTACGGATCTTGTGGTGAGGGTTTTTTAGGGATAGAACAATGCAGATAGCGTGTCTCCCATATTAAGAAATAACTCACAACCAACAACGATCACAACAATAATGAACGAAAATAAGAATAACAATAGTAGTAACAATGACAGCGTCATGCGTGCACGACCATCTACACACTCCCTTCGGCTGACACAGGTAAGGATATTAGTATCATATTAGAAACAATGTTTGCACACCACCCAAGGGCTTTAGTCCCTGGTTGTTGTATACTGGGTCTAGGCCATGAGGGGTTGCCTAATGTTCTTGGTCCATGGGGTTGTCTTGATGCTTGCACACTTGTCCCTTACTCGAGGTCAGCATAGCCACATCCAGTTCATTGGATGTTGCAGCTTGAGAGACGGTTAACAACAGTCGTATTTTTCATCACCACTTCAGGACATCCTTCACCACTTCAGGATGCAGTCTGCCTAAACAAGTGGTTTTCAGGGTCTTCGGACCTTTCACCACTTCAGGACCATTCAGGTCTGAAAATTATGAATGGTCCTGAAGTGGTGAAAGTTCCGAAGACCCTCAAAACCACTTGTTTAAGCAGGCTGCATCCTCAGGTGGTGAAGGGTGTTTTTCATGGTCTTCGGACCTTTCACCACTTCAGGACCATTCAAGATTTTCAGACTGCCCAAAACTCTCACTTGACCACTTGAGGACACCCTTCACCACTTCAGGATGCAGCCTGCCTAAACAGGTGGTTTTCAGGATCTTTTGACCTTTCACCACTTCAGGACCATTCAGGATTTTCAGACTGCCCAAAACTCTCACTTCATGATTTTCATTCCTGAATTTTCAGCTACCCGATAACCACTTGTGTGCAGCTTGGTAGGTTAACACTAGTAACTGATAAGCATGAGGTTCGGGGTTCAGGGCTATACTAAAACAATGAGTTCAAGTTCACGATAAAACATTGTGGGGATGCAAATCAAGGTTGTGGGCGCTCGGTTACGTCATATTGTTTACCTTAGGGCTCTATTTGGGGCGGGCATGGGTTCTAAGTGGGATTTTACTGGGAACTCCGTTGGGGGGAGGGTTGGTCGGATATTATCCCTACTGGAGGATTGGAGCCCTTGCAGTAGTGGTTGTCTTAGGGGTCCTCTTGGTTGGTGTAGCATTACATAGCCACAGACTGTGTGTCTTTTTAATGGAGAACGGGGAATTAAACTCCCGTTGAATCCCGTTGAAACATAAAAAATTCCGTTGAATTCTCATTAAACGCGAAAATGAGCCGCTCCCTCGCTTTTTGAAAAAATGAAATTGATGCGCAAGGTCCGAAACACGTGGCCCTAGGCACCTGTGCACTCAACCCCCCCACACTAAAAAAAAAAAAAGCATTCCCCCAACCCCTGAAGCACCTCTTATACCACCTAATGCGACCAACACCGACCGGCCTGCCACCCACCACTGACCAACCCTTCGGCACCAGTCCCCAAGCCTACCCGGAAGGCCTCTAAACTATCCACCCGCACATCTCCCAACCCCCAAGACCCCTAGTTATGTGTGTGCAGGTGTGTTGTGTGTGCGTATGTGTGTATGTGTCTGTCTGTGTGTGAGTCACTGAGAGAGTGTGTTTGTGCATGGAAATGCATGTATGCGCATGTGTTTGTATGTGTGTATGTGTGTGTGTGTGTGCATGATTATTGGCGTGTATTTGTGTGTGTGTGTGTGTGTGTGCATGTGTGTGTATGTGTTTATGTGTGTTTGTGTGTGTGTGTGTGTTTTTTTTAATTTGTTTTTGTACCTTTTTTTTTTAATACATGAAGTTCAAAACAATAATTAAAAAAATATGCGGTTGTACATCTTTGAAATATTTGTAACCCTATTTTTTTTTTCTGCCTTTTTTTAAGCCCTAGAAAAATTTATATCGCATAAAAATAAAAAAAAAACTCATGTCATCTTTTTTTTTTTTTAGTTGATGTTTTTTATTTAAAAAAAATATTGTCAAAGCTGAAAAAATAAAAATAAAAACATGAGGTTATAGTCCCAAAAAAAATCTACAACCTCATATTTTTTGTTTTGTTTTTCGATAATTTTTTGCCCGTGAAAACAAATCACCGCGGGTCCCTGTGAAACTCGTTGTTTCAACGTTTAAACGGGGAATTCAACGGTCGTTGAATTCTTCAACGCAAAACCCACGTTGAATCCAATTCTGGACACACAGGGCGCAAGTGGAGGATATCGTCGGGAAACCTGCATTAGAGGTTGTCTTAGGGGGTGGGGTGTGTCTACTATCTACATGAAGAATATTATCAGACTAGAATAGTTCAAAGTAGCTCATATTAATGATAAAGGTTGGGGAAGGCAGATGGTGGTCGTCCACCCGCTGACGACGAAAACTATAACTACTCTAGGTGATGCTCATAGAGTGCATAGACACCCAGTTAATGATAAAGGTATGGGGAGCGGATGGTAGCCGTAAGCCTACTTAGGACGGAAACTAGGGATGTTCAAGGTTCGAATAACCTCTGCTATAATTCATGAATAACCAAAGGGATCTGGTAATGATAAGGCTATGATATCTATAACAGGAAAAAAATAGAGTTCGCCCATGAGACTTGTAGTAGCATGTTTGCCCCTAGCGCTCGAACTGCCCAGTACGACGTAGCTCGTTCGATAGTGCGTCAATCAGGGTTGGAGAGGAAGGTGAGAACCTGCCTGGCCCTAATGCCTATAACCGTTATCCGACCAAAGTCACTAAAATGGGTGATGATCCTGGGTGTACTCAGATAGGACCTTAGGGATGCATCTGGAATCCTAATGATGAGTAAGAGGGGGAGGGTGTCTCATAGGGGGTCGATTAGGCAATGCATCGACATGATCAAATGGCCAGGTGCCAGCAGACCTGTCATACGCCTGGTGGTTAGCCATTATGTGTCGGACCCGCCGGGATGGCGGTCCGTTAGGATGGAGACGAAGAAGGAGGTAGAGATGGAGCTGGAGGGGACAGCGCAGCTCCGACGCAGACTCCACACGCAAGTACTCCAAGATCTGGGAAAGTGAAGAATGACAAAAAACAGACTGCAGCTGGGGTATACCCCCAGCGGACTGACTGGACTGGACTGGACTGGCCTGGTACCGACCGTGGTACCGGGCGGGACTGGACT
>BFEA01000074.1:2671034-2684648 GCA_003427395.1 Chara braunii | reverse complement strand
GAAAATTAGTCCACCTATGAGTGTAAAGAACATGTGACGGACCTGCCAAAATAGCGGTTCCATTAGTGTCTAGACAAGAGGCGAGGATGAACGAGATGGCGATATAGTTGGAAGGGACAGCATAACTCCAACGCAGATTCAACACGCACGTGCTCCAAGATGTGCAAATGAAGAATGAATGACAATAAAGACGGCAACTAGGGTATACCCCCAACAAAATGACTAGACTTTACTGAACTGGACTGATATCAACATTGGTAATGGACAAGACGGGAATGAATACTCACACTGCCTATGGGTTCAGGTCATTGCCTGGTCCAAAATAGCCAAGTGTCTCTAATTGTAGGTCAGGGAAGCTAAAGGTTTGTTGCACGATCCTCAAACCTTTAGTGGATAACAAGAGTTATAAACACACTTTCGCAAAACCAGTGGAACATTGCACCAATAAAGTTGAAAAATCTAGGATGCGGAGTCCATGCGATGCAGCCTAAGCTACATAATATCATAAAGAGAAGAAAATGTATGATATACACAGCCTAACTAGAAGCAGAAAATGAAATGTAGCATGATACAATCCTAAGGTCCTGGAGAAAACGACCTCAGTGTTGAAAGAAAAGATAGCAATATAGCACAAGATAATGTTGTATCACCTAACCACTAAAGGTGAGATGGTTTCCTAGGGGATTAATGCAGCCTAAGAATCGGAACTCCTTGGAACAATCACACACAAAGGTGGGACAGGTAATCACGCTCGGGGTGAGGGAGTGGTAACGAACAAAACCAATGACCCTAACAGATAGACCATCAAGGTGGGTAATGTCAACAAAAGGATAACACTATGTAGAGTCGACCATGAAAGGGGAGCCTGGAATAGGGGGATATGCCTCACTGAAGGCATGCAATGACCGACGCTAGGATGATGAGGGTAGTGGGTGAGGGAAACACGCACACAACTCACCGACTGGGAGGAAGCCAGATCTGGGAGCAGGGAAGCCAAGATAACGCTACGGTCTCAATGTCTGTGCGATACCAAGGAAGAGCCTAACTACGGGAGAACCAGTTAAATGAGAACCATCATGCGACACACAAAAGAGAATGTACAGGGTAGGATGAAGGTATGAAGTAGTCACGTCTAAAGGAGTCGAAGTTGATGAAGTAGTTGAAGTCCTCGAAGTAGTAGATGATGTCGATGAAGTCGGAGTCGAGGTCGATATCGAAGCAGAGTCACAAAACGCTGTCATCCTGTAGTAGATGATGGAGTACATGAGGGTGTGAGTCAGTGAGGAGATAGGTAGGTGATAAGAGTATCAGTCGTCGGGACGTCAAGGGCGTCGATGAGTGTGATGTGGACGCGAGGAGGCGTTCGTCTGGTGCTGAAGGACGACCTCAGAGGGAGAGGGCTCGTCCTTAGCAATCTCCTCGGTTGGAGGAGGAGGAAGAGGGTCGGTCGACTGAGCACGAGCAGACGTCTTAGCACAATGAGCACGATCGTATGCATGCACCAACACTTTGGCCTGTTGTAAGTGCTCGAGGGATTCCTAAGTAGCCTCCTCGTGAGGATATCCCTTCCAACAAACAAGATACTCGATCAGTTAAGGGGTATCGTCGATAACTCAGCGAGATACGATGTTGGAAAGGCGAACTCCACGTGATCGTCCAACACGATAGGTGGAGGGTGCTCATAAGTGTCTTCAGGGAATCGCTCAGACGGTCTGCGAAAGGACACAGCAAGGAGATGTGGTAACATAGTGTACGCGAGCCTATCTCAGATAATCAGGCAACTTCATATAGAAGATGGCTGGACCGGTGGTGGTAAACGAACCGACTACATGAAGGATACGGCATAGGTCGAAGAAATGACACGTGAACTTGCGAAGTGTATCATCTTCGAGCTGCAAGTGGCAAGCATCGACGAGCACATCGTCACTGACTTTGAATGGATGATCCACTAGCGATTGGTTCGCTCGTCCGGCCATGCGAGTCTAGGAGGCAACTATACTCTCGTGTGCGTGTTTTATAATCGCCACCATATGTGTGACGAGCACATCAAGCGTGGGATAACGAGTGTCTGGGTGCGACCAAGACAGTTGTAGAAAATCTGCGGATATGCGAGGGTGGTAGCCGAGGTCGCAATAGAATAACGGCATCCCCATTGCTGGCGGAACGACGTGGTTGTAAGCAATTTAGCATAGGCTAGGTGTAATCCCACTGTCGGTCATTTGTAATAAACTTTCAGAGAATATTATCGAGAGTTATTAATGACCTCAGTCTGACCATCCGTCTGAGGGTGGTAAGACGTCGAGAAGCGGAGCTGAGTTCTATACATGTCGTGTGGGCGTCGCCGAAATGTGTTGGTAAAGCGGGGGTCACTATCGGAGATGATGCTCTGAGGTAAGTTGTGATCTCTCACAACTCAGTCAAAAATGATGTCGGTGAGTTTACGAGTGTTAATGCAATAGCGGCACAGAAAAACGTTCATGCTTCATGAAGCGATCGACGACGACCAAGATAGCATCATGACCACGCTCGGTGAGAGGGCGAAGGGGACCAACAAAATTCATAGAGATGGACTGCCAACGACCCTAAGGTATGAGTAGAGTTTGAAGTAACCCATACGGAAGGTGGTTTGCGTTGTTTACCTCCTGCCAGGTAGAACACTCATGGACGTATCGCATAACAAATTCTTTACGTTTTGGTCACTCGTACGGACAGTTAAGGCGAGCCAACGTCTCCTAGAAGCCCATATGACTGACAACTGTCTGGTTATGGAACTCGGGTACAACCTAGACACGGGGTTGTCCAGTGGAGGGAACGTAAATATGCAGGTCTCGACGACTACACTTATCATGCTGATATACGAGGTCGTTCTCACTGATGGAGTATGAAGAAATGGGTTTGCCACTCCGCAATGTTGTGTGGATATCGCGATAATTTGGACAGTGAAGGTACTGGGTACAAAACTTGTCGGTCACCGCGAAACTTAGCGGTCACCGAATGATGGATGGTGATAACCGAGATGACAGCGAGCCGGATGTGCTCCTGATTGTGGTCATGACGGTGGACAAGGCATCAATGATGTGGTTTGTTTCATCCTTAATAGGCCGAGTGGTGAAATTGAACTCAAATAAGTCATGCCACCAATGTGTCTGTCGATGGGAAAGTTTGGGCTTTGTGAGGAAATCCTGGACAACAAAGTTATCCGTGAGCATTGCGAAGGGCGTCCGGCACAGGTAATGATGTCAGTGCTTAGTAACATAAACTGCTGCGAGAACCTCACGTTCGTCGACAATGTAGTTTATCATCTCGGTAGGCAGTAGCTGACGAGAGTAGAAATCGATCGGACGATCCCCAACACGGTTCTCTACAGTCTCGTTCTCCATAATGGTCGGAGAGTAAGTAACAGGTGGACTGTCAGTGGAGGGAAGTGGTAGAAGGATAAGCGTCAGTCGAGAAGCAGTATCAGGACGAGCGAAAGGAAAGTGGGAAATATGGGGATAAAGGGAATCAGGGGTAGAGGGAAACACATTGGGAAGTATAACTGTTACTGCAAAATTTGACGCATCGGTGGTGACTATGAAAGGACGATCAAAATCTGGGAGGCGAAAAACCGGCGCACAGGTCACTGCCTTCTTGAGGGCGCAAAAAACATCCTCACAAAGGGGTGTTAAAAACCATGGCGGGTTCTTCCGTAGGAGGGTGGAGGTATGGATGTAGGAGTAATTAACGTATTATCATATGAAGTTACTGTTGTAATTAGTAAGCCCGAGGAAACTGTTAAGCTGCGTAGCAGATGTGGGGGCGGCTCACTCCGAGATAGTAGTGATTTTCGCATCATCCATGTGGAGACCCTGGTCAGACATATTGTCCTAAGAAGTTCAATTTGCGTTGGGCAAAGCGACACTTACTGAGTTTGGCATAAAAGTCGTGTTTGTGTAACTGATGTATGACATCGAGGAAGTGTTTCTGATGGTCTTCTACGGTACGACTGTAAACCAAGATGTCGTTTAGGAAATGTACTCTTCAAGGATGTCCCTGAAGATATCGTTCATCATCGTTTGGAAGATAGCGGGTGCATGGGTGAGACCGAATGACATCACCATGAACTCTGAGTGGTCGAAGCGCGATTGAAAGGTGATTTTCGGCTAGTCCTCTACGACGGCGTGGATCTGGTGGTATCCACTACGAAGATCGATCTTCGTAAAGAAGTGGTTGCCTGCCAGACGGTCAAATAGCTCATTAGTACAATGCGTGGTATAATTGTTTTTAACTGTGTAACGGTTAAGGCTGCAGTAACTGTGTAACGGTTAAGGTTGCAGTAACTTTGTAACGGTTAAGGTTGCAGTAATTGATGTAGAGGTGGAGTGCTTCATCCGCTTTGCACGCAAAGACAACGCGTGCACCGTAAGAGAAGTTATTGTGTTTAATGAAACCCAGTCGAAGGAGCTTCTCAGATTGACGCTTGAGTTTCGCCGCCTCCGGAATCAAGAGTGGGTAGGGTGCCTGATGATGGACGTGATAGTAAGGTATGAGCTGGAAAGAGTTCTCAACACCGCGCATCGGAGGAATCTCATTGTATGAGAAATATGGGGGAAAGATGTCGCGATACTATCAAATGAGGTTACGGTGGTGAGCTCTAAGTCGATCATGAATCACACGTATTCCTCAACGTTTGCATCTGCGCGAGATAGTACCTACAATCACGTGGCATTGGTTGCAATCCGCCCGGCCCAACTGCCCCCGACAGACCCGATCTAAGGGCAGTTTTGGGACATGCGGGTGCAACTGGAGTTCAGCTAGGTGGTAATATGGCCCAACTGCAGATCACAGCTGGCTACATAATTTGTCGGGCAGTCATACAGACCTCAGGCCAATATATATCTATATATATAAAGATACATATATATATAGTTACTAGTCTATACGTACAGAGGCCCCCGGGCCAACCTCTGTACATTCGAGCATTAAGGGTCCCATCCGGGGTCCGAACCTGAAGGGGTTCGACCCCCGCCAAAAAATATTTTGGGGTCTAAAAAGTAAAATTATGAGTTATTTATAATGTCAGGTTCATGCCATGAATTATGAAGGCATTTTTCTAAGCCAAAAAAAAAAAAGAAAAAAAAAGGAGAAGATGGAGGTGTCAAATGCTCGCTCATTCAATTTTTTTTATTTTTTTATTTTTTTAACTTTCTTTTTGGGCAAAAAAAAAATCTTCTTTTAAGAAAGTTTTAATGATTTTTGAATTATGTGAGATACACATACATAAATTTTCATTGCATTTGACTAAGTCAAAAAGAAATGAAAAATTGCCAAAAATAACGGTGTTTAAAACGTGTCCGACCATGCACTGATTTTAATTCTCTCTTCATTTTTTTTTATTTTTATTATTATCATTTTCTTTATTTTATTTTTATTTCACATTTGGTAAAGAATTTGGATATAACGTTACAGCAAATGTTGATCAATTTATTTTTCATCATATATATATTTATTTTATAGTTGTTATGTTTTTTTCCACGTTCGGCCTGTCGGCCAAACGTGTCTCTGGGGGGGCCGGATATTTGGGCATTACGGTTCGACCGTTCGCCCCCAGCCGAACGCCGACTACCATATATATATATATATATATATGTACATATATATATATATGTGTGTGTGTGCATGCGTGTGTATATGTATATATATAGGACAATATATATAATACGATGTATATACATGAGTTTAGGGTTGAAGTATATTGACTCATATTTTCCACCCGGTCGTTCTTCGTGCGGCGCTGCCCACGCAGGGCTAAATGAAAAATATGCAAGGTCGGGAACAGAAAGAGCTTCAACAAAATAATATCAAAGACCGAATGAAAACTTTCTACATTCATTTTTGAAGACTTGCAGAAGGTCGTTCCAGGGCAGCGGCAACATGCTGGAGTCCAACACTTGGGTTCCATAAGGGCTACAAAGATTCTAGAGTGTCACCTCAATGTCATTGGAGCGGGAAATGGCCTTGCGGCAGTAGATAGACGAGCTTTGAAGTTGTGAAGCCCTTGAGCAAGTCGGCGGCAAACGGATGGACAAGAGTCACAGAAACGGGGGCGTGCCTTGGTAGTGCACGCACGCAGATGTCATAACAGTGGACATGCTTGAAGCCAAAATTATTGGGTGCTCACTTTTTTTAATTTTAATATGGAAACATCAACGGGTAAAACCACTATCCCAAAGTGCTCACTTCTATGATGAATGGTTTCTGCAATGATGTTAGAATTACTTGAGAAACAAAAAATGATTTACGGGGGAGTCAAGATCGAATTTAAAAAAAAAAATGTCATATTGACGTTTCATGGAAAAAGGTAGTCCATGGTAGTTCATGGTGGGTCTGGAAGGCCGGAATGGAGTGAAGTTGGGTCTTGGCTCTGCTGGGTGCAGTTGGGCATTTTTTCAGGTTGCTGGGCGGGCCAGGTCCAGTTTGGAAAATTTGCAAAAACCCACAATGCAGTATAAACAGTTGACTATAGTTTGTTTTTTACTGTTGAGGATGGGTATAGTTATAGTTTTTTTGCAAACCATATTTTGGTCGGATTCATATCAAAACATACAAAAAAATTGCGAGTGTGTGTGGATTCACAGTAGACGGTGGAGGAACCTAAGGTGTCGAAGGGGTATCCGCAGGCAGGTGAAGGTAAAGATGGGAGCCACAGAGATGGAGGAAGGGTTAGGGGGATCGAGCTCCAAGGAGATGATCTCAACGTCTAGACAAAGAGGATTATAGCGAAGGATATCCATGACGTTTACCGAGTAGAGGGTGACGCCTTCCTGACGCATGAAGTGAGCAAACTAGTGAGGGGAAAGGGAGGCGATGTCCACGCGGGACCTCGAGGGACGAAGGTCCTGAGGAGGCGAGTCAAGGGGGGTATCGCCCGTGGTGCCAATGAAGAGGATACGATGGGTTTGACCACATGCCGTTCTCAAAACGAGTATCTCAGTCGCCCATTCGGCCTCCGTGTCATGGAACTTGCTAGACCAGGGGGTGCCAAGGATGAAGTTGTACCCAGTCTCCAACACATCTAAGTGTGTAGAGGAATGATAGGAATGAGATGACTGGGTACTATCTGGCACCCGGAGGGTAAGGGAGAAGGGGAGGCCAAAAACTCACTGACAGAAGAAGTGTTGTGTCTTGTTATCTCCAAGGGTAACGGAGTAGAAAAGCGGGACTAGGAGGTCACCAAACGAGCTTCCTCAACCACGCGCGGGTTAACGAAATTGTCACGAGAGCCGAAGTCCTATAAAGTGTGGTACACCCTTGTAGATGTCCTAAGGTGGATGAAAATAATAGGGAGGGTGTGATCAGGGTTAGAGAGTAGAGCGAGGAGACGACGCGAGGCATGTATGTGTCTGGTAAGTCATTCCTGACGAAACTGAAGAATGATCAAAGCCAGGAGAGATGACACAACATCATTGCGTGTCACAAGGTGAGCACTACAACGACCTGTGCGAATAGCGCGACGTGTCAGAAGTCTCGGAGGAGAAGGACTAGATGCGGCGGTCTGCTGTGGGAACTCGGTACCTCAACAGATGGCGAGGTAGAGGGAACTGTGTCTGTCGTGTCCTAAGGAACTTCTCCAGTGGTAGCTAAAGGGGTAAACTACGACTCAGTGGTCGGGAAGCCGGCGACAGATGGACGCCTCAGCGGTACATTGCACCGTAGCTAGCCGGATGGCGCAGGCCAGGAGGCGTTGGGGGGCCTGAAGGGACTGAGATCCAGCCTCACGAGGAATGTCAGCATAGTACCGATCGAGGGTGGCATGGTATGGGTACCACAAGGATGTATGGTTATCCTGGCGACAACGAACGCAACGTCGTCAGGCCTCGATGGTGGTACGCTCATCAGGGGATAAAGCTCCACGCGGAGGGACCAAATCATGCAGGACGTCCTCCTACGGAACAACAAACACGTGGGCACTAGGTTGTATGGACCTACTGTGAGCACGACCCATAGCGGACATGGCCATCCTCAAGTGATCGACCATAGGGACAATCTCGTCATCTAAGAGGTATTGGATGGCGTCCCGGAGCTCGAGGTCCTCGAGGGCGTCTCGAAGAGTAGGGTCAAGCTCGGTCGAGGCGGCGTCGCCGTACTTAAGCGCATCGTAGCATCGAGATAAGGAAGCTCCGAGCTGAGTTGGGCGACGAAAATGACCATTGCAAGAGGAACGGCCTCAAGTCTTGCCACGAGACTGGGTGGTGGCACCACGCCGAAGAGGTCGGGGAGGCGGAGAAACGACTCCGCATCCTCTGATATCGATGAGCAGCCTCATATGCCTGCTTTGTTGAAGGGAATGTCTGCCTCCATAGCTTAATGTGGTAGTTAGTCGGGAGATTGACAAGAAACTGGTCAGTGAGAGTGACCTATGGCACGAACGTCTCATCATAAGTAAGGTGAGTGCCTTGAAACACTCGGATGTGACACTTCATAACAGTCGGTGTGGAGGAACCGGACCATCCGTTCTTGGTGACTTGATCTAAGGCGTCGGTCGCGTCCTGCTGAGTGTCAAAGCGGTCCTTAAGAAAGGTCATGACAGTGAAAGTGAGAGTCTCGGTCTTGTGGAGACGATGGGTACAATAACTCTCTCACACGACATAATTACTATCTAGCGATTTAGTTGCGAGCACATCTCACCACATCTCTTAAGTAGTAGTCATCAAGGTCAGTGTGAGGGTGGTTATCGGCAACTCTTGCGACACGCGGAGTGTGTCATCGTACTCGGGTATATCCGAGAGGCGTACAAGGGGGGGTTCGTTATGCTGACAGCGAGGGGAGAGAGGATGAGGCGTCTGCACTGCGACGACAACAACCGGGGCCGCTGCATGGGTAAATATGGGAGCAGCCTTTGGACCGTGACCGCTGGCAGAGGGACCAACAGATATAAAGACAACGATCGTGGGTAGCCGTGATGGAGAGGTAAGGTAAGCCGGGCAAGGAGGGGGAGCAAGTCAAGGGAAAGAAGCCCGCATGATAAAGGCGGAAGGAGCGGTAGAACTTGAAGAAGCGGAGGGGTGAATAACGTGTGAAGGGTGAGGTTGTCTCATGGTGAGAATTTTTGTTTAAGCCTGCAAAATAATGGTATGTAAAACAACTACTAGCCTGCAAAATGATGGTATGTAAAGCAAACACTCGCTGGGTACCCGGGGTCGAAAGGGGAGGAGATGAAAAGGGTACCTGAGCGGGAGGTGGTATACCAAACCGTGGGCTACCCTTAGGTGGGGCTGAGTTGATAGAAGAAGAGAGAGGAGGGCCAAACCGTAATGCTGCGACCATTGAGGGAGGTTGTGAAGCAGTACCAGGATGGGTAAAGGAAACTGCGTGGCCAGATACCGGTATCTGGACGGCTGTACCTACGGGGTAGGCTGAGATTTTAA
This sequence comes from Chara braunii, assembly GCA_003427395.1. NCBI lineage: Eukaryota > Viridiplantae > Streptophyta > Charophyceae > Charales > Characeae > Chara > Chara braunii. The sequence goes on along the minus strand of BFEA01000074.1, from coordinate 2,675,241 downwards.
TCATCCACCTTGATGTCATTGTAGTGTAGCCCTCTAGCTTGGGGGTTCTTCAAGTTGGTGTCAAACTGCTGCTGTAGTAGTTAAAAAAATAAATAATAATAATATAGGGTTGGTTGAGATCTTTGATCATCCACTCAGATTCCACCATAGTGCAGCTCCCTGGCCAGGGGGATCTTCGAGAGCTCTTAACAAACTGCCACAAGGCACTGCAGATGGTCGTATGCGCAGACAACAACAGTCACCGAAAGGGGGGGGAAGTTAATAGTAGTCCACCCACCACTGCTCTGCCGCTTGTTGCTCACCGACGGGGAGGGCGGTAAATAGCTGGTCTGATAGTCTGTGTTGCACTACCAGTCCATAAACACAGTTTGGACACTGTGTTAAGGCACTGGCTACACACGTGCATAACCAGCAACTGCCCAAGTTTAAACCACAAGTACACGGCCCCAGCCTTGTAGTCCGAAATTTGTCGCCACAAGAAAACGAGGTCGAAACGTAGAAGGTTGCTCCCGTCGTTGATAAATTTGATCGGCGATCTCGTATTCATTCAGCACCTTTAAAATTTGAGATGACTAGCCCGCGGCCCGGGTGCCCATATACTAGTGCTTTAAAACCTTACATCTACATCCCAAATTTTGAAAGTATATAATCCAGGAACGAGGCGCGGGAGTGCGGGCATGCCGAAGTTTGTCGTGTGTCATCATGTGTCTCTCTTTTCTTGTTGCCACGTGCTTCGTCGCTATGAGTCCACGCCGTTGTTTCTCCCGTTGTTTTTTGTGTCCACACGTGGAAAAACGTTGAAATCTCATTGTTCGGGATATGTAGTTGCACGGGTGGGATGGGCGGGATCAGGGATCGTCACCACTCTAATACTAGAGTGACAGACCCGGCAGGATGGTGGTCCCGTCAGTGTCAAGACAACGCAACTCCGACGTAGACTCAACACACACATACACCAGAACTACCATTTTGTCAAAATGGATATTTTTTATTTTTTTAACGAAATTGAAACTGAGTTTTTTCAACATTTTTGGCCGAAAACTCCGTCTAAATTTGCTGCTCTTGAGAGTCCGACATTTTTAAAACGTTGGAACCCCTGTATGTATCTGGACCTAGCTTGAGACCAGATACATCCAAAGGGGACTATCAAGATGTATTTGGTCTCAAGCTAGGTCCAGAAATATTCAGGGGGTCCAACGTTTTAAAAACGTCGGACCCTCAAGAGCAGCAAATTTAGATTGAGTTTTCGGCCAAAAAAGTTGAGAAAACTCAGTTTCAATTTCGTTCAAAAAATAAAAAATGTCCATTTGACAAATATTGCAGTTCCAAGATATGCAAATCAAGAACGACCCCAAAAACAAACTACAATTGGGGTATACCCCCAACAAACTGACTGAACTGGACTGGACTGGTACCAATAATGGTATCGGATAAGACTGGGTTGAATACTCACATGACCTGTGGGGTAAGGCCATGACCTAATCCCACTGGCCAAATAGACAAATAGCCAAATAGCCCTAGCAGCTAGAGGTCTGTTGCAGAACGTCTATACCTACCGTCTTCACCCAAATAAAACGTCCGGTCATTATCGTTGCATCTGGACCGAAAGTTGTGTCAAATACAGTTATAATGATCGGGCGTTCTATTCGGGTGAAGACAGTAGTGCCTGAAGTACCTGTGCAACAAAGCTCGTCTGACTATGCTTCGATTAGGGTTGAGTTGGATAAATGGAGCTTTGCTTAGCCCTAGTACCTGCAAGCAATGTTTGGGCAGGTCACCCCCCTAAAGAGATGACTGGAGGTGATACTAGTCCTAAGTAGTAGACACTAAGGTAGGATCGTGAGAGGAGGGGTGTGCTGGGAATAAATTAGGAGAGTGAAAGGTTGAGACTTCTCGAGGAAGAATAGGGAAATCCTTTATTTGAACCGTTCACAGTTTGACTATGAAGTCAACCTATCGCGTGCTTCGACAAAAAATCAATTTAAAGGACAACGTATCAATCAGATGGTTGAAACAACTCAACCTTAACAGGAATGATCTTAGACAAGTCAAACGCTTCAATATCATGAAGTCTATACCAACAAAAGTGGTTTCCCTGCTATGGCAAATTGAGCACCGTTTTCTCCCCATCAATGACTGGTTAATCGATAGAACTTTGTTGGAGCAAAAGGGTATAGCAGTCCCCTGGTACAAATTTTGCATGACAACATTCCCAAGTAGGAAAGCTCCCGGAAACCATCGAGCATGTGTCCCTGCAATGCCAAGGGTTGTCTGGCTATGGAGATAGTGGGATCGCATTTGGAGTCATTTGGGGACATAATCCCCCTGACCATGGGGTTGGAGGCAGATCCTACTTTAAACATGGGTGGCAGAGCCCTATGATGTATTCACGCAAAAACTCTTTATCACAGGGAGCAGAGTTATCCTTTGGTCCATCTCGTTGAGGAGATGTACTTATGAAATGAAAAGAGTCATACTACTACATGGACCAACGTTCGCGGGTATAATTAAGCAGACAATTCAAAGAAAGAGATATATCTACCAAATGAGAACAAACAAAAGAACATTGAACATCCTATCTATAAGAGAATAAATTCTTAAACATATTCATAATGTCAATCGTTGCTGGTTTGGTAGCAAACAGGGAGAACACTAGGGAGGGTTGAATGGAAAGCGCAACATGAGGGGATATGAGGTCTGCAAAAATTATAAATTAGTATTTGGCGAGTGGCCATCGGTGGACCCCTCCATACCCTTACGCCCTGTGTTATAATTCCCATACCCATCATTACCTCCTTCCCTACTGTCGATGGTCCCGAAAACATGGTTTGGTGGTGATGAATGAGACTAGTCTTATGGCTTGAACTTTAGGTGACTTGGAGCTAGAAAAGGTAGTCATATCTGGCGCCCAATCAAGGGTGAAGAGGTTCGAGTTCATTTGATTTTTGCACAAGTCTACTATCCTTATTCCATACATCTCATCATTGTACAAGTGGGATGTTGGACCCGTTTTCTACCAAGTGCAACTCCCCACCAATAGATGGAGCAACCGAAAAGGACCATAGTAGGGAGGGATACTTATATCACCTCACCTATTAGGGTCTGGTGAGTTTTTTTATTTAAAAAAAAAGAAAAAAAAGAGGTAGTGTCATAGGAGTGGGGTGGTCGATTGTTGAAGATGACTGTCATATGTGTATAATTTTTAGAACAACCTGTTTTTTTTCCATTAAAAAAAACTACTGTATCAAGCGGTGCCGCCCTAAGTCTGGGGGGCCTACCATAGGTCTCAGTTGCACGCGGTCTTCATTCCTAGCATTGGATCTACGTAATCTATGGTCAACAGTTAATAACAGGCGCGAGTGGGACTGGGTTGCAGTTGCAGCACTACTTCCAATTGGCTAACGAGGGTCAGAGTCATTCTTCACATCTCCGTTGGAGCCATCGCATAAGGGCATGTTAGCATCACTTGGGTCCAAAACGAGACCAGATTCATGCTTAGTTAGCACACATCCTGCCAACCAAAACCATCACATAAGGATGATATTTTTTTTTAAGATCAAATTGAGAATTCGGGGGTTAAGGGTGAGAGAGAGTCATGAACTTTTCCTTGAAATTTGGAGGGTTTTCGGAAGAGTGGGTACAATGTTTGGCTCTTTGGGTTATGCACTAACTTTAATTCTTAGGAATGACCAATCGATGAGTATATGGTTGAAGCATTGCGGAATGGAGGCATGAACCTGGTCCCTAGTTGTAGATTCCTTCTTGGTATATTTTGTGGGATTGACTTACCGTGAGGGCATGGACGCGCAACCCATAACTTGTTTGTTGATGTGGTTAAGGAAGGGTAGGGTAGTGATTATATTGTGTTTAGGTATTTTCATGTTCTCTATACACAACTCCAATAGCGGGGGGGGGAGGGGATCTCGACTGGTGCTTTATTCACGAGGTTAATGGGACACTGGACCTAGTTTTTCGCAGGTGCCACTCCCCACCAATAGACAGGAGAATTCTACTGTAAGTCCACTACTATAGGGGGATGCTCATATCACCTCCTCTAGTGGGCTGAAGCATAATTTTTTTTGGGGGGGAAAAAAGTGTGTGTGTGTGCGTGTGTGTGTGTGCATGTGTGTATGTGAGTGTGTGAGTGTGTGTTGTGTGTACATGTGTGTGTGTGTGTGTGTGTCTGTGTGTGTGTGTGGGGGCGCGA
>BFEA01000074.1:2649259-2661111 GCA_003427395.1 Chara braunii | reverse complement strand
AATTATCTGGAAATGAAAGTACTAGAAGAAATTATCTGGAAATGAAAGTACTAGAAGAAATTATCTGGAAATGAAAGTACTAGAAGAAATTATCTTTAAGAGTTGTCTGAACCATTCTCGATTTTGTACACGTCATCCTTAATTCTGCGGGGACCTTGGTAAAGAATGGCAGAAATGAAATGAGGTCATGTTCGATGTGTGGGACCTTGGTAAAGAATGGCAGAAATGAAATGAGGTCGTGTTGGAAGTATAATTTTGTCATGTCGGGGGTTTGAAGGTGTTGGTGTTGGTTCCCACCGTGGTTCCAATAGCGATTTGCGTCGTTGTCTCGTGTCTGTGGGAAAGGGGAAGTTAGAGATAGCAGCAGTGACGTCTGGCTCCTGTTCGGTTGAAGTTTAGTTCTCTGGTTTTCTTGTGCTATTTCAACTCTTTGCGACTTCCGTCGTCGCGATCCTTGTAATGAAGGAATCACGAAGTTGCGACTCCTGTCGTGGTCATAGGAGGGAGAGGAGAATATGGGAGGAGGCGACAAGGTTCAGCTGGTGCGTTCGTCGGGGTAGAGACAGTTAGCGTGGTATAGAGGTGACGAGGGCGGGAAATGATGTGGAACCATCTGGTTTGAGGGAGGGGGCAGAGAGATGCAGCAGCGGGTAGTCATCGAGGTAGACTGCAACCCGTAGCGAATTGGCCCGAGAGTATTTGAAGGGCTGATCAAGAGTGTATGGTGGTGAAGTTAGATGCGGTCGACTGAACTGATGACGGGAATTGGTTAAGAGGGGACGGACGGACTTGAGCGGTTGTGGTGGACAGGCAGGTAGTCTCCGAGGGTTAGGGATAATCCATCGTGGGAGTGTGTGTGCACATCCCTTGGTAAGGCTGGAATGATTCTTTGGACGGCGAGGGATGATCGAGCAGAAAAGATAACGGAGAACTGAACGGCGGGTCTACTGCATAGAGCTCCAAGGGGTTGGCACCCCTTGGTAAGGGGTATATATGATTCTGTGGAAAATTAGGGATGATCGACTAAACGGCGGGTCTGCATAGACCTCTGCGGGGTCGGCAGCCCTTGGCAAGGGGTTATGTATGATTCTGTGGAAAGTTAGGGATGATCGAATGGGAAAAGATAACGGAGAACTAGACGGGCCGTTGACATAGCGAGCGAAGTCGCGGTGGCAGAAAACGAATCAAGATGCCAATGCTGAAATGAATGAGAGAATGTGTGCTGCATGGCCGGTGCGGCATAGTTCTGTGGAACGTCCTCGTAGAGGGTCACTCCCATCTTCCCTCTCGAGTAGAACGCGCGGTCATTGTCGTCATACCTAGACTAGAAGCTGCACTACACCACGCAGTTGTAATGACCGTGCGTTGCATTTTATTTGGGGAGTAGACGGTAATAGAGCAATATCGTCTGCATACGGAGTGGAAAGATTGGGGTAATTACGTGTGATAAATCGAAGTGCTGTGGCCTTTGCTTTTGCTTAGGAACTCAAATGGTGGTGTTGTCGTAACCTGTGGGGAAAAAAACTACAGGTTTTTTTTAGGGTTGGCTGTTATGCGAAACCCCGAGAAATGGTGTTGTCGTGAAAGGGCCTGTTGGCTGTTATGCGAAACCCCGAGAAATGGTGTTGTCGTGAAAGGGCCTCTCCCGCTCCCTCGCACTATCTCCCTCTCTCTCTCTCTCTCCCCTTCTCTCTCTCTCTCTCTCTTTTTCTCTGTCTCTGTCTCTCTCCCTCTCCCCCCATCCCTCTCTCTCGCCCTCTTGCCCTCTCTTCTCCTCTCTCTCTGTCAGTCTTTCTCCCCCTCTCTATCATAACTACAGTTGTTCGGATAGGGGGGTTATGGGAAACCCTGGGAACGTTGTATAGGTCAGGACAAAAAAAAAAAGCTCTTCCAGAATCGCAGTCCCCTAGTGGGTCGTCGTAGTATTTTCCGGCGGCATGGTCTCTATAGTCTTGGATGGGTATTTGGGACGGCGGCGTGGTCCCTATACTCGGGGATGGGTATTTCGGAGGTCGTGTCTGGGTTCGTAATTATACTATCTTGGATGGAGTTCATGGTGAGAAATGGGGCAGCACCTCCATTTTTTTTTTTATTTTTTTTTTTGGACTCCATTTTTATTTTATTGGAGTTATGACTTACCTAAGGCGCCATACGCCCTTAACATCTTTTGCTATTCGACGTGCTCACTCACAAGACCAATACTGAACACAACGCATTGGCAATTTAATGTTCATATTTTCTTATACCTATACGTTGCTGGTGCTTCTTTTTTGTAGTTTCTTTTTCGCAGCCGTGGCAGTGTTTTTTAGAATGCAGAATGGGAAATGTGCGCGCGTTGCAGTGTTTATTGTTTTACTTCCACTTTCGTTCTGATTCAACCTCGGCATTCGCAGTGTCTTCTACGGCATGTTGAATTGTTGGGGATAATATCCTTTCGGTTTTCTCCGTATCGCGGGGGGGTCTTGTTTTTCTCCGATGTCGAGCTCGAGCGGTCTATATGCTGACTTGATTGATTGATTGATTGATTGGGGTTGCCTTGTTTTTCTCCGATGTCGAGCTCGAGCGGTCTATGCTGACTTGTTTTTCTCCGATGTTGGTTTGTTTTGCAGGGTTTTACGAGACGCGGATTGCGTATTATGCCTGGAGGGGGATGAAGGGCTACTCGTTTTCCCGGATTCCAGCTATGTGACTCTGTGATTGATGGATTCCAGCTATGTGACTCTGTGATTGATTACCTTTGAGCCTCCTATGTGATTTTCTCCATCTATTGTTCTCTTTATTTTTTTGACCAAATTGGGGCCGCACGTGGGGTGGGTGTCTTCTCATGGCCGTATCCTTTGAGAAGGCCTCGAAGCGTGAGGGGACAGCGGTGGTGTGGTTTAGGGTTTTGGCTGCATGTGCTCGTCGCTGCCGTTTAGTAACTTCACTTTAAGCTTTACACGGAAGGTGTGTCTGTACCGGCTCTTCTTCCGCATGCACCGGTGTAGAAGCACCCAAAGGAGAGGAGAAAACCGGCTTCTTCTACGTGCACCTGTGTAGAAGCACCCAAAGGAGAGGAGAAGACTTGCGAATCATTTGATTGGAATGGTCAAGGTTTGTGAATTCGCGTCAGTTTGCTGCTGGAGGAATGTGGCCAACATACACGATGTTGTGTCCGGGTCCCCATTGTTATATACAGTTTTGATTGATGTGCCCTGAAGCCACGCCAATCTGTCTGTATCCATCATTACAAATTTAATGGTTCTCGCGATGGACTTGGTTGGTCATTGTGATATCGAGCCTCCGTTTTTCTCTTTTGTTTTCTCGTGTTTCCAGTCTCTTTCACCACCAAAACTGGGACTTTCTTTTTTCCTTTGAAGATGGTGGATGGGTGGTGATTAACAAGGAGCGATTTGCTGTCGCCAGATGGACGGACGGGACGGCACAGTTTTTGCATTTGTCGCCCCTTTATGATCTATTGGCCGCTACAAAGTTCAGACCGCAAAGCTCTGCTCTGTGACGGATGGACTTGCCGTGAGTAGAAATAACATCCTTCTGCTGCTCTGCAGCCTTAAATCCTCCTGTTTGACATTCGTTCGCTGCCCTGCAGCTTTTTGTTTTGCAGCTGTGTGTGATGCATGTGCCTTGGGACATCGGAATTTTCGTCTTGTTCCCTAGGTAGCTTACGGAGCAGTGAGCTATGTCCACTAGCTGAAGTGTACACGGGAGTTGCGACATCACTTTACCCCGGAGTTGGGACATCACCTGGGTCTGACCGAGAGCACGAAGGGACTGCACTCTGGTCATTTCTTCACGCACGCTGGAGTTGAAGCCTCCCCTCCCATCGATGTTTCCGGGTACGTAGGTGTACATACCCCTTGACTCGTGCTCACAGCGGTCGTCATACCTGCATCTCGCTGATGATTCGTAATTGTTTTTGTCTTCAAAGTAGTGTTCGCTTCCTGTGTGAGCAACTTGGAGATAGAAGAGAGTATGCTTCGCACTCTTTGTGGGCCTCATGTAGACAGCAGTCCTTTGCTTGTTGTAGTATTGGCTATAGGCGGCTTCGAAACGCATATAGCAGGCTGATAGGCTAAACGTATCGCAGGTTGTTATTCCTGTCTGTCTGTCTGATTGATTCCTTAAGACTTGATTTGACAATAAGTGGACGTAGTTTGTGTGATTCCTTAAGACTTGATTTGACAATAAGTGGACGTAGTTCATGTTTCTCAGAATGCACGCTCCGCCCAGGCCACGTTATCGTAGGAGGTAATGTTTGTCTTTGGGTGTTACTCGGGGGAGGGTGCATGCGTAGGTAGTCTTGGCTTATGCCGATCAGGGCGAGAATATGTCTGTGCACTGAAGGGCAGAGGTGGCTGAGGTCGATAAATCAGTGCGTGCTGCTTCTTATCTTGTTTGCTCTTAGGCATCTTTTTCTCTTGTTTGGTGCGCTTAGGCATCACTCTGTCTGGTTGGAATGGGTGAGAAAACCGAAGAAGTGATGAGATTCTCCGGTGTGTCAGCTGGGTCCCAAGTGCGGTCCCAGGGGAGCGAGAGAGAGTTGTCTGGAACAGAAGCGGGAGTTTCTGGCCGAGACAATGGCCATGGAGAGGCTACGAGGGTCAAGAAAGTATTCTTCTTGCAGCACCCCTTCGTGGGCCACCTCATCTCCATTGCGAGAGGGTTCGCACTTGGATCGCGAAATGAAGCGGAGGGGGGTTCAAGGGTATCCGCAGCCACGAGTGGTTTGAGTCGTCGCAGTCCACGCCATGATGGCCGGGTGTCGCCGGCAGACGGCGATCAAGGGGGGGGAGGCATGTCTCCTGGTATTTCTTTGAAATCACGTCTAGGATCGAATCTTAAATCAGCCCGTCGTACCGGTATAATTGCTAAGAGTGAAGGAGAAAGGGGGGGAGTGGGTGTGGAAGGAGGACAGGGGGGAGGAGGTGCTCCCAGTCTCTCTCAGTTAGCGGGAATGGGGGCGTTTCTTGGCCCTTGGGTGCTGTGCAAGCGAGACACGGTTTGGGGATCGAGTCCGGAGTCGCTCGGTGCGGTTGGTGATGCTTCTAGAAGTAAGCACAAGGCGGAGGGCCCATTATTCTCTTCCTCGGCCGATGATGGGGAGGTGGAACAAAAAGCTTTTGCCAATGCTTTGATGAGCGGAAGGCATGCAACTGTCCTAGTCTTCTACTCGGCTAAATGCCGGATTTGCCGGTCTCTCTCCGCGCCTGTGGCTGAAGTGCGGAAAGAAAACGACAAATGGTTGTCTGTCGTATCTGCTAATGTAGACAATAAGAGTTGGCTGCCGGAGGTACACCATTATGCCATCCGCTATGTTCCATGCTTCGTACTTCTGGATTCTAGAGGTTTCGCCATAGCCAAGACAGGGATACCGTACAGCAGAGACTATGTGTTGAGGGGACTCTACAACCTTCTCAGTCTGTCAGTCCGAATGTGGAATACGCCGCGAGGTGATTCCTCTTCATCAGCAACATCATCACCTTCGTCGTCATCATCATCTTGATTGTTTAGTGTATAGATGTTTAGGATTATAGATTGAGCAAAGGGGTGAGTGTGTCATGGGTTCTTTTTAACCCCTTCATTTTTATCAGGATAGTAGACTGTAATTGAAGTTGATTGAGGCTGTGCACCCACTGAAACTCGTGCTGGAGTCTGTTGATGACCAGTGAGCGAGTGACCTGATTGTCGTCATGCATGTAATGCAACAGAGGTGGGAATTTTGCATTGTGGGTCCATCTATGGGAAAATCGTTGCAGGACTGGGTGGGTATGGTCTTTTCAACTCTTTTGCCACGTGATTTTGATCTTGATGAGAGACTTGCGTGTAATTTCTCATGTGATTTGCAAGTCATTTGGACATTCCATTCCGTTTAATACTGCGGCAAATCCTTGTACCTCTCCTGTCATTGCAATGGCATCATGTCTGTTTCCGCATGATGTGCACCTTTTCTATTTGCACAGTTGGGGGGGTAGTAGTGAGAGGTGCATGCATGGCTCCCTGCTTCAAGCTCCCACTGGCCCGGATCCTTCGTCGCCGACCATAGATCTCCTCCATGATTTCACGGCGAGTAACAACGAATTTGGACAGGTGGGACGGACCTCGAGTGGGAATGTATGTAGTTATCTGGTCTTCGACTCTCTGCACTAGTTGGGACTTTTTCCCCCCTCTTGGACAAGTAAGGTTTTCCTTTCTCCTCCCCCCCCCCCGTCCTCCTCTCTTGGAGCAAGTAAATGTTTTTTTCTTTTTTTCTTTTTAAACACCCCCGCCGGTGTTAGTGATGCTGATAAGAGCAGCCACCACTAGCACCTGGGGAGAGGCTCCATCTATTGGTGGGGAGCATCACCTGCTGGAAAACGGGTCCAGCGTCCCATATACCGATTGAACTTAGAGTACAGAGCAAGTAAATGTAACGTAATAAGAGAACAAAACGTTTTACCAACAGACCGATCCGGGACAAGGAGTCGATGGTCTCTATGTGCGGAGTAAGACTTGGGATTCTCAATGTCCTCAGCATGGAGACAACTCGGTCGAAGATCTACTGTGAGTGTTTTCTGCTTGGTGTTTTCTGTCGATTTCAAGTGCGTGTTTTGTACTCGATTGAACTCTTGTGTTTGCTGTGAATATTCCGCTTTTCAAATCATCTAAACGGTCATGATGGGCCGATGATGTTGTTGCCACATGGCCGTGACAAGAACCTGTTGTCCATTTTGCTTTGTTCTTTTTTTGTCCTCCTTGTGATAAACCTCACTCACAGCCCGTATGATCCTTTGTGTCATCCGAGGAACGGACGTGAGTATAGGAATGCGTCACTGTCGAAGCGTGCGCACCTATGCCAGACACCCGATTGATCACTGGCAAGTTCTGGAAGAAGCCGCCTCGCCTCCGCACAAACAAAAACTAACGACCGGCTCCTCTGTACAATCAAACCGATAACCGGTCACATTGTCTGTTGGTGACTCTTGTCATTCTCTTCAATTTTCTTCAATTTTCTTTCTCCGACGTGTGAGAAAGATTCTATTACATTTACTTTACCCTTTTATGTTTTTCTGTTTTTGTTTTAGAGTTAATGAGATTGCATTGTTTCTCAATTTATGTGCGTCATCCGCGGAAGTCCTAGCCGTCATTACTTACGTGTGTCATTCCCTCCGCGTAGAGAGAGGGAGGTGGCGATGATGATAAAATTACCTTAACCGTGAGTGGTTGGCCGAGTGAGGATGTCGATAACTTGAGCTGTGGTGCTGAGCCATTTTTTCTCTCTGTGGTACTGCCATATGTTTTTCTCTTGGACTGAAAATTGGTGGCGCGTCACTATGAATTGTTAGCGAAGTGGCTATACATGGATACGGCAATGATGATTTTTTTTAGGGAAAATTTTCGAAATGCCCCTGAAGTTTGCGTTTATTTGCGGCGTGCCYCTGTGAAGGCCGACTTACCCTGTTATGCCCCTCGGGCCTCTGAACTTTTCCGCAGGCCCCTGTCAGCACGGGGCGTAACTTTCCCATATGCCCTTACTGGGCCGCTGGTTGCATTTCGTCGGTCCATCCTTGAAATGCCCTCACGAAGGGCACACATCTTTCTGTGATGCCCTTGAGAAGTGGCGGCAGTACTCCTAATTCGAAAATGGTAGGTACTTCACGCGTTTTCTTGGCGCCATCGCCGGTGCACGCGCACGCGCGCGTGTGTGTGTGTGTGTGTGTGTGTGTGTGTTCACGTCATCTGTGTGTGTGTTGTATGTGTGCGTGTGTGTGTGTGTGTTCACATCATCTTTCGTTTTCTTGTTGGTTGCTGTATGTGTGTGTGTGTGTGTGTGCATGTCGTTATGTCCCTCCACTTCGACATTCTGGACGTATAGAGCGATCATCGTGCATTCAACTTTGGAGCATCCGAATGTATCTGGTGCATTGACAATGCCAGATACATTCAGACATGGATGCATAGGGTCTCTCTCTCTCTCTCTCTCTCTCTCTCTCTCTCTCTCTCTCTCTCTCTCTCTCTCTCTCTCTCTCTCTCACACACACACACACACACACGAGCACGCACGCCCACGTGTGTGTGTGAGAGAGAAAGAGAGAGGGGGCCCAGCTGTAGCTGCCTGCTCCTGCCTGGTCCCACCCGCAGTGACCTGCTACCACCCGCTCCCCCTGCCATCTCGCCCCAGCTCTCTCTCTCTCTCTGTGTGTGTGTGTGTGTGTGTGTGTGTGTGTGTGTGTGTGTGTGTGTGTGTGTGTGTGTGTGTGTGTGTGTGCGTGTTTGTGTTTATGTGTGTGTGTGTTTGTGTGTGTGTGCGTGTGTTCACGTCATCTTGTTTGGACAGGTAGTATATGATGACGAATCGTGTGTGTGTGTGTGTGTGTGTGTGTGTGTGTGTGTGTGTGTGTGTTGGTGTCATCTTTTCGTTTACTTGTTTGTTGGACAGGTGGTATATGATGACGAATCGAAGGTCCTCCCTAATCCTCTTCCCTCCTCTTCCGTCCTCTTCCCTCCTCTTCCCTCATTCCTCCCTCATCCGTCATCGTCATAGTCCTTGTCCTCCCTACTCCTCTTCCCTCCTCTTCCCTCCTCTTCCCTCCTCTTCCCTTCGTAGGGACTGCAAGTGTCAACAGCGGCAACAGGGGCTTGCTGGAAAGATGGACGGTACCGGTAAGGGCATATGGGAAATTTTACTGCTGTTTCTCAACGGGCAGCCGGTAGGGGCATACTGAAAATTTGGTACCTGTACCGGTAGGGGCATATGAAACATTTTTGAGGCCCAAACGACGCCAGGGGTATTCTGGAAACATCATTCGTCGTCAGAGGGGCACGACAAGGTAAGTCGGCCGCCAGAGGCGCAAATAAACGCAAACTTCAGGGGCATTTCGAAAATTTCCCTTTTTTTTTTTCTTTTTTTTTTCAACTAGTACCTCCGAGCGAGCCTATTTTCGACAAGTTCTTGCCAGCTTCCGAACTTTCAGGAGGCCGAGCAGGACAATGGCTGCCGTTGATCAATCTGATCGGCGGCCGTCGTTTTGTTTCGGCCTCCTGAAAGCTCGGAGGCGGAGTATTTTCGAAGAACCGATGAAGGTACTAGTGGTTAATATGATGATTCTAGTACTGATCCCGAAGAGGTTAACTGAGATTGGTTAGCTGAGTGAGGATGTCAATAACTTGAGCTGTGGTGCTGAGCCATAGGAAGGAGAGGGGGGGGGGGGGGCGGGCGGGGCAGGGAGAAATTTGAGCATATAGAGAAGGATATCATCACCCTTGAAGCCCAGGGCAAGGACTCACAAGGACGACTGATAGAAAGCTCCGGATTGAACTGAAGAACATGCCACAGAGACACACACACACACACACACACAGAGAGAGAGAGAGAGAGAGAGAGAGAGAGAGAGAGAGAGAGAGAGAGAGAGAGAGAGAGGTAATGGTAAGGTAGTCATTCCTGTGTAATCCTCACATCTCTCGATCCTACCTTGGCTTAGTTACTCTGCTATGGCAGGAACTGATGTGAGCAGAATACGTTGTGGAAGATGTACCTATTCCATATCTCCTGGCTTGACCCTATGGGGATTCTGGAAGAAGCTTCCATACATCATTTGATGGAGATCTCGAACTGCTGGACGGTGATATGCCTCTTTTCGTCCCTCACATCTCTCGATCCTCCATTGGCTTATCATGCTGTGCCCTTGGAGGAACTGATGTGAGGAGAGAAGTTGTGTAAGAAGTACCCGTTCCAAATGCAAGTTGATGAATCATCACTGTGGAAGTGCTTCCTACTGAAATTTTTTATGGAGATTCTCGAAGAAGATTCCGCATACCTCCCTGCAGGCTTTGAAACCAGATGTTTTTGTTTTTGTTTTTGTTTTTGTTTTTGTTTTTGTTCTTTGGGATCGGACGTTAAACTGATCAGAACGGAAACTAGTGTCTTCACCCGAATAGAACGCCCGGTCATTGTAGCTGAATTTGGAACAAATTTCAGCCCAGATTTGGCGATAATTACAGGGCGCTCTATTCGGGTGAAGACGGTAGCACTTAATCTTAGCCAAAGCCAAAAGGCTTGAGCTGTCTATGTTGGTCATTGAAATATTTTACGGAGTCATTGTGTTGTATATGCCTCACGACGCAGTCCTGTTGACATCAATGGGAACAAATGCGGTTTGTGGCACACTTGGACATCAGCTTCTCCAGGTCTGGTGGTAGGCGATGATGACATGGGAATCTGCATTCTGAGTGCACTGAACAACTTATTGGGTACCCAAAACTCCTTGAAACTTGTGCTCATTAAGTAAAAAAGGAATCATCAAGTAAAAAAGGAAAAAGTAATTTGTGCTCTTTTTCTTTTGAAGTTATCTGAGTACTTGGCGGGCCGCTGTTGTTGAATGATTGCCTCTCGATGGGCCCTTCCTTTTTGTTGAGGTGCTGTTCGCAGCAGGGTGGTATCTTTTTTCTTGTGAGCCTCACATCTCAGCCCTTTCTTGACTTGTGTGGGTGTCACTGGAGGGAACCGATGACCGATGTGAGCAGAAGAAGACGCTTGTAGAAGAAGCTGTGCCTAATCCAGCTCTCTGTCTCTATGGAGTATAGGGAGGAGCTTCTCTCTACCGTTGTCCCATGCAGCCCTCTCATTATTTGTTGTCGGCACTGTTCCTTGTCATTTGATCATAAGCTGTCGTGGTGCAACAGCCGGCGTGTCCTTTTTGCAACAGCCGACGTGTGCTTTTTGTTTCATCGGTGAGAGTGCAAGAAGACAAGATTGAGATCACGACCAGAGAACGTTAAATCCTTTTGTGTCTTCACGACAGTCCGAATGCATTTGTAGTGCTACGGAATCTTGTCTTAGCAATGCCTCTGCATGCATAGTGGTTTGCTGAGCCTTGGTTCTCATCAGGAGGTGCAAATCATGGCTGCCCTCAACAGATTGGTGTTTGTGGTTAAAAAATTAAAAAAAAAAAAAAAAATTGTTGGTGGTGGTGAACACAAAGTGTAAAGAGCAGCAAAAAAAAAAAAGAATTGGAAGAGCTAACGTAGCGATGTTCACAGAGCAATTTATACCTTTGCTCTTCCTGTAAAAATCGCTACGATTGCTCTTCTCCTGGTTATGTCGTGTTCCTGAATCATGCGAGAGACAGGAAGTAAGGCATTGCTTTTTTCCTAAACCTGGCATGGTGTTGATGTGGAGCAGAGTCAGGGAAGGGACAGGATTCTGATGGGTGATCTCGCTGTAGGCTTGATAGAGAGAGGAGGTTTTTGGGTGTGTATAAGTAGTTGGTTTCTGCGGCGGGTTTGACATGCCATGTCGTCGCATCGAGGAAAATGTAAGGGGGCTGTAATGGGTGAATTCGAAGGGACAGATTTTGACAGAAGCCGTCATTGTAATGTGTCGGGAAGGGTTGATTATGAACAAGGTCCCTTATGGGTTCATGGAGCTCTCACTGAACTCCAGTGAGCGCTTTTGTCTTTTGTCTTGTTGTCATGGGATGTGGGCCAATGACAATTGCAAGGATATGACTATGTGGTCAATTATTAGGGCATCTTTTGTCTTGTTGTCATGGGATGTGGGCCAATGACAATTGCAAGGATATGACTATGCGGTCAATTATTAGGGCAGAGTAGCCCAGATGAGCATAGGCCCCTTACGGGTTCATGAAGCTCTCACTGAACTCCAGTGAGCGCGAGTGGCTTGAACATCTTCCCTTTCACCGTCGTCCTCATCTTTTGCCACTGTCAATGTTTGTGTTCTTTGTTTGCCCTGCCCATAGGCTTTGGGTCATTGCCTGTTGCAGCTATCTTTTGGATTGGCTTTCGGATTTCAACTCATTGTGGCACTTAGAAGTGTGTGGAGTGTGTGTGTGTGTGTGTGTGTGTGTGTGTGTGTG